>VWYH01004722.1:255131-317059 GCA_013399365.1 Pampusana beccarii | reverse complement strand
ACAGGCTGGAGAGTTGGGCAGGGAAAAATTTAATGAGATATAACAAGGGCAAGTGTAAAGTCTTGCATCTGGGCAGGAACAACCCCAGGTTCCAGTATTGGTTGGGAAATGACCTGTTAGAGAGCAGTGTAGGGGAAAGGGACCTGGGGGTCCTGGTGGACAGCAGGATGACCATGAGCCAGCACTGTGCCCTTGTGGCCAAGAAGGCCAATGTCATCCTGGGGTGTATTAGAAGGCGGGTGGTTAGTAGGTCAAGACAGGTTCTCCTGCCCCTCTACTCTGCCCTGGTGAGACTGCATCTGGAATATTGTGCCCAGTTCTGGGCCCCTCAGTTCAAGAAGGACAGGGAACTCCTTGAGAGAGTCCAGTGCAGAGCCACGAAGATGATGAAGGGAGTGGAGCATCTCCGTTATCAGGAAAGGCTGAGGGAGCTGGGTCTCTTTAGCTTGGAGAAGAGGAGACTGAGGGATGACCTCATTAGTGTATGTATGTAAAGGGTGAGTGTCACGAGGATGGAGCCAGGCTCTTCTCAGTGACAACCAACGATAGGACAAGGCGCAATGGGTACAACAAGGCTGATGTTATGGATCAGTATGAATCCAGACATCTGCTTTGTCGGTGTGTTTTAGTCTTGATGGAGCCCTTTACAAGAATGGAAAAATATAACCAGCNGGAGACTGAGGGATGACCTCATTAGTGTATGTATGTAAAGGGTGAGTGTCACGAGGATGGAGCCAGGCTCTTCTCAGTGACAACCAACGATAGGACAAGGCGCAATGGGTACAACAAGGCTGATGTTATGGATCAGTATGAATCCAGACATCTGCTTTGTCGGTGTGTTTTAGTCTTGATGGAGCCCTTTACAAGAATGGAAAAATATAACCAGCATGTTTTCAATTGTTGCTTCAGGCTAATATTGCATATAAAATTTTTGTTCCAGCTTCTTCTTTGCTATTTGCCATAGCTAACTTTCCTGTTTCTGCTGTTTCTAATGTTCTTTCCTAACTGTGTTTCAGCGTGACCGCACTGTTATTGTACTGGTTTGTGTCATAATATGTCCTTGACTTATATACTCAGATCTCTATTAACTGACTTATACCATATTATTTATATCACATACAATATGGTATAGCTATACTAGTATTATTGGAGTATTATTGAAGGCCTCCCTCCCTCCCTCCCTTCCTCCTTCCTTCCTTCCTTCCTTCCTTCCTTCCTTCCTTCCTTCCTTCCTTCCTTCCTTCCTTCCTTCCTTCCTTCCTTCCTTCCTTCCTTCCTTCCTTCCTTCCTTCCTTCCTTCCTTCCTTCCTTCCCTCCGTCCTTCCTTCCTCTCTTTTTTGCTCTCTCTGTCTTTTTGGAGTTTTCCTGGTCTGTATTTGCAATCTGCTTTTCTTTCACATATTTCAATGTTCAGAAGTGTCAGCCAAACAGTACGTTTTTAATCAGTTATTGCACCATGTTTGAAATTATAAATTAATCCATCTGAAGAACAGGACTAGGGAACAGGACTTTCTAACGTATTCATGAAAAAGCCACAGGAAAAAAAACATTCTGAGCAATGCAGCACAAAATATGTCATTATATATTTTATGTTACATTTTAAGCAATTTCGAAGAGACTCTTGTAATAATTTTCAAACAATTTTGAAAACATAGAAATTAACTTTAGTAAGTACGTATTTTTATCATCATTTGAGCCAAATTTTCTTCCCCACAATTGTTATGTATTTTATTTGGTTTTGTGGAATTTGCATAACCTAGTAGATTCCTCTCAAAGTGCTCCCTACTATATATTTGTTGTTGAGAACAGATGATGTGGTCATGCAAAAATTTCCTGTTACTGAGAGTGTTTATTAGGTGGGGTTTTTTGCCCTACTTTTAAACCTAAGATATGTTCTGTAATCCATATTTGAATATTTTTTTTTTTTTATCTCATGCATGACAACATAGGAAAGTTATTTTGAATACAGACCAAATGTGCACATATTGCAGTAATTTTTTCCAGCAGTAGTAGAAAAAAATTGCATAAAATAAAAATAAGATTGAGAAGTTACTGTAAAAGCTATTTAGTTTTAAGGATCTTTGTGCTTATTTTCATTAACATTTTAAAAAAAAAACATCAATTGGCACACATATCTGTTCTTTGGAATGTATAGAATTAATTGTAATGAAATATATAGTGAATTATACAGTGAATTGTGATATTTAGGATTAGTATTGAACTGATAAAATTTTCCTTTGTTATTGAGTTCAAAATAGCACTGCAAATTTCATACTTGTGTAAAAATACTTTTAGTTATGTTAGTGAGGGTTATAAATAATTTAACTATTTTTTACAGGAATTCTATTGACTATATTGCCCAGAAGGTACAACTAGTACATACTTTTCAGAGAGTGAAGAATTACTATTTGTAATATATATTTTTAAATTGTTTTTCTCTTTTTCATATATGCTTCTAATAACCTATTACTGGGAACAGAAAATTGAGCTAGCTGAATGTTCTCTGTAGTGATTCAGAAAATCATGGTGAAAGTAAGTTTGTCATTACAGCTATAGATCAATATAATTTCACAGAAACATACTTTCCATTGTGCAAGGAGAAGGTACTAAGAAAAAAATTGGCTCCTCATTGTAGTTTTGTGATAGACAATAAGGAAGGGCAAAGAGAATATTTTTCTCAAAATACCTATTCTCTACTAGTACTCTCTACTGTATACAGCTACTCTACTGCTTTAGGAGGGCAGCTCTTATTGAATCACTAACACGGTATTTAGTATTGTATCTGTTATTCGTAGTCACAGGTTGTTCCGGCCTATGTCTTCTCACAGTTTCAAATGTGACTTCTTAGGGGAGTATTTATAATCAAGGTAAAATCAGAAAAAATTGTATGTATATTTTAGGTAGGATTAATGTAGACTTTCCATTGTATTACATATTTGATGTTTCAAAAAAAGAAGTGAATAATCCATAGGTAAATATTACTGTTACTATGTCATACAAAGTATTTATATCTATCTCTATCTCTATCTATCTATATCTGTATATATATATATATATCTATATTCTCTATATCTGTATCTATATCTATAGATAGATAGATATCAGAAAGTAGAAAACTACTTAATGTATTGTTTTAAAGAAGTTGAAGAAAGAAATCCTTCCAAAAGACGACATTCAGTACTATAGCGTGTTTACTAGTAAGTTCATAACCTTTCTCTTGCCTTTTTTTAAAAGGTATCATTAAAATAGAATTTTCAGCATTAGAAATTTTATAAGAGATAACTAAGTGGTCTTAGCTACCAATTTTTACCAGCCCAGGGGTTTTAGGTTTGCTCTTGCGTTAGAACTCCGTAGCTTTAATTTATGTACCTGTGCTGTGAGGTTTTCACAGGAAACAAAATTCAGTGTTCTTGGATTCTGATGTGGGATCAGAATACTTTTCTTTCCATAGCAATTATGATGTACAGAATGCTTTATATGACTGCTTTATGTCAAATATTTTAAGATCTAAAATGTGTGCATTTTTCCTGTATTCAGTGAAGAAACTATTGTACAGAGTTAAAAGCTCAGTCACTTAAGTATCAGCTGCCACGTGGTGAGTATTTAGTGTAAAAAACTTGAAAATGTGTATTTATAGGAGTGGACATTAAAGTATGTTTCAAGTTTAAATGCGATGCAGTGAAATAATTACTGGTTTTCCCTCCATTTTCCAACTTCCTTGACCATGAAGGTAGGTAAATATCAGTATTTTTTACCGTCTCTATTTTTCCTCAAACAAAAAAAGTAAAACAAAGTGTTAAAGCAAATTTCCCAAAGCTACAAAACAAATAAAGAGTAGACCAGATTAAAAATGACTTATTTTTCTCAAGTATGCTACTCCACGAAGGTTCAGGTGTCAAGCAGTGGATTTTTTTTATATCGTTTTATTTAGTTTTTCCTAATATTTTATACTCTTGAAATTCAAACAGTTTTTGGGGGCGCATGGGTAGGTGTTATGGATAAGGATTTTTATTAAGTTGCTCAATATAAAATTTATGTTCTAGAAAACCAGATGCCAGCATTCAGTTTTCTCCCTTGCCTTTTTCCATGCAATGACATGGAAATGAACTCCAGAAATTGCAGTTGAATTTATGGATAATGTTTTTCTAACAAATGTGAGCTTCTGACAAGAAAATGAGAATAATGATCTATGACTGGATTTGTGTTTTGACCATTTTTTGGGGGCAGTATTTCTATTCAATTTCACAGCTACATTTTTAAAGACAAAAGAGATAATGCTAACTGTAATCTAAGATACTATGATTTTTCATGCATGTGTTTTCGTTAACTGCAGCATCATAACGAAATGAGTGAGGTCATAAATGGGTTTTGAGTATGCAATTCACGATTCCAGTTCTAAGTGGATATATTTTGTGGCTTACCTTGACAATGTTCCTTTAAGCATGTACTTATTCCTTTGATTATAGTGCCTAGAAACAGAGCATCTTATTCTATATTTTTTTTTAATTTACTTAACTGTCAGTAATAACTTCACCATAAGTGAAGAGATGCTTTCAGACGTACTTATCAATGGTGTTTAATATATAAAACATATATAAGCATACATATATATATATAAAAAACTTTTCTTTTTCCTGAATCAATGTAAACAGAGCCCAGATGGCCGTATAGAAGTCAAAGGGCAGCATGGAAAATCGTCACTGCATATTAAAGATGTGAAGTTGTCAGATTCAGGGAGATATGACTGTGAAGCTGCAAGTAGAATTGGTGGGCACCAAAAGAGCATGTACCTTGATATTCAATGTAAGTTCTAATATTTTTTCTCTTTTAAATTTGTTTTAAAAGAAAAAAAAAAGTACATTCTTAATGGAAGGTTAGTTTTTCCTCATAATTAATGTTTAAACTTGCATAATTTGAGAAAACATGTCCTTCTGTCATTAGTGGTACTGAATTCTGTGGAGGAATCCTGTCTTTTCTGAAGTTGACAAGACCCTTGTCAGTGATTTAAGCAGGATAGGATTTAATTTGAGATCATACTCCAGTGGTACTACTCACTTACATAAGGCTAAGCTTAAGAACTTCAAATTTCAGGCTAGTGGAGACTGCTGTGCGTAAAGAGTTATTCAGTGGGATAAGGTAATGACTGATTTGAGTAACAGCTCAGCCTTGAGCTTAACTTTCCAAGATTCAACGAAGTCTTCTGTTTTTTCCCCAGTTCTGGTTTACTAATCCTAAACAAGTCTCTATCTCTACTTATAACCCCCTCCTAGAGTTCACAAGTTTGTGACAATATCTCTTTTAGACAGGCTGCTTTATGGACAGGCTGCTTATTCAAAGCTCTTGAATTTTATCCGTGAGAAAAGTAGAATATTTTTTCCTAGAGAAGAATCTCATGCTATAGAAGCCAGTCAGAAGATATGAATTTAAAACATACAAAAATTCATTGGAAAATTCTCTCTTCAAACTGTTCTTCAAATTAATGAAGTGAAGGTCTTCAAAAAAATTAAAGCAAACAAAAAAAATCCTTCTTTTATATTTCATCATTGTTCTATTTTGCTAGAGATTTTCTAGGCATGTATTCCACATTTAGAGTATAGGTTGAGTGAGCCTGTTTGAGATTGAGACTCTAAATATAAAAAGTATTTCCACAGTGAAGATAGAAGTTGGAACAGGATCATTGACACAGAAAGATAAGTAATGGTTGCAGACTGTCAGCTGAGTGATTTCCCGAGGAGTTCAGAAAGTGCTATAGATGTACGGTTTCTTGTTCCATCTTTCTGGCAGGCAAGCAATGCATTATGATGTAGGAAATAAATCTGAAAGGAAGATCAGATATATAGTTGGATATTAGGGATGGAGATATTAGCCAACCCAGAAGACCTAAGAAGCAAATACAGTATTTATTAATAGCTTTAACATAGCTACCATTTAATAGACATGAAATACTGTATAAAGGAAAAAAAAAAAGTTTTACTAGATAAAAATGCAAGTTCAGTGAAGTTCCTGTAAAAATTCTGTAAAATCCTGTCCTACTCTATACATAGTGACATGAAATATATTGTTTGATTACAAAGCCATTATACTTTAATTAAATATTAATATATTTTGTATTTATTATAGAAGAGAGATATAGGATGCACTACATTTTATGAAACATGGGCAATTGAAATTTAAGAATTTATTAGAAGCACAGACCTCATACTAAAGGGTATAACAAAATCTGTCTACAACTACCTGAAAGGAGGTTGTAGCATGGAGAGTGTTGGTCTCTTCTCCCAAGCAGCAAGTGACAGGACAAGAGGAAATGGCCTCAAGTTGCACCAAGGGAGGTTTAGATTGGATATTAGGAAAAAATTCTTCACGGGAAGGGTTGTCAGGCATTGGAACAGGCTGCCCAGGGAAGTGGTTGAGTCACCATCCCTGGTGGTGTTTAAAAGGCATTTTAGACAAGCTTCTTAGTGGCATGGTTTAGTGCTAGAGTTAGGTTATGGTTGGACTTGATCCTGAGGGTCTCTTCCAACTGAAACGATTCTATGATTCTATGTTTTAGTATATTTGACAGTTTGTGTAGTCAGGAGTCCCGTCACATCCTTAAATGTCTGTGCAGTTCAACAGGCTTAATGGAGACACAGAGCACTCTGGTGTCCCTGTCTCTTCCTTTTACTTCCTGAACCCTACTGGAGACTTAAACTGACAGCAGGATCGCACAGCATTTATGTACTTTATCCTTGTTCTCTATTGGGGTTCCTTTTGATGATAAGAGCAGTTCTTCAGGACAAGAAGAGATTATCAGGCTTGATATCAATTTGGCAGAGTTAACCCTGCCTTTTATCTGCAGTAAATGCTAGATGTACATGAATTGTAGGGAACCCAGAGCTATTTATAAGGATTTCTTCCTATAAAGTCATCTTTGTATTTCATTATGCTTAGTTTTCCTTATATAAAGTATGCAAAATAAATCAAATTGACATGAAAAATTAAGATACCATTGTACATACTATTTACTAATGGATTTCATCAATTGCCTGTGGAAGTTAAATGTACAAATCCCGGTGAATTACAACTTGATTTGTACATACAATAACATCGATTGCCTTTCAAGGAGACAGTTTTCTTATGCAGATGTTTACATTTCTATATAGTATTTTTTGTCTTTTTAGCTGAGACATAATTATTCTGAAAAATTTATGCTAGGGATATAAAGGAATCTTAACAAGCACAATACAGGTCTGACTAAAAGAATAAGAATTCTAATGAGAAACCACATTATGTCTTGGATTCCACAAATTATTCACTGTAATGATTAGCATTAGAGAATGAAAAACCATTATTTTTACATGCTCAATATGCTGGATCAACTTTCTTAATAGTATTATTCTTGGTTAGGATGCACTGATGGCATTACTAAGTTGGAAAAGATTTAAACAAGCCAGTAATGATCAGCAGTGATTGTGACTGTGATCAAGTGGCTCTCAAGTTGCCCTTAAAGTTTTCCTTTCGTTGTGTTCCAACTGTCATTAACACTGTCAGAAGTATTCACAGCACTTAATTGTGTACTCCTAGGTGCACGCGTTGTGTAAGATGCTGATTTGTCTGATTGCTGTGCATCACCAAGTGCAAATTCTTTCGTAGAATACTTCTGTTACTGGAGAAAATGTATTAAGCCATGTTCTTTGGAAAAGCTTCTGGTTTTCCATATACTACCTGGGAAGCATCCTAATTTACGATCTTTTGTAGCTGCAATTACCAGTTTTCACATCACTCTATTTCTATTAAAACTCCCAAGTTTCAGTATTGATACTGAAGTTGTTAGATATGATGGATGGTCCAAAAATGCCTATTTCCTCAATGTACACAAAGACACGTGTTTGGGGATATAATGAACTATCACAAACACAGAATCACAGAATCCTTTTGCTTGGAAGAGGCCCTTGGGATCATTAAGTCCAACCATTAACCTAACTCTGTCACTAAACCGTATCCCTAAAAACATATTGCATTCAGTAATTGCATTCATTTTTGCATGAGGTCAGCCACATGAGTGGCTGACACATATGATTTCTTAGAAAACAATTTCTAAACAAACCCATTTAAGTAATTTAAAGCATCTTCCAAAAATGAGAAGTTTTGCTTACTCCTGGTTTTTACCCAAACCTGAATTTTATAATTATATTCCTTATTAGTAAAGTACCAACTTTCAGTGGTACCAAAATAAATTGTGTAGCATGTGCAACATAGTCTTTACCTGTAAAGAAACCTGTGCAGTATTTATTATACTACTGTATTGCTTATCAGAAACACTTTTTTTTTCTTTTTCTTTCTTCCCCTCCCCCCCCCACTTTGAAATCAACCTCATTTCTGTTACAGTATTGAACTTTGTTTCCTGAATCAATTAGTCTTTTAGGCTTTTCACTTTGCTTTATGTCAGCTGTATTGCACTATGGTTAATGAAGATGCTTTGGATTCATGCTATTTCATTTTATATCTTTGCAAAAATATACAGTATTACTTAAAAGCAGGTTGAACAAGTTGAGCTACAAATTCTATTTACCTTCAAATAAGCAAGGCTATGAGTCTGTGAAAATAATACTACTGTGTGCAAGATGTCAAAAATACGATGAAAAATGTTGCTGCACACACTGGGAGCAGCATAGGGCTAAAGTGAAGAGGGAAATACCGGCTGAGTTTGAGTACATTGTACTGGAGATCTGAGGGATATAGGGTATAGGTTTAGGAGGACCAGGTGTTGGAAATGGAATTGGATATACAGGGTAATTGTAGCAATGCTGCTTGGATTTTTGGTATGTTCCTTACAATTTCTTAGACATTTGTTGTTGTTTTTCTGGACAGTACTGTGTGCAAAAAATTAAGTAAAGAAATAATGAGGCTGAGTCCCTGTTCCATAAAGGAATAACCATTATGATTTGGGAATACAGGAGAAGGAAAGATTGAGATTAGGGAATGGAGGGAAGATATCAATTGGAGGAACATTGTGGAGGTAAAGATGACAGATAGGAAAATATGGAAGGTAAAGATATGAAGCAGGATTTTGTTCTGAAAATGTGACAAGTAGGATAGGAAGAGAGGTGGAGGTTAGGATCCTGGTTTGAGAAAGGCATTGCAGTTTTTCATTTTTGGCTATAAGAGAATTATGTGATCTAATATATGATGTTAGAAGTCTGGCCATCCTAAATTATTTCAATAATTCTGTCCAAGGATGTTGACATTTTCATACAGACCGGTGACATATGAAAATAATTTATCAGTAATTGGCAACATCTGGTAATTTTATTACTAAAAACAAATTACTGCTAGTGTGAGAGATCCATAGGGGGAGTTTTCCTGTTCTAGTTCTGATGGCCAGTGTTCTTAGGAATTTACTGACATAAAAAATGACAGATGTATTCAGAGAGTTTCTTCTAAACATCAAGATTGACATACTTAATTTACCTACCTATGGTTTCTTTATAATTTCTTCTCCTATTTTACACAAGTTTCAATAATTTTAGGTGTTTATCCATTCAAAACAGATATTTCTATGAAAATAAATTACTTGATTTTTTTGTTTGTTTTGTGGGTTTGGGGTTTTTTGTATTTTTAATACAATTCCTTAATGTCAAGTAGAATTCAAAAGTAAATATGTACAATGAATTTCTGTGACTCTGACAGCAGCAAGCACCCAAACTATGCATGTATTTGTTGCCTACCATTTGTTAAGGTTGAGGGTGCCATTATCAACTACATACTTGGCATCTAGCAGAAAGATACCTTATCTTCATGGTAACTAATTTTTTGTCTACATTTATGGAAATGTGGAAATCAGTGTGGTATTTGCATGTTAAAAAGAATATAATAGTCAGGGTTATCAGGGACTAGTACTCCTTGCCAGTAAGAGAGGACTCTTACTCTTGCATGGACTGTATAATTAGTAGCTAGTCTGTTATACTATTGAATATCAATGTTTTAATGTAGAGCATTTTGAGAGGAACCAAGAGAATGGGGCGATGGAAATGAAATATTACTGAGAGTGGTGTTTCCTGACACTTGCTCTGAAAGAAACATGTACTTCTGCAAAACTGCTGATCTCAAATTTTCAAAATTATGAGTTGGATTCTGAAAAAGAATTCTGCTTTTAGATAATAATCATGGCAATTTAAAACCTAGTGTATACGTTTTGTTTGCTTTTCTATTTGGAAACTTCACATGCAGCTGCGTGATCATGATAGTTGCAATGAAGTTAGAGTTAGTAACCCTGAGGCTCTGGAGTTCCTATCTTCCTTTTAAGGATGATTATGTATTAAAATCTAATCACCTGGCCTCATTTGTTAAGTCTATGTAATATTTTTTCATGTTACAAGGAATATGTGACAATTATTGTACCTGTCTGAAGAGGTTCTTCCACTTTGTCTCCAAGGAAAAGCTATTCCTTCCAAAATACTAACTATTGTGAAACAGGTATACAGGAGAAAATATAAGAGAAAGATAGAAATCTGTTAATCAAATTGTGGCAGATTTTCTAAAAGTTAAGGTACTTGTACAGGATGGATGGCAAGGAGAGTACTAGATTTGCTAGAGGATGTGGTTTAATAAAGTCTTTGATGATGGGAAACTTATACCTGTATTAACCACCTAAGAGAGAGACTTCTAATAATTTACTGCATGAAATGTCCCAACATCTTAGACTTGACAATCTGTCATATATTTTCATTGTGTGATCAGGGAAAACAAATTGTTTGAGGAACAAATAACCCAAAATTTGAAAACTTATGTCCTTAAATTAAGAAGTGCAAATGTGATTCTGTACAATAGTTTGCTATCATAGCTGTCTGGATACATGTGCTGAATCAGGTGATTTGCCATATCCAATTTTGTGTATAATGTCAAACATACACCAGAGCTGGATCTCTGAAGTTGTTAATTGAATTACCTTCTGCAGGAGACAGATGACGTATTAGTCTGTTCTTGAATCACTGTTCTCAGACATTGTACCTAATAAGGGTACCTAAATGCTAGAGACAGTTTTCAAATCAGTTTGCTTCCCCTACATAGAATTGTTATGGAGGTTATCCAGAACCACTTCTCATAATTGGAGTCCTGACCTGCCAGTCTCTTTCTTGTTTGGGAAAATGAACAGCTCGAGTTTAGCTGATGCTGGTACCATAATATTAAGTATTCTAAAATGCTATTCTAAAGTTATAGTTGCTTATAGAATCCTACTCTCATAGAATAGTTTCATTTAATTTTGTACCTTTGTAATATAGTCTTCGTTCCTTCTAGGCATCTTTTTAATTTGGATTGTCTCATCTCTCAAAAATAATACTCCATCTTTCAGCACTCAAGCTTATAACAGTACTTATGAACTTCACTGAATACTGGGCTGCATAAAAAGAAACATGGCAAGCAGGTCAGGGGAGGTGATTCTACTTGCCTTTTGTGAGGTGCCATCTGGAGTACTGCGTCCAGCTCTGGGGTCCCCAGCACAAGACAAACATGGAGCTGTTAGAGTGAGTCCAAAGAGGGCCACAAAAATGATCAGGGGGTGGAACACCTCTTGTGTGAAGAAAGGCTGAGGGGGTTGAGGTTGTGCAGCCTGGAGAAGAGAAGGCTCCAGAGAGTCTTTATTGTGGCCTTTCAATATATTAAGGTGGCTTATAAGAAAGATGGAGAGAGACTTTTTACCAGGTTCTGTAGTGACAGGGCAAGAGGCAATGGTTTTAAAGTAAAAGAGGTTTCATTTCAGATTAGATGTAAGGCAGAAATTTTTTGCAATGAGGGTGGTGATACAGTGGAACAGAAGTGTAGATGCCCCATCTCTGGAAGTGTTCAAGGCCAGGCTGGACAGGACTTTGAGCAACCTGATCTAGTGGAAGATCCTCCTACACATAGCAGAGGGGCTGGACTAGGTGATCTTTAAAGGTCCCTTCCAACCAAAACCATTCTATGATTTTTTGCATTTCTATACTAACATGAACAGTAGCTTTTGTACTTCTTTGCTGTGTTTTTGGTGGGGTTTTTTTGTTTGTTTTGTTTAGTTTAGTTAGTCACTAGAGCACCATAAGGTTCAGATACAATAAATATCATCAGGGTTGTTTTAAACTAGCTAACTAACTAAATAAATGGAGTGTATTCAAGCTCCTAGTTCTGTGTTTAGGTATTTAGAATTCTGGTATGTTGTCTTAACTGGCTCTGCTTTATGTACAAATGCTGAAAAAGAACAGTTCATTCACACCCTGAATTGATTTTTTGTCAGGTGTAAATTAATCCTGAGTTATATAAAAGCTATACAGAGCATATTTTGATTTTTTTAAATGGTTTTAACTTTCTCACTGATCTGCATGGAAGATTTTTTCTTTTTATACAGTGCATATATTTCATTTAATTATTTTTAACATGTGTTAACATACGAGAAGGTCCACCTCCTCATTTCTGATTGGTTATATTTCATTTTCATATGATAGAATTTATTGATAAATGTTCTGTTTATTAACTTCATTTTTTTCTTAGTTATTCTAGAAAATTGGAGGGATCAAATTTTGTAGACATATAAAATAGTCAACCTTATGTTTTCAACACCTTGGCTTTAAGATTTATTATTTTTTCATGCTCTATTTTACATTAAACATATTGTGTGTTTCAGTTTGACAAATACTAATTCTGTTACCGTGTAAGCATAATATACTACACTTAGTGATGAAGACCATACAAGGAAAAAGCAAAATCTCTTTGTAAACCACTTATTCCCTTCCAACTATTATATATTTTTTTATTATTTTATAAGACATGTAAAATAACTTCTATTTGTACTGCAAAAAGTATTTCCAGAGTTATTTTCTTCATGTGAAATATCAGCCTAGGTATCTTAATCTATTGCTGACTAGGAAATCAAAAATCATCCGACTTAAGATAAATTGCCTCAATCAAGCCATTAGTACAGTCGTCCTGAATCCTCTTCTTTTTGCTGTATTGGAGCTTTCAACTGCTGGGGAAATTACTCCAAAGCCTTTTACCCGGAGTTTTTGAGAGGAAAAATGTGAAGCTCTTTTTGTTTACAAATGCTTTACATTTGGGAGTTGTTAATTTGGAGATATATCTTCATTTGATGGACTTTTAGTCCTGTTTGTGGTTTCGGATGTTAAAACTGTCTGTTAGTATCTGTAGTCATGTATAGATGGTAGTCCATAACTCACCTATTACTTTAAAATATGAATAAACAGATACTATAAGCATCCTAAATCTACCTTGAGAAAAGAGAACAGTCTGAACTGAAAGTCCCTATTCTCCTAAACGCTTGTGCCTGCATTATAGAAGTCTATGCTACTTTTTCACTTGTAAGACTTTAAAAATAGGATACAAGTTTGCCACATATGTGTTTAAATCAACAGAGGGCATCAAACTGCATGATGTCACCTAGCAAGGAATGTTAGGTTCAGACAGAACATCTTTCTCTCTTCCACATTCATGGCAGAGTTACATTAATGGAGTGAAGTTAGTCTGAGATATTGTGCCTTTGAAGACAGTGCTTATCTAAAATTTGTTGTGAAATAACCACATTCTGTGTCTCATGAATACTCTGATGAGATTTCTGATCCATGTGTTCAACACATTAGGTGCAAAAACTGTCTGCCAGGCAGAAGTCAGTTTGTGCAGTTTTCCTTTCAGTGGCTCTTACCACTAACTCCATTTCCAGAGGAAAAGCCAAGGCTCTGACTCTTGGTATTCTGAGATTCCTGACCATACTTAACCATAAAATGTGCATATGCAGTTTGCGTTTTTCTGCATAGAGCTCCACTAGTCTGAAGTGTCTTATCCACATGAGTGGACACTTTGGTAGTCCATTTTTTCATTAAGATGTTTAGAGGATTAATATGTGGGTTTTTTTAAAGGTCTATGAGAATAAAGGAGCACTAGAATTACTTATTTAAACATACAGAAAAGAAAGATGAGCTCCTGTATCTAGTAAATAAATGCATAGATAGACATACTTATTTGGATGGATCCACAGTTCTTTTCAGTTAAAGCCTGTATGCATGCATGCATGCAGCAGCAGCATAATGTCACCATAAAGCTCTGATTTTTGTCAAAGGCAAACACAGAAAGAAGTTGAAAACGTGCACTTCAGAAACAAGGATGTAGTTTTAAACCATTCCTGAAGCTAAATTTTACTGCTTTTTAAATGTGCTCAGTTCTGGTCTCTGATATACCTATTAGCAATTTTCTAACCTAAAGCTCAACTATTTGTGAGAAGACCAGAATTGAATTTCCAGAGACACATCTAGAAACATTTAGGAACTATTTATCAAAATTAAAATATACACATATATATTTTAAATATTAAAAAGAGATGCCATGACATGAGCTATAATTGATAATTCTCTTTTGGAATTAAAGTGCTAGACTTCCAATAGTATAAAGAACATTTTCTTAATCCTCTTAAAATACAATAAGAGTAGAATTAAAATTAAAAAAAATATATTTACAGATAAATATGTGATAGACAAAAAATATTATTTACCCAAAGCATAAGTAGATGACCAGGGTAAGAGACCATTAAACTGTTCCTGCTATCCAGGGAAGCAGAGGGAAGAACAGATAATTCTTGTCACTACTGGCAATGTGATATGAAAGTCATAGTTAGTTTGCAAACCAGCAATTTCCTCTGTATCAGACTCAGTGTTTGGCTATATGTTTAACTTAGCCATTTATAGGCAGGCTTGTAAGGAAGATGCACTTTCTTTTTGCTTTTCTGTTATCTGGTGATTTCATAAGTAACTGGTATAAAGATTGTCCTACATAGTACATGATACATTTTTTTTTTTCTGAAGTAGGTATAATATGTTGCAACATTTTAGGTATTATTTTATTATTTTTTGTTCTAGGTTTATTCATACAACTAAACATCTCTCTTTAGAAAGATTTCATGAAATATAAAATAGTTCCAGTGAGAAATAGGTGAAGCTCTTACACATCTATGAAAATCTGGAGAGTGAATGTAATTTCTCCATAGCAAAAGATGACACTATAAAATCAGCAAATGAATAGTTTATATATATAAGTTTCATAGGTCACCTCCCTTTGTCATTCAAGCATCTGGCTGAAGAGTTTTTCATCCTCAGGAAGAAATGTTCTTTGTAATTTCTGAGATAATGTCTTTTAAGTGCCTCATGTTCCCCAATGCTGAATATAATTAGGAGGTATTATCTTCATGAGAATTTCAGCTGAAACAGTTTCAGGAGAGGAGAAAGCTACCAAAATAAAGGCTTCAGAAACTCAGTGTTGAATATTTTCATGGTCCTTAATATACTGATACAGCAATCAATTTAAACTTCTGTGTGAACATGAATGCTTAGATAGTGGTATGTGGCTTGTTTTACTAAAACAGTTAATATATTTGTGTATTACTTCCTTTTTCCAGATGCTCCAACATTTGTGTCAAATCAAACCATGTATTACTCTTGGGAAGGCAATCCAATCAATATAAGCTGTGAAGTGCTAGCAAATCCATCTGCCTCAGTTCAGTGGAGAAGAGGGAAATTAATTTTACCAGTGAAAAATACAACACACCTGAAGACCTACAGTACAGGAAGAAAGCTGATTCTAGAGGTAAGGCTTAAACTAGAAATCAATGTGGTGACGTTCATTAATTTCTTCTTCAGGTTGGCACCATTGCAAGCATTTAAGGATAAGACTTATAATTTAATAAGTACAGCTCTTAAAAAAATAAACACACACACACACACACACACACACACAAAACCACCCCCTCCCCATATTTATGAATTAATTTATCTCCACATTTCTTGTGAGCAGTTAGAAAATAAACCTCATTTGCATGACTCATGCTCAGGTTTTCATCTGCAGTGAACAAAAATGTAACTTGCATTTTCTTGCAAGTACATAAATACATATAATAAATAAATATAAAACTAAACCATCAGGTTAATTCTAAACATTGAAGTGGCTATTTGGTAGGTGCTTGGTATATACAAATATATTTCTGTGGCTTCAGTCAAGAACAAAACAGAAGGGTAAAGTGATAATAAGCTGCCAGGTGTCTTTGATAACAACTGTTACCTCATGGAGGCATTGGAAATAATGGAAGCTCCCTTCTGTTATCTAAAAGGTACATATAATGACAAAATGTGAGAAAGGTGGGACACAAAGAGTGGACCTTATGTATCCATTTACTTTATTACCTTGACTAAAAAGGGACTACTCATGAAAAGCGTATAGCAAATCATGTCCTTAATTAATTATTTCACAACAAATTGTTACCACTTATGTCTGAGCATGAGCTTCTTAGTTGCCATGGGAAACAAAATTGAGAAGTTGCAGGGCTGAGCAGAGGGGGGCACCTAGTTTAGATCCCAAGCAAGAGGTGTATGGTGCACTGAAAAAAAAAAAAGTTGTGTTGTTTTGTTTGTTTTTTTTTTTCCTAAAGTCCAGACAAGTAACCTCATTTCTTGTAGCAGAGGATATTTATTTAAAGAGATGCAGTCTTACTCCTGTTTGAAGGTCATCTTTGTGTTTTTTTTTAAGTAAAGCTTAACAACACAAAATACATTTTACAATCTATGGTTCTCTGAGTGTTCACCGGAGTTTACAGTTGAGCCACATTCCTGACGTCTTTTTCCGCAAGTGTCTGATGTGTTGTGAATCCTGCAAACAATAAAAAGTATAATATTATTCTTGCATCATCTATAGGAATCAGAAATTTTCAGACCTTTCATTGCTTATTTCAGTCAAAAAAAAGTTAGTGCAAATGACATCTGTGAAAAAAAAAAGCAGTTTCTGCTGTTTTTCCTTGTTTAAAAATGAATTCTTAAAAATGTCACCACTTTCCACTATTTCATTTCCTCATTTGAATTTGAGAAGGAGGAGTTTAGCACCAAAAAATTGTGTCTTTAGATCTGCATTTGGAGAATATGATAGATAGGTTGAGTAAGAACGCATCTGCATATTGCTTAAGGAAAACATATTTGCATTTCTGAATTTTTTTAATAGAACTTTGATGTTTTATTAGAAACTAATATTTACAAACTGTATTCATTTTAAAGATTGCTCCCACATCTGACAGTGATTTTGGACGGTATAATTGTACAGCCACAAACAGAATAGGAACAAGATATCAGGAGTATACACTTGGTCAAGCTGGTGAGTTAAAAAAAATTGTTTCCTTTTCTTTAAATATTTTTCTGTTTTAATCAAAATTAAGTTCAGACACACTTTTCTCTGTTTATTTTATTCCAGTGGGATATTTGCAGTTAATTTTAATTCTCTAAAATTTGAATTGCAATATAAAGTGAAATAAACCTGTTCCCTCAGATTAGGAATTTTCTCTGGATTTAACCTTAAGACCTTCTGAAATTTGAAAAAAAATGAATTAGTCTGATTTTTTTTTCCTTTGCCCTTGTTATATCCTATGTTTATAAGTGTATTTTCATTATTTCAGTGAAGAGGCATATGGTTTGCAGGCAGTAAAAATAAGAAAGAATTAGGAATTCTTTTTCCCTTTTCTCCCTGCTATTTTCTTGATAAAGCAAGAACGACAAAAGACTGGAATACTTCAGTAAAGAATTTTGATCTTCATTTGCACTTTTATTTATTTGAATAATTGAATTTGACCCAGAGTGCTAGATTGAATTCATTTAAATCTGAGATGTTCTACAACCAATTGTTACAGAATTTCTGAATGTTTTTAGGTCCATCTATTGTTGTTTTGTAAATACAAAAATATGACTGTGTGTTTGTTTGGGTTTTTTTGGCAGAAATAACTATTAACTGAGAGCAAATGAGGGTTTCTTAGCATTTCTTTCAATTAGATTTTCTTGTGGAATGACTAGTGCTTGTTCAGCAAGCTTTTGAGGTCTCCCAACATTTGCATCTACATACTTAGATGGTGCAAATTGTTCCTGCTTTAATGATGTCTATGGAATTATAATGCAGTTTACAATAACAAAGGTACAGCTATACTCAAATCTATATACCCCTTGTGATTCATTGCTATGGACCATTTTCATCATGTAATGCTCAGGTCACAACATACTGCCAGAATAGGAAAGGGAAGAAATAATCCCACTTGCATCCCTGTGGTGTCTTACCTCTCAGGACAGAAAAAGATAAGAAAATAGAGCAATTATGCCAATGAAAACAGAGGAATTCAGGTTGTGATTATCAGTGTGCACTGTTCACAAAGATGTATATACATATGAGAGCGTCTCAGCAAATATTCTGTATCTGCTGATTTTTCTCTTAGATTTGCAAAACAGTATCCCATCACGAAGCATGATACTGCCTAATGATTATTTTAGCCATGTATGTCTCTCCTGCTTTTATAAATAAATAATTCATTTTAATGCAAAGTAATTCACATGATTAATTGAAAAAGAACATGGTGTTTTGATTATGCATTGTATTTCAGCAAATTCTCACCTGAGAGCCCCTGGAAATGTGAGTGAGAGTACCTAACTCCATACAAGCTATGATCCTGTTTTGGCCTTCTAATACGACTATATCAGAGCTGTTACTGATACCAGTTTTTCAAACATCTTACTACTCTCTGCTTTTGCAACAGTTTGCTTAAAGATTTTCAGTCAATTCTTCAGAAAACTTGATGAACACTTAAGAAAAAAATGGAGTTATAAACATAAAAAATGTAAATCAGGGTATACTCAGTGAATACGTAATGAATAAAGAATTATAGGAAGCTATTATGTGAAGCATGAGTTATATATGGACATTCTATATAATGATATAAAATGCAGAAAATAGAACAAGCTCAAATGTTGCAGTAGTGATAACAACGAACAGGTATCCTTAACATAAGGTATCTGTAGTGTAGTATTACACTGGGTTTGGGCATGTCAGGGCTCCATTATGCCAGGCACTACTTACAATAGTGTAATGCATAATATTCAGTATCCTGAAAGACTACATTTTTAACATTTGCATCTGAATAGACTTTAAAAACAAACAAACCAAAAACAGCAAATGACAAAAGTAGCTTAATGTTACAGTTTTTACACTTAAACTAGCATCAGCTGGAAACGAAAAACAACTGAGGAGATGGAGGGTAAACATATCATAATAATTACAGCTTAAAAATGTAAAATGCAGCTATCTTCCTAGTTTTACTACTTCTATTGCTTTACTTTCGTGTTGTAGATTAGGAGGTCCTAATGATCGATATTTTCCATATTAAAGCCTGCACAATTTTTTGTGTGTTTTCTTTCTGGCTTTGGTTGTAAATACTAACACTGGGACATAGCAAACTTTCACAGTGGCTCTGTCAGGAAAAAATAAATAATATTTCCAGTTGGGAAACAGTATTAAGCAGAGTATGCTTCTGGGGTAAATTTTACAAATAACAATCATTTTACTGAATGGTTGTCTCTTAAAATTCTGAAATGACTTGCTGCTTCATGTTTTGTTCTATTTTTCCACTTTACTGCTCTTTAACGAAATTAAACTACTTTTTTTTTTTCATTTACTGCAAGTTAAAAAGTGATCGTACTATCACAATGCCATTATGTTTACTTCTGTTTCCCTCCTTAAGAAATTAGACTTATTGATGATAAAAAAACACTTCTTTCAGAATTTAGATGCAATTTGCAACCATACAATTTTGTATGACAGGAAAACTATACCTGTTCACTCAAATTATACAGAGCTACTGAATCAGCCTGAATTGCAGGCACTTTCATTTAAACCTTTCAAAACAACTGAAGAACTGCAACCTATTTAAGGTTTCACACTGAAAGGTGCTGGCCATTACTGTAAATGCTGAGCAACTTGAGTGCTTATTGAAAGCTTTATCAGCTGTGCTCACCACCTTACTTGTGATGATCAACTATTAAAAATACCACATGGTTGACATATGCCTTTTTCATTTGCCTCTAGCATTTAAAATGCTGTGTGAGTAACACATAGAATGTGAAAAGCACCACAGTCTTTTTTTGTTTCTTGCCATTGCAAATCAATTACTTCACACCACAACCACAACTTTTATTTTAGAAGGCTGCTTAAACTTTGTTTTTTCTCTATGACAGGCTTAGGCTTTGGCCTGGCAGATTGTCCCAATGGCTTTCAGAGCCTGAGGTGAGCAGAGATATTCCTAGATTTTCCCAGATCTAGTTTAGTCATAATGTATGTGAAATATCAATATACAGGGAGACCATATTAACTAGCAAAGTATTTTTTCTTTTTCTTCAGATCTCAGTATCATTGTTTCAAATGTGTTTGTATAGATAATTAGAAAATTGTACGGCCATCAGTAATCTAGGATATGTTGTTGGAATAGATAATTTGTTATATTAAGATGGTGAATGTTAAGGTTGTGATACAGAGAGGTAAACTGCATTTTTCAAGTGTTTGGGTTTTTTTCTAATATTAATGTGTATTTCGTACATAACAGTGTACATCTAGACTGAATCCAGACCCCCTAAAAAGTAAACCATGGTTCACCTCTAAGCCTCTCATGGCCTTACTCATCCTCGACTTCCCTTTCCCCTTCTTTCTTCTATTCTGAGACTACAAAGGGGTAAAAAGGTCAGATAAATAGTCTGATTTACCTTTTTGCCTCATTCTTTCTTTCAGTCTTTGCACGTAGAAGTACACTTTCATTTTTGATGAAAGTTGAGATTCTGATCTCAACACGTCGTGCCTGGAACTGCAGCTCAGCCCAGAGACTTATAGTGACTCAGTGTTAACAGGATCAACTGCTGGCAGAAACTATACTAATAGACAGTGAACATAGTTTACAAATTAGCTACATCACACAATTCTGATGATGAATTTCAAACTTGCCTTGCCAAATCATCTCTGTTACATGTTTCACACAGTATACTATAGGACATCAAAGACATTACAGCATGTACAGGTGGTGACATATAAAAATAATTAAAGAAATGAGAGATGCTATGTCTGTTTCCTTTTCTACAGCAATATTACAGGGAATTAAAAAGCAAAATTAAAATATATTCTATGATCTTATTAGATAGTGAAATTTCCCATGCCACTTTATTTAATTACACATCTTTTAAGTATCCTGTATACACAGAAAGTGAAGCTGGGGAATAATGACATCAAAAGCAAATGAAGACAAGAGAAAGACAATAACTGGGCTTCACAGAAATTGCATCCTCTAACCTGTTTTACAGAATCAAGTCGTACTTAAAATATTATAAGATTGGTTGATAACTGATGAGGACTACATCAAATTTAACAGTTTACTAATCTGTATTTCTGGTGCTGACATTTTACTGCTAGTTAATGGATGTTCCTTTTTTCTCCAAATATTGGTGCTTTCACATAGGCAAAATAAATTCAAAGACGCAGGGCTTAACTTTCCCTGAAGAATAATGTGATAAAAAAGATAATCATGTTTTGTTCCGAGATAGCATTATAGGATCTTACTGAGATTTTTTTTTTTAGGGTTGTTAGGTTGCTTTCTCTGTATAACTTTTCCCTTGCTGCAGCCAAAATCCCATTGACCTCCACAAAAATATGAGCAGATCTAAAATGTGTATCTCTGTCCTAAAACTTGCCATTCACATTTATGGCAGCATCAGCTGGAGGATTTTTATTTAAAAAACAAACAAACAAAACCAAACATATTTTCAATTAACATATCTGTGAAACCATCAACATGGCAACAGTGTTTTGCTTTGTATGTGTGTGTCTTATTTTCACTTATTATTTATGTATTTATTTGCTAGCTGTGGTCTTTTTCCTAATTATTTCCCTATTTTTCCAGAGCTCTCAATGATTTGGTAAAAGAAATCTGTTGTAGTTTTCCCCAAGTAAGGACATCAAGGCAAGACTAAGCCTAACCTGTAGATTTAATATTGAAATTTTTCTCCATTCTAAGGGTGTACAAGCATGACCTCTTTCATGGAGGTCTTTGACTCCAAAGATCTACTCCCCAGCCCCAACTCTTTTCTTGCCATGGTCCTGATACTACTTACATTCAGCATTTAGACATAGTTACTTTCAGTCAATATATATCCTTGATATACAGAGACAGAAAAAGCTTCAGAACTGCACTAGGAACATATTGACAGGAGACAGGAAACAAAAGTTAATCAGAAGATGAATCCCTGGCCCCACTACCTACTCTCACACCATCACTTCCTTTCTCCGTTTACAACAGGACCGGTAAACTCTCAGAAGAAAAATTATTTTCTTCCATAAAACTATAAAAAAAAAAAGTAGCCTGAAGGGAAAGTTCCCAGTGATAAATGGTGGTCATCTATTGAACATGTTGAGTAATAATAGTAATAGGCTTGAAAGAACATTTACATATCAGTGGAGATAAATCTGTGTGTACTTCTCTATCAGCTGCAATAATGTTTTTGGAACCAAACCAATGCTACTTAATTCAGACCAATGTATCACAAAGTTCGTTTGTGCTAACCAGCTCAAAATGCTGAGTACAAAATACATCAAATGCAATTTTACAGTTACTATTTGTGGAGGTGAGACACTGGAACAGGCTGCCCAGAGAAGCTGTGGATGCCCCATCCCTGGAAGTGTTCAAGGCCAGGCTGGTTGGGACTTTAAACAACCTGGTCTAGTGGAAGGTGTCCCTGCCCATGGCAGGGGGTTGGAACTAGATTACCTTTAAGGTCCCTTCAAACCCAAACCATTCTATGATTCTGTGATCTTTTTAAAAATTTTTTCTTTTAAGGAATTCTTTAATATGATATGTGAATACAGTCACCTACTGAACAGAGTAGACACTGTGGCAACAAGATGAAATTGGCTAAGTGTCTACACTTGTGGTTTTTAATGGCTCATGTTAATTTAAAGGCTGAACTTTTGGTAAATTATCCCTTGTTCTGACATTAGATGACAACAAAGATATAACTGGAACTTCTAAGAAAGCCCACCAGAATCTGTTCTATCACTAAGTGATCTTTAGATCATAGAAAAATACCTTATTTTTTTCTATTATATAGTCCTGCGACTTATATCCATAACAGTAGATGAAAGAGTAAACACTGTCCATCGCTAAACTCCTGTACAATTCATTTGGTTGGTTGGTTTTAAAGGAAAAAGAACAAGAACTATCCAGAGTTCTATCCTTCCAGACCCAGACTTCAGAGTACACACCTTTGCAAGTTACTCTTCATCCTGCTAAATATTGGGGCAAAAGCCTTGCAATTCTAACACAAAAATCCTGGCAATGCTCCAAATAATTTCAGCTGACAGAGGACACCTCAAGTGCTGGAATGTTTAGCTAGATCAGGACTAGAGGGCTGTTTACCTTGCATAATCAAATTCATACAAATTAGGGAACTACAGTATTAGATTCAGTTCATTATGCTGCTAATGAACTCCTTTGGAGAAAAAAGTTATAGATTTGCTTATTCTGAAAGAGAGAGTAGGTGTTTCTATTCTTTCTTAATGGAATTGCTAGTATTTGTTTATGATTTTGACTAGGAATGTGTCTCCTGTTCTGTTTTCTTCAGGTGGTTGACTCTTAAGAACTGATGTAGTTCAACTCTGAAAACTGCATAAAACTTACCTACATGTGTGGTTTGCTTTAATTGTGGGATGCATATTTAAAATGGCATTGTGGATGTGTTTCACATTTAAATGAGTTTAAATATATGGTGTTGTGCTAGTTGTGCAAAATATTTTACTGGATTTTCACAGGAGCTTCATTTAATGCTTATAATCAAATTGAATCATATCTCCATTTGGCAGAAATTATCCTTGAATCTGCAGCAGAGAACATGAGGTTCTTCCTGAAGGATGT
The DNA here is from genome assembly GCA_013399365.1 of Pampusana beccarii. Taxonomy (NCBI): domain Eukaryota; kingdom Metazoa; phylum Chordata; class Aves; order Columbiformes; family Columbidae; genus Pampusana; species Pampusana beccarii. The sequence continues at coordinate 293,301 of VWYH01004722.1, read as the reverse complement.
CTTCTTCCCTGTGCCATGTTTATTATAGTTAATCATATGCAGACATAAACACACAAGGAAAAGATATATCCTTAGCATTTGAAAGTCAAGAACACAGTGGATATGTAAAGAACATGTTTTTGTTTCATACTATTGAACAAATAATTATTTTGATCCAAACTGAAGTAACAGTTAATTGCCGTATAAAAAGAGCATACAAAAGCTAACATAAAATGTTGAGCATAATTAAATATTCATTCAACCTTAAATATTTTTTGTTTCATTTTGTACTCTTTTAACAACAGAAAATGAATGAAAGTGTTTAGAAACTATTTGTAACATTGTAGGTATCCACAGAAGCTTTTAGCTTGAAATTAAATCCACAGAGTGTTCATCTTCAGCACTGCAGAGCTATATTAATCTTCCCAGGTGATTGGTATCCATATCACTCATACAGTGACATGCTGCTTTGCTTTGGCTGTCCTGGATTACTCTGCTGACATTCTTCTGTTGTATTTTTCCCACTCCTCACAGAATAGTCATTTGAGCTAGGGAGGGAAATAATCTGTACACAGAATGATGCTTACAGTACTGTTGCTAAGAAGGCAAAAAATATTACTCTCAGGTATAATAAGAATCCTGAGGAGAGGGGTCACAAGCTGGTTCTAATCTTTATCCTCCTCTAATTTTGGGATCTGTGCTTACTTAGTAAGTAACTCACATAATTCATTCTTTGTCTGTGTGTACAGAAAAAAAAAACCCAAAACTGTAATGTTTAAGGAACTTTTTTTTTTCCCTAAAACTCCAAACTTTTTGATCAATTTAGGAAAATATTAAAAACCCAGGTCTGTGTTCTCCTGGATGTATAGCATACTGTTTACATTTGGCCACATTCTCTAGACCATGAATCTTGAATTCCTTCTGCAATACAGGTTCACTAAAAAGGGTGAAAATTTCCTACAACATCCCATATCCTGGTGAAAAAAAGATGTTCCCTGAAATAAGAAAAGATTTGAGGTTTGAATCCCTCAAGCTGAGATTTTCATTCTACTCAAATCTTTAAGATCATGGATTCACATAGTTGTGTCTTTAAGTAGAAGATATTAAAATTGTTCTTCCACCTAAATAAATCTATGCTGGTTTAACCCAATGAGCACCAAGCATTAGAGGTTTCAGGAGACCTATATTCGGAAATGCTAACTGTAAGAATTCACTGAGGTATGATATTAACATTAAGACACTCTGACAGCTGTTAGATAACCTCTGGAAAAAATTAGGTGCCTGATTATTAAAAGGTTATACCAATCACCCCCTTTAGAGCAGCTTTGGCAGGTGTCCTTTTCCTGAGATTTCATTCCTGAATATGTGCTTAAACCCATTCTTTAAAATTTCGTAGGAATTTTTGGCTCATTTTCATACATGTACCAGTACTGGGTGAAGCTCAGATAAATTCTCTTTTTATTCCCAGCTGTCTGACAGCCCTTGAATAAAGACTACATGTTATGTAAATGGTTCAGTACCCACTAACAAAATGATAGGCTTTGGCTCAAATTCTTGCATGTCCTTATAAAAATATCTTCCATACCATGAAGACAAAAGCAATGTCAACCCTGTAAGCAGATATGCAAATAATTGTCTGCGTCACAAGAGAAGTTTTTAACAGTGTTTCAAATCCCTGGTCTCCCATCCACAGAACTAAAATTCTTCCTAGTATTTTCAATACAATTTTTTGTAGTTATAACACTTTAAAATGTATGACAATTAGAAGAGTTAGTCTTTTGTCTTCTATGTGTTAGTTCAGTCATACATTGTAAAAGTAACATAATATTTCTGCTTTTAAAGGTGTACTGACCCCAAGGTTAATTTTTTGCTTTTGTTTCATATCTAGCTTCTCAACACCTACAGACACCTGCTTTATTTTCCTAGTTCTTTTCTACTTTGAAAGATATGCACTTCCTTTTGATTTGAGAGAAAATGTTTCTTTCAACCTATGCTGTGAATTATTTCTTAAACTTAAAAGATAATAGAAACCTTCCATTAATATTCCTTGCCAGTAGCTTGGAAACCAGTCTTTCAAAAGAATCAAAAAAGGATGCATGTTTTCAGCTGTATTTCAGAGTTTCATAAAAATGGCCAAATTATTTCTACAGTTTTTTATCATAATCTCATTTAGAATAATTCAGACTCTGAATGATCCATTTAGCCATAACTGTTGGTCTTGGTAAATTTGATTTAAAGTTTGTTATTCAATTTTACAAAATTATACAGTAAACATCTTATCACAAAATAGCTACTATAAAAGATCATATTAAAAAAGAAAAGCAGAAATGGAAAATGTTTTTGCATAACTTTAGCGTACAAGAGAATAAATGTGGTTTTCTTACAGCTCTGTATTAAAAAGCTTAAGTTGTTTGACTAACACAAACATTATTACGTCATATTCAATATTAATTTTTGTCTCTTCAAGATGCTAAGGAGCCTTTTGAGGAAGATCATCAACTGTTTCAGTCTATCTAGTTGCTGCTGATTATTAATTGATATGTATACTTTTTTAGATGTGCCATCAAATCCTTATGGAGTACGAGTTTTAGAGTTGTCGCAAACCACTGCCAAAGTTTCTTTCAATAAGCCAGATTCACATGGAGGTGTGCCCATTCATCATTACCAAGTGGATGTGAAAGAGATAGCTTCAGAAACCTGGAAAATAGTTCGCTCCCATGGAGTTCAAAGTAAGTATACAAAAAATTAATGGAAGTATTTTAGCTGAAAAGAATGTCAAGGGAAAAGAATGTGAGTATATGTTACTGATTCTTTGTTTCTCCATTAGTCTTAGTCCAGTAGCTATCTTCAGTTAATGAAATCAAATCTCTTTACACCAATTAGAAATCTTACTGTAATCTTGTACAAGTCAACTGTTATTTTTTTCATTTTAAAAAAGTTTGGTGAACAAATTTACAATTATTTTGCATTTTTCACTGTCCAGTCAAGTAGATATGAGAAGTATTTTTGCAGCTAGAAATTTCAAAGCAAATAGAACTCACAGAGGAATCAGTTTGAGAACATACGTTATATATGCAGTTAACTTAGAAAGTTTAAGTAAGCTATTACATTATATTTAATCCTTGGCATTAAATACAGATTTTGAGCTACTTAGTAACCTTTCTACACACCTGTTAATATTCATGATGCCTGTTTCAAAAGCATATCTATATTGGACAACAAACATCAAATTAATTTGTTAGATATTACATTTATTATCTATCTACTATATTAGTAGGGATGCTACAAATGAGGCCAGTTCCTTGCCAGATCTATGCTGCCTTTGTACTACTCTAAAAGAAGAGAAGAGTTTATGCCTGCTCAAACAGGCAAGTGTTCTTTAAGTACATTCTCAGGTGACGTGTTTATAGAGAGTAATGTCAACAAAATACCTTCAACAGATCAGTAATCCCTTGCATCCATATTTACCCTTTGATATTTTTAACAGGTAGTGCAAGTTAAAGCAGCCCCAGCAGTCTTCTGTTTTATACATCAGAAGGTGAATGCTTTTTCAGGTATCAGCACAGTGATGGGAGGAAAAATGTAGCAAATGATCTAATGTGTGTCTCTTTCCCTTTCATATCCCATAATCCACGCACAAAAATTCTGCACTAAGCAGAGCATGTTCCAAATTACAGAGTTATTTCAAAGAGACATGCAGTGAACATGTAGTTATCATATATTCAAAGAAACATAATGCCTTTTTATGTTCTGTTTTTCTTAACCAAACACAGTAACTGTGTGTATAAAACTAATGCTGTAAATCATAATATTATTCATTTTTGTCCGATATAGCTTGTATTTTGTTCAGTACTAGAAGATCTAAAGAATACAATGTGTTTCCTCTACCTGCAGGTCATACATATTAATAGACGTTAGTGTACCTCTTCACTTGTTTTCATGTTATGTTTCAGATGAAGTTTGAGATTTTTTTTCTCATAGCTACTTTCAATGAATAGGTAATAAATTTTCATGATGAGAACTACAGTATACCATATACTAAAATCTGAAGTGGCCAGTCTGTGTAGTAGGGTGAAATGTACTCAAATGAGAATAGACCCAGTGACTACAGAGTGCAGTCACACAGACTCCTAATTCAAATGTAAAGCCAGAACAACAAAAATAAAAAAGTCTTCAGTGTTAACTTTGTAGAACAGTGTGGTTACCTTACTCCCCATAAAACCTTTTTTCCCATTATTTCTATTAATATGAAGTTTATGAAAAGATTAATTGATTACATTAGGAAAGATGTATAACTTGACAGACTCTTCTTATTGGAATTTTATGGAGCTGCCTTCTTCAAAAGTTCACGCTTTGATTTTGAAACATTCTTTCAGCATTACATATTTTTAAGTCGTATACAGGTCATTTCTGAGATTTCTGTACAACATGAGTTGATCTTGGAATTATTTTAGTACAATATCTGTGTGTATTTTATGGAAAGTTATTCTGAAAACAGAGTGGCAGGTACAGATACCTGCGGTCCTTATAAACGCAGTATCACTGTGAAATAGATTGTGAGTATTTAAGATCTCTGCTGTTATCCCTACTAAAACCGAATACACACTTCTTTGAGAAAAAACCTATGTTAGTTGCTACATGCTGCCATGTTATTTCCCCACACCCTCCTTTTGTGCAATTTTCCTTATTTTTTTCAGTTTATTCTCCTTTCTTGCTTGGAAGTTTTCAGGGAGTTTACCTTCTTTCAAGCATACATTTTCATTTCATTGTCCCCCAACTGTAATGCTAAGAGGTTTTGTTGAAAAAACAAAATAGTTTACACTGGTTTTGGACACCTTAAAGGTACATCTTAATAGCATGTATTATCAGAGACTACTCCAAGTAATGACAAAAACTTCTAAATATGAAAACAACATGAAGAGTCACCTTGGTCTACAAATAAAAAGACTTAGTAAATAGATAAATATCGGGAAGGTAAGCTTTACTGAGACAACAGTGGACAAGATTAAAAATGAATTCTAGATCCATAATTAATTCATGCTGTTCTGTGAAATATTTCTATTTGTATACTCCTGCATAGAAAGATTCAGACTGTATATCCTCTATTTCTCTAAATTTATCTCTGGACAACTTTAGAAGTCAAAAGTTACTTTAGAATTTAAAACATTTGCTGAGCAGGAGGTGTCTTTTTTTTTTTTTTAACTAAATTTTGTTGGTGCTTCGCTATGTAATTTGATAAGGAAATCAAAACAGACCTGGTTGCATTTATCGTAAGTTTTTGCAGATATTCTATACTGAGCTAAAAACTTGTTCTATTTGTGAGGTACTATAGGGCCAAACCAGAAAAACAAGATGTGTTACCAAAGCACAGGCTGAACAGCCCAGTGCAGAAAAGGTCTTCCCAGATGGAGATGTCAAAAAACAGCATTATTTTTTTATTTTTTTTTAAAAAAGTACTGCTAAACATAACTAGAACATTTCCGAAAAATTCAACTGTTCCTTGTTTCCTGAGCTTTCAGAGGGTTTCAGGAAGTTTTCTAAAATTTCTGTTTGAAACTGTCTCCATTCACATTTTAGCCTACTTACAGTGTTGTGGTAGGATAACATTGAGATATCCTCTCCTACATCCCTATTTTCAGTTTCTGAAATAATTTTTAAAGCAGCTTTTCTTAGTGTGATGGTTTTCTTTCTTTCCTTAGACTTTTTGAGACATTTAGGATGCTTTTAAGACTTCTGAATTATAAAAAAATATTATATGTTTTTGAGACAGTTTCTCATTGTGCTTAGGTGACTAAGGACCACTTTCCTACAAGGCCTCATCATCTTCTCAGCTGAATGAGCAGGATGTTTAGACTACGCGCAGTCAGTATTCTGTACTATGATTTGTGGTTGGGTCATCATAATTTCCATACTTGGTCAATATTCTTTAATGGAAACAAAATCACTTTTTTTCATCTGTTCGCATCTTAGAGACAGGTTTATGGCTAAGATTCAGATGTAAATGCTGTTTACACAGGGACAGTTATCTGCTTGCCCATCTCAAGTAATGATGCATACATAAAACATGAGTCATAATTTTTTTCCCAGCAGCCAGTGATAAACTGTGCTGAAATTTTACAGGATGTCTTTTTATCTAACTGATTTATCTCAGGAGTGATAATACAGCACTGCACCCGTTTCTTGCCACAATGTAGGAAATGAGTAAATTCCAAGACCGTCTTTTAAAACAAAGAGGCAGAAAAACTTACATTCAGGAGAAAGTTGTGCGTGGAAGACTGTTAGCCTTCCAATACAGAGGCTGCCAAGGCTGAACTGGGCCTGCTGGCTGGTCCCTCACTACTACTACTATAAAGAGTAGTGTAGTTGTCTTCATACAGTCACAGAGAACAGCCATAAACTCATACAACAAATGAAAACTGTATTTTTAAATGAAACAAACATCATGGAAATCTGTCTTCAGAAGTTAGCTTATAAGTAAAGTCCTAATAAATGATTAATAGATGTTTCAAAAAGTTGTTGAAAGGAATTGCTCCTAACACTAACAAGTCATTAATTTTCTTATGACCCAATAACGATGGATAAAACCTACTATAAATAAGATTATAATTGTCTGCTTTAATTCATGTGAAAAATACAATAGATACTTATCAAAGTTGTGTAGGCATTCTTATATATGAAATCATCCAGTACATGCAAATATTTTTAATCACAAAAATTAAGCTGTATGAAATGGATTCTGTGCAAATCTATTCAAAGACCCTGCAATTCTCTTCATCTAGGAAGAATGCTGCTGGTTTCTTCAAATAATCCCTCAAATGGCGGCTTCGGACTCAAACTATACTAGTTTGAGCTGTTTTCAGATCAAATTAAGGAGAAAATTCTGGACTCTTGGAGCTGTAGCCAAGAATATCTGTTTCCCTGTTCCCTCCTCTTTGTCTTTTATAATGAAGGTTTCATTTGAAAGTCTGTGCTGATTGCAGCTATTGAAGGAGAGCACTGAAAGTGAAGCAATCTTTCTGATACACCAACTTCAGGCTACTTAGGGATTTAAAAGTCATAACCAACACTATCATAGTTCACAAAGAGATCAGTGAGCAAGTTGTAGCCAGACTTTTCTGCACTTCTTAGGTGCTCTTCTGAATACGAAAATTGTTTTGTTGCAGGCTAGCTCCACATCTCTCTGTGGTTTCACGTTATAGCTCCTGTGGCTCGGAGTTCCAAGTGAAGGTGGGCAGGCAGGGACAGGCAGGGCTAACAGTGCCCTCAGGGCCCACACATTTTTGAGCCTCTCAGTAGTGCAGAGAAGACTACTAATCTTGAAGTAACAAAAATGCAGATAGTGTTGGCAAGGTTCTTTCTCCCCAGAGGGTTTGCATCCTTTCAACCAGATAGCTGTTAAGCGCCTGAGCATGGGGTATTGCCCATCCATCATCAAGAAGGGGATAACAATCAGTTCAGAGCATTTACCTTGCTTTCCTCTGTACATACAGATACCTGTGCTGGGAAAAATTGTCTTACCACAATCTTCTATATAATTTCATTTTATAAAATTTTATTTTATAAAAAAAAAGGACATTCAATTATCAGTTTCTGAGTAATCAGCAAAGACTTCATGAGAAAAAAACAGCATTATTTTTTTGTGAAATTAGATTTTTTTTAAACAAGTTCCTGTCTGCACTATTTTTGCATGTGCATTTTACTTTTTTTACATTACTTTTTTTTTTTTTTTTTTACATTATAGTAGATAAAGGATTTTCTGTTAACCAAGGTAAGTTTTTAAACTGCTCTGCTGTGTGTTATGCCTTGTAATGATGCCCCTTTTACTTTGTGTTCCTAAAGTTAGAGGAAGTTATATACATGCTAGTGTTAAGGTAATTAAAACTTGAAGTTTTCTATCTCTCTGTTACACTTTCTGCTTTTGAATTGGCTATACTAGTGAGAAAGCATGCATGTATGTAGGCAAGTCTTATTATAATCCCTCTAGTAAGAAAATACTCAGTAAATTTAAAATAAGGTCGTTCCAATTTCTCTTTTACTTTTTTATAATATATATGACATTGCAAGCAATGAAATAGTGATTTTATTTTTGTGCAAGTGTGTGTGTGTGTGGCTGTGCAGTTCAAGTTTTTGGGTAAAAATGCTGAACTTCATTATCTGTCTATAAGTAAGATTTTTTGATCGACAACAGACGAACAATCATTCTTTCAGAAGACTTTAGAAGTTTTTAGTGCATGGTTTTTCACTAATATTTCAGAAACACCATTATGCAAAAAGATATTCTTTCTTATGCTAAAATATAGCAATTACTGTACCTTGTTATTGTCATAGGGAGGAAATCTAGAAGCTGGATCCGTTAGAAATCTCATGCACTACAGGTTGTAGGTTTTTGTAGTGGTTGCAACTGCCACCCTCTACTCCTGGCCACCTGAACACCTGGATACCCGGGCAAACAGGCTATGTTGGGGAAAAACAATTCCCATTATGCAAGTGCAGTGAGATGAAGCACTGAGGCACCCCCTCTGTGCTCTCAAAACTCCTGCTGAATGGGAAAAGACCCCTTTCTGCCTGAGAAAGGCAGCAACCATCAGTCACTCCTGACAGCTGAATGTACCATGGCTCCCCTCATACCTGGGTCATAGCCCAAGCAGGATGATGTGGAACTATATGATCTATAAAGTTCTGGACATAGATAAATGGTGTAAAGCACCAGAAATTACTTCATCCTACGTGAGGCCAGAGCGGAAATTTACTGACTGAAGTCAACGATCTTGCGACCTTATAAATAGCAATCCTAAAGTGAGACCCTTTGAGCTCTCTCGGATCGCAAAGGGCTGTGACCATAATCTCCCTCTGATGGGCATGTTCGAAGAGCTGTCTTTGTGAAAACTCGATAATCATCTGCTGATGAGTCCATGAGGATCCAAAGGCCTTGCTCAGCGTATTTCTCAAGATTCAACAAGTGCTTATTGAGAATGCTGCACTAAAAGTGAGTATTTCACTAAGCTTGAGAAAGAAATGTTAGCAATACGGATGTCTACACATATATTACACATCTATATATTCACATATCCATGGATTAATGTGCATTAGTGTGTGTGATTTACTTTGCATGTGATTTATAACCCTGTATGTGTGTGTTTCATCCCCAGATTTATATATGTGTTCATGCGACTATTACTTGATTTATTTCTTTTGTAAGTATAGTGTGATCCTACCATCATCAAATCTTTAATTAGCTATCTGTCTTGGTTATAACAAATTTTACTGAATTATTTTAAATCACTTTGTTAATGACCTGATGATTAAGAGTTACTAGTCATCAGACATTAAGCTTTTGAGCTATGACCCAGGTATGGGGAGAGCCGTGAGTGCATTCAGCTGTCAGGAGCGACTGATGGTTGTTGCCTTTCTCAGGCAGAAGGGGGGTCTTTTCCCATTCAGCAGGAGTTTTGAGAGCACAGAGGGGGTGCCTCAGTGCTTCGTCTCACTGCACTTGCATAATGGGAATTGTTTCTCCTCATCATGCCCTGTTTGCCTGGGTATCCAGGTGCTCAGGTGGCTGGGAGTGGGTGGGGCAGTTGCAACCACCACAAAAAAAGTATGACGCAAGATGTAGTACATGAGAATTGTAACCTATCTGTCTATTATATTTCCAGGGTGAGGGGGAATTGCAACCGTCACAGGTTTGTACTTCCTACTTCTTTTGTCGTGAAGCATGAAAGTAGGCACCACGTTGATTACTAAAACACTTCCTCTGGTGTAACAAGGCTTCACCGTTAAGCTGGGAAGACTTTCAAATGTATTTCTTAGAAACATAAACCCTGTGTAATTCAATAATTTTCTTAATGTTTTAAAAGCTTAAGAGAATGTATTATTTGTCAATCAAACAGAAATAAATTGCAAATATTTTGTAAGGCTAAGTCTGCATTCAAAATTATTTTAATAGTTGAAAATCTTGAAGGCAGAGTTCATTAATGTCTAGCGCAAGCTGCTAAAAGCAGAAGGAAAAATATGTTCATTAGCCTGTTCCAGTGAGAAAATACATTTTTAGTAATATTTGAGACATTGAATTCCTTGGCATATCTATCAGATTTGGCTCCCTATGACATGAATTGTGATCACATTCAGATCTAAAATGACACTTCCTACTTCTAAGTAGTGTTTCCGCATTTGTAGAATATCATGTATTTACTCCAGAAATTTAGAAGTACCTGAAGTCTCAGAGATTTTTGTACATGTTAAATGATTCAATAAGTCATTCAGAAAACGTTTCTGAGTTGTGAATTTAGTTTTAGAATCTGGTTCTCCATTTAGCAGACTGTTAGGCAGATCAGTGAAAACGAGGATAAAAACGTATGTTGTCACTTTATACCCAACTAGTACCACAACAATTGATGCATGATATGGAGAATCTTAAAATGTCACATTCATTGTCACATTGCCAAATTGACTTAAATTAGTAGTTTAATTGAAGAAATTGTCTGTTTTCAATAGGCAGTAATTGATAATATTGTAAAAAAAAGAAAAACTAGAGCTTTCCTGATATTAGTTAATATACTTATGATATTACAGCTAAACCTAAACTTGTGGAGCTTCTTTTTCAAAAGAAACTGGATATTTAGCTTGATTCAAAAATAGTTTTCTCAACTTAAACCAGCTTTGAAATTATAAGAATGCAGAAGTTGCATACATATATATATATATGTTATTAAGCTATAATGATATAAGGTGCAATACAAATAAAATATAAGAAGTCCTTGATTTTAATAAATCTAAATTCTTGGAACAAAATTACATGGTACAATTTGGAACATGTCATACAATTAAAAAAATATAAAAAGTGAAAAAATTGATGCAATTTACAACCAATATAGGTTATTTCTAAGTGGTAGGGAAAGACCACCTATTATCCAAATTAATTTGCGTGTATACCTGCATGTAAGAAAGTTATTTAGCCCTCTAATTCTGTCTCTATACTATTCTTGGCCTCCATCCAGCTTAATCCTTGCTGTAAAAGTCTCATGTGGGTGGAAAGGTTGGATTGTAAATAAATGTCTTAAACTAAATTACATGGATGGATTAGAGAGGCTGGAAAGTGAGAAGTGTAAAGAGAAATCTAGGTTTAAATATTTCAGGTTTTTATACAGACCTGAATGCAATGCACTTTTCACATTCAAAAGTAAATGAAATAACATGAGAAGCGAACCCAGACAATTTACTTCACAGCGTGAGTTTGTAACTAAAAGCAATGGAGTGTTATGCAGATATAACCACTGCAGATATCTGAGGTTACTCTACTCTCCAATAGCTTGTAAATCTGTGTTTGCAATTGCATTTAGTCAAACAGTCAGAGCTCATAGCTAAGTGTGACTTATGTTCAAGGTTTTGGTTTTTTTTAAAGACACAGACTTGAAAATCTGTAAAAACAAATGCAAGATGCTCTGATTGCAAGAAGTATGTGGTAAATATTTTAATAAAGAATTAAATGGAGAATCAGTTATTGCAAATATGTTTCACCTGGTCTTTCTCTGTTGTAATAACTCTTGGCTACTCACTATTTAGACCTTTTCAGGCTTTTTATGATGGCCCAATCTCAAATAAATTTGCAGGAAACATGCTGATCTGATGTAAAGGTGTTACTGATCTGCCTCATGGGGTAAATCTTGTTGTCAAGAGTGATGCAATGCAATATTGGATATGAATAACTGACAAATGAGATGCATGGTGCAGCTGCAAATTTGCCTTTCAAATCCGTATTGTATTCATCTGCATTTATTTTAGAGTGCCAATCTGCTTGCAAAAAGGTAAAGTATATTTATGGAATATTTATGCATATATAAACTTCTGCTGCCTTTTGTAATACAAAACGGAAAAGTGTACCTGGAGGATGGAGTATTTTCAAGGTCACTGAATGACAGGGTAGTTATGAATGGAGTTTTTCTTCTTCCACATAATACAACAGTGAGCAACAGAGAGATAGCATAGCCCTGTCCATATTACATTTCACACTATTGTTAAATGAATCTCCTTTTTATCACTTTTTTCTCTTTTCTTTCTCCATTGGCAAGAAATAAAGTATAGTGTGCAGGAGTAGGATGGGGATGAGGAAGAAAAAGTTACAAATAAAAATTATCTTTTCATGTAAGAAGCAGAAGAACTGTTGTTGAAATCATCATTCACATCAGCCTTGAGGTCTTTGCTTTTTCACAGCAGTGAATGTCATAAAAGATACATTTGAGATCAGATTTTAGTCTCTCTGATTGACACTGAGAGGATGGCTTCTGATGATAGCAATCACCCGGAACTGGTTTATTCTTACCTCAAATTGTGATGGTTCAGGTTTTGCCACCTCCTGCATTTAGTAATAGAGCAAGTAGAGTGAGTTTTTCTCATACTTTACATGCTCCAGAGTTGAAAATGTAATGGGTTAGAGGAATGAAAAGCAGAACTCCTGTGTCATAACCTGCTTCCTAGGTACCTCCTAAGGCTGCAGCAACATACCTTGATCATGGGACAATTAGTATTAATGAGAACTTCCAGTTTAAGAAATCTTGCCAGTAATAATATAATGTTGAAGAGAAGTGCATAGGAGACTACTTTTGTTGGCATTCAGACTAAGTGGCTTGTTTGGAACATAAAGGTGAACAAGTAAAATAAGTAGTTTAGAAAAGAGAAAATTATGCATTCAGTTTCTAATAATGAATTCAGTGGTATGCTATAGTACATAATTGTCTGTACATAGGTAAAAACAAGAAAAGAGGTAGGCTTTATATATGTTGTTCTGTTTCTTACTGTTAGTACACAGAATTATAATAAAATTGAAAAATGTTGGAATTTTAAAGCGCAATTTCAACTGAGATGCAAGACTTCCTAAAATATTAATTTGCCTAGAAAATAATCTCTACTTGTCTAAGCATAATATTAGAAAATTTCATTCATTTGTGCTCTGTAGATATTCTTTTGTCTTAGCATTAAGAATTCTTGAATTCTTTACATCTGTCTTGGAGTTTTGTGAGGGTACTGATATTTTTGTAGTAAGGACTAAAGGATAATTAGGTATTTTAGATCCATCTGGTTAAGAAAGGTCATCTTTTATTTGCACATCTCTAACATAGTGGCGTTTTGTAACACTATAAGAAAACTCATGAATTGCATGAGATGTCTTGAATCTGTTGCAAAGTCTCAAAGGAACACAAAGATTATTGTAGCTCTGCAGAACTTGGCTGACAATAGGAAAAAGGTGCAGGGGTTAAAAGTAAACTGCTGTCATTATTTTTGTACCCTTGGAAGGCATTTTCTGTGGTTTTTTTGTGGGGACCTTTGGACCAGTAATCAGTTATTAGTTGAGGATAAGTCATTATTTTAGATCTGAGTTATATCATGCTCTGTTAAGAGCAGTCACCAGGAGCTTACCCAGTCTTACCAGTTTCAAGTGGCATTTGTATCACACTGAAAGAAACTTATCTGCACAGCCTTTTGGAAAAGGATTGGAGCTCACTCTGTGAAGTCATTCAGATGGAGACAAGCTCCAGCTAAAGCTGTGCATCTCAACACAGTTCTGCTCTCAGATTGAAAAGCCCCATTTGCCAATGACGATGGTGGTGCAGAAGTGTGGAGTCAATATTGACCCACATGGGAGGGCTCACAGACCCACCCGATGTCAGTGTATTGCAAGAATGCATACCAAGGTCTCCCATACTTGCCTTTCTCAAACACTAATACGGTCTTCAGAACTATATGGACTTACTACACCATTAGTTAGTGTATACATATTCAAACTAATGTACTCCAGATGCTTCACAGAAACTGTTGTGATCTTTGTGCTTAGAAGATACAAAGTTTGTCTACTATGAATTGAAATGAGGCCTATGTTGCTTTTTTCTCAAGATCTCTCGGTAACAAATAACTCACAGATCGAGTTTTAAATGTAGGAAGCCCTTTTCAACTCCAGCTTTGTGTTACAAATTTCAACTGGGGTATAAGCTCACAGCAGGATCTGCATCGTAGGAACAACAGAAAAACAGACAGGAAAAAAAGAAATGAAATTATTTCTGCCATGCAAGAGATTCTACCTTCTGGCATAAAAGGAGGTTGTAGCATGGAGGATGTTGGTCTCTTTTCCCAAGTAGCAAGTGATAGGACAAGACAAAATGGCCTCAAGTTGCACCAGGGAAAGTTCAGATTGAATATTAGGAAAAATTTCTTCATGGAAAGGGTTGTGAAGCTCTGGAACTGGCTGCCCAGGGAAGTGGTGGAGTCACCATCCCTGGAGGTGTTTAAAAAATGTATAGATGAGGTTCTTAGGGACATCTTTTAGTGCCAGAGTTAGGTTAATGGTTGTAGTTGATGATCTTGAGGGTATCTTCCTACCAAAATAATCCTATGATTCTATATATGAGATAAACTGTGATGGGATACAGTTTGATTTATACAATTGAAGAATGAGAGCAAGTGATGTAACTGTAGCAGGCATAGAAGAAAAGAAGGTATGCACTCATAGCTAGCCCCAAGCATCCCCCCTCAAATTACATTCCTTCCTTCAATCCAGGGTGGATTCCAGACCTTGATATAAACCATGGAATGCACAGTGGCATTAGGTGAAATTTAACCAGCATGTTGTTTGCAGTATCCTGGTAAATGGAATCCCTGTTCCCTTTAGAAGACCCTCATTTATTCTCTGGGTCATCTCCTAGTAAGCATTGCTTTTAACCTTGATGGGTGTTCAAAAAGAGAAAAAAAAGGACAAATGAAACAGTGTAAAAGTTCTTAATAAGGGATTTGATTGCCCTTCTCCAATGAGATTAACACAGCTATTCCTTTACTACATAATGTAGTATAGTATAGTATATTTACTCAGTAAAGTATTAGAAGACTTAATTCTATTGTCTTTATGTGCTCGTATTGCCAATGGAAGTTCAGGTGTATCAGTGGCCTAGAAATTTTTCTTACAGGAGAATTTTAAAATTAATGTCTACAGAAAATAAATTTGATTTATAGAAAGGTTTAACTTCGTCAGATTTTATATTTAGCAATAAGTCTGAGGTTTGTGTAAGTTGTACTATGAACATTGCAGCAATTACAGTCACATAAATATTTAACAATGAACCTTCACGCTACTATATTGAGAACATTAGTCATATTCTAGAAAGCATTTTGAACAATACTGTCTTTTTACATGATTAGGGAAATATCTGGTAGCAGTCCAAATGCCCATTGATTTTACTGTACTGTTTTATTGTTTCATAAAAAGTTCTAAGTGTAGTCCTTTTCAAACAGCTAGCTGATTGTTCGATCAGTGGACTTTAAAATCCTTGCATTAAGGAGTGTAAAGTAGATTTATAGCAGAGGAGAAAATGGGGTTCCAAGAATCAAGATAGTATTCCTCTTCAATTTATAGAATCGTGGAAAGAATGGTTAGAAGGAACATCTGGAGTTTATCTGGTCCAAACTTCCTGCTTAAAGCAGGACTAGTGCCAGTCGTAGGCCAGGTCAGGCATGGCTTTGTTTAACTCAGTCTTAACCTCCAAGGATGGATATTCATCACTCTCTTGTCTTGGTGTCATCTGTTCCAATGTTTCGTTTCTCTCTCAGTGAATAATTTTTTTCTAATATCTTGTTTGAATGTGCCTAGTTTCAGCTTGTGATGGTTACCATTGTTATACTATCTGCCACTGCTGAGAAGAGTCTCACACCATTGTTTCTGTCTCCATTGGTAGGTGACTACTCCATCAACCCTCAGCATTCTCTTCATCAGATTAAGTAAACCTCAGCATGTACTTATTGTTCATGTGCCCTAGGCATCACTCGGTAGCTCTCTGCTGGACCCTGTCTGTTTTCTTTGTGCTCCTGGACACAATCCCAGGTTTGGCCATACCAGCACTAACTAGAGAAGGACAATAAACTTTCCTTAATCTCCCACATCCAAATATAGCCTAAGTAGACAGTCTGCCATGCTAGTGACAATGAGCTATGTAGCTTTGTTTGCATGTGCTGGCCTGCTGCAGGCATCTGCTCCTATGCGAGCCTTTAAGCCTGACCTGAAAGACCCTTTCACCCTTGTCCCAAAGATCTACAGTTATCTTTGAACTAACTGAGGTTTCTGTTTGGCATCTTCTTGGAGCCCACATGGGTGAACATCAGTGAGCAGGGTTAACCAGATGGGACTCTGCAGTCTCTACTTCTGCAGCTGTTTTTCCTTACATTGAATTAGAGAACTGGGACTTGGGCTTGCATGTGTTAACTACAAGAGTATGATCAGTTCTTCTAAGGACTGAGACGAAGTTCACCAGTCTCTGAGAGATTAATTTTCATAATTTTGATTCAATTAAGTTAATGCTTCTAAATTTTAGGATGACAAAAGATTAGCCATCAATGAAAGTTATTTAATTTATCATCAAATAAATTGCAACACTTCAGAACACCCATAATCCTACATAAAAAAAAGTAAAAAAAAAAAAAAGTATTAAAAGCTGGTTCTGAGATAATTATTTATTTAATGATAGAACGAAGGGCAATGAGTACTTGCAGAAGACTTGACATTTTAAAGGTTACATTATTCAAAGAGCATTTATTTTTTAAATGTGTTTAAATTGTGTGGTTTTACAGGTCGATACATATTTCCATTTTAGCCTATTGAATTGTATAAAGAATCGGTTTATTAAGTATGCCTTTGTTTTGCTCAACAAGATTTTTTTTATAGGACATAGTGACTGTTTCAAGCATTCTTTCTCCAAAACTTTTAATATGGTAGTACCTAGTCAGTTTCTAATTGTCAGTTCTTTCTTTCTCCTCTTCTTTTCCCCTTCCCTCTCTTCTCTCTCCTCCCTTTCCTATTCTTTCTCCTCCATTTTCCTCACCTGTAAGAGATACAAATACCATTTATGGAAGCTAACTTTGTTTTTAAAGATGTGTTGCGAACCGGTTGGCTTTGGTCATCATAAAGGGAGTATAGGAAATTTTAAAACTAAAAATTCAGAGAAAGACATAGGAAAGTGAGAGTTTATTTCAAAAGAGATATCATCCCAATACTCAGTAAAGCTTCAAGTATCTATATATTTTAACGTGTTACTACAGTTAGAGAAAAGAAGAACATCTTGTTAGCATGATAAAAAAAATATGTTGGCTTTGCTCTCTGCTGCAAAAAATATTATTTTGTAAGTAATATATTTCTTGCTGAAATCTAAATAAACACCTAATAAGTTTGTTTACATAAATATAGTGTAATCAAAATAGCAAAACAGGATATTCATAAAAGGACAGTGCAGAAAGAATTTAATAGAAGCAGTGCTGTGTCAAACAGGAAGACAGGGAAGCTGACTTGTGGAGCCAAGTGTTGGGTTATATAAGAATATGATGAAATTAAATGAATTAAAGAGAAAGGAAAATTCACCCACCTGAATTTTAATGCTGATTGTATGAAAAAATTTAGGAAAGTTAGGATAAAAATCCATGTTTTTTAATGGATAGTCAGTATACTCGTGACATACTCATATATCCTCATTATCTATTTATATATTCTTATTGTATACTGTTAGAAGGTTTCTGTATGGAAAACAAGACTAGCAAGTTGGAATGAACAGCCATATGTCTTGTGTTGTCCTAGAAATTTTGACAATTTATAATTATGGAAAGTTTGCTTTTGACAACTGTGCACTAAAAATATTAACATTAAAAATAAAACAAATTTTAATCTCTCCTCCTGACCTACCCCACCTTGCACACACATCAGACCAAAGATGTGGGAAGATCTTCAAACCTTTTAACAAAGAAAGAAAGGCCACATATAAGAACCAGAAGAATAGACCTTGATTATGGTAGTCGGATTTAACTAAATGACAGAATAAGATTTACTATACAGGATGCTGGAATTGAAAGGGATAGACAAAAAGAAGAAAATTTTCTTGCCATTTACACTGCACTGGAGTACCGTGGGCCAGGAGAATTGGTTGTATACGTTCCTGTCCTTTAGGTTAGTGTATCACAGAATCACGTGATGGTTGGGGGTTGTAAGGGACCTCTGGGGATCACCTAGTCCAACCCACCTGCTAAAGCAGGTTTACCTAGAGTAGATTGCACAGGAGTGTGTCCAAGGGGGTATTGAATGTCTCCAGAGAACGAGACTCCACAATCTCTCTGGGCAGCCTGTTCCAGTGGTCTCTGTCACTCTCGAGGTAAAGATGTTTTTCCTCATATTCAGATGGAACCTCTTGTGCTTCAGTCTATGCTCATTGCCCCTCATCCTGTCGTTGGGCACCACTGAAAGGAGTCTGGTCCCATCCTCTTGACATCCACCCTTGAGATATTTATAAGCGTTGATGAGATCTCCTCTTCTCCAGGCTGAACAGACCCAGCTCTCTCAGTCTCTCTTCATAAGAAAGGTGCTCTTGGCCCCTAATCATCTTCATAGCCGGCACTGGATTCCCTCCAGTAATTCCTTGTCCTTCTTAAACTGGGGAGCCCAGAACTGGACACAGTACACCAGATGCGGCCTCACCAGGGCAGAGTAGAGGGAGAGGATAAACTCTCTCGAGTTGCTGGTCACACTCTTCTTAATGCACCACAGGATACCATTGGCCTTCTTGGCCACAAGGGCACATTGTTGACTCATGGTCAACCTGTTGTCAGCCAGAAGTCCCAAGCCCTTTTCTGCAGTGCTGCTTTCCAGCGGATCTGCCCCTAACCTGTACTGGTGCCTGGGGCTGTTCCTCCCCAGGTGTAGAACCCTACACCTTGACCTTGTTGAACGTCATTAGGTTCTTCTCCGCCCAGTCCTCCAGCCTACCCAGGTCTTGCTGAATGGCAGCACAGCCTTCTGGTGTGTCAGCCCTTCCTCCCAGTTTGGTATCATCACCAAACTTGCTGAAGGTGCACTCAGTCTCTTCATCCAGGTCATTGATGAACAGGTTGAACAGGGCTCAACCTAACACTAACCCCTGGGGAACCCCACTAACTACAGGCCTCCAACCAAATGCTGCACTGTTGATCACCATCTCTGAGTTCTGCCATCCAGCCACTTCATGATCCATCCCACTGTGCATTCATCCAGCCCACACTTCCTGAGCTTGCCTATGAAGATGTTGTGAGAGACAGTGTCAAAAGCCTTGCTGAAGTCAAGGTAGACAACGTCCACTGCTCTGTCCTTGTCCACCCAGCCAGTCATACCATCATAGAAGGCTATCAGGTTGGTCAATCATGATTTCCCTTTGGTGAACCCATGCTGACTACTGATAACCTTCTTTTCCTCCACATGCTTGGAGACGACATCCAGAATGAGCTGTTCCATCACCTTTCCAGGGATGGAGGTGAGGCTGACTGGCCTGTAGTTTCTTGGGTCATCTTTCTTGCCATTTTTGAAGACTGGAGTGACATTGGCCTTCTTCCAGTCCTCAGGCACCTCTCCTGTTCTCCAAGACCTCACAAAGATGATTAAGAGTGGCTTTGCAATAACTGTGTGTTTGAAAAAGAAATTCCATTTTATTGATAAGAACCAAAATCTACCATAGCTAGTTGCGCAGGGTTTTTGATAGAATAAGAGGCTAATCAGTGCAAGTGGCAGAATTTGTTCATAAAATATTCTGTGTTGTTGCCAAATAGATAATCATGATAATATAGGCTTTTGTGGGAGTACAAGTATCTTTTCAAAGCCTGTAGCCTAAAAAATATTACATACAATTAATAAATAAACTAGAAAATGAAATACTAAAAAAACCCTATTTATTATTTCATCCTAACTATGTTAAATGACAAACCCCATCTTCTGGATTCATGCTGATTCAATATATTATAAACCATTGTCAATCCAAAAATTTACTCTTTAGCCAGGGGCTTTGGATTACATTCTTGCTTGCTTTATTTTCATTAATTTAAAGCACTGTACATTTTATAACTATAATTGTACTGTAAATTACTTAGTATTTTCATATTAGTTTTATTTCAATAAAAATAGTTATCAAAGATAATCCCCTGAATCACTGTAGGGTGCTAATACTACTTCTGGTTTTGTTTGTATACCTGACATCTCAGAATCCTACCCAATAAAAATGAAAATTAAATATATTGAGAAAAGGAGCTTAGCGGGGTAATTATGTTTTGCAGGCTGTACACAAAATATTAAAGCAGTTTTTCCCAAGTGCGTTTTTTATATCAGCTGCTGAAAGGTATTTTATAAGGGAATTATTCATTTTAGTGAAGATTATGTTATATTAATTATACCTGATCTACTACACTATGTATCTTTATTCACAGGTGATCTTTTTATTCACCACTAATTAAGCCACTACAACTTTTATTCCAGAGTAATGCAATAATTATACATTATCGTGCAAAGAATGATGGAAATTCCTGACAGAGCCATTATCTCTGATTTTTAAAATGGTTGCATTTTTTTCTGAGTATTTAGTTTAGGGAATGACTTAAGGCTTGATCCTGTCTCTATATATATTAATGAAAGCTATGCCAATGATTTTGCTACCATTATTTTTTTCATATAATGTGCAACTTGAAATATTGCCAGTATTAAAGTTCATTTATTTGTGTTAGTTGAATTCTGACATTATAGGCAGATGCTTGAATCAGTATTTATGAAATTAATTGTTGTTTGCGCAAGGCAGACAGATGGAACTGAGACAGTGTGACTGTTTCTGCATATGAATAAACATTTTGCCGATTGTCTGGCAAGATCATTTTGTTTTCTTTTCCTGAATTTCTCCTCCATGGCAATTTCTAACTTCACTTCGTCAGCCCTTTTGTGAACTAACTCTGTAAAGCTCAGCTAGAAAGAGAATGTTATACTCTTCCTCTTATTGTGCTAAAATAGATTAAACAAAACCATGTTGCTCATCCCAGGCAGACAGAGGTTTTAGGAGAAGTTCCTCAGATTGTGTGACATCTACTAAACTGTGAGACATTTGTACAAAATCTTAATCCTATACTACCATAGTTTCCTCACCGTTCTCCTCACATGTCCTACTACCGTAAGTTCCTCATTGCTCTCTTCCTGTGTCTTTTCCTTCTGTCCTTAAAAGAACGTGATTCATCATCACAAAGAGAAACCTGTTTAAGCTTCATAAAATTGCTATTCATTTTTCCTCTGAAAGAGATTCACTCATTTCCAGGGGACTCAGTTCTTCCTTGAGAGCAGTAAAAAAAAATGAATGAAAGGTGCAGCAAAATTCTGCTAAATCAAAACACTCCACTTACTAACCTTCACTGTATTCAATCTGCATTCAGTCTGCATAAGAATGGAGATTCAGACTAGAAGGAAATAAATAAAGCCAGTCCTAAAATTTGTAATGCTTCTTTGACAGATACTTTTTACTGCTGCCACTATCTGAAATATATATGAGTGCAAATGGTATTTCAGCAGTGATATATTTCAGATACTCTGTTTCAAAATGAATTTATATCATACGTTAGTTAGATCTAACGTCCTCAAGGAATTCCATTTGGAACTGGAAGAACATTGTTCTATGTAGCAGGTAACTTTCCAATGAGAATGATGAATTGACATGATGTTTCTGTTAATTAAGCTCAAATAAGATCTACTTTGAGGATAAGGTATTGTAACCACACTATTAGTTCCCCTAACCTTCCTTGCTGTGGTGATGGTTTATGTAATATATCACAGCCCTTAGAATATTTCTGAGGTAGATTTCCTGTGGTGAAAAGCCAATTTAATATGCCAGATATTTCTCCTCTCATTCGACTGTAATAAGGTTATAGAAACAACCTACCCGTGGACCTGAAAAACAGCTGGAGATTTTTGGTTTTACTGACTCAGATTTCTGATACAATACTTTTCACAGCAAATGTCAGATGTTGTTTTCCTATGGTTCATCTAGATAGCAGTTAAAATTCTGCAATAATGAATTTAAATTTCTATTTGAAATGCTTATACTTTGTATTAGAAATAGTAAGGAGTTCTGCATTTTTGTCTATCTATCTAATATATATTTTTTGTATTTTTTTTTCTGTGCCATGTTCATTGTTGAATGTTTCAGATTTGCTAGTAAATTAGAAGGTTCTGTATAATAAAAAATAAGGAATTTCTTTTTAATGTTGCTTGAACTTTAGGATTCTTGTCACACAATAGTTTAAATTGAATTTTGCTATGCAGTAAGTTTTAATTCTTTTTGGTTGTGTTTCTTTTTTAGATTCTGTCTGCAAAATTTTACAAAAAGAAAATGTTCCTTGAAAAACTGTCAAAAATATTTATAATTTTAAACTCTCTGTACAGTACATTAAGCCAAAACCAAAGTAACTGGTAACTTCTTGTGTCACGGTCTCCTCCAAGGGTACAATGTGATTTGAAGCCTCGCTGTCTATCTCACAAGTGAGAAAGACTGAGCTTTTGTACATCATGTTAACTGAGCCCAGCAATAGCTGCAGAGTTTACAACAGAATCTTGTGGTTTTTCTCCTTTGGAGTAGTTCTTTGAAGTCTGCTCCTCAGTGTAACCAGTCACTATGGAATAATCCCAGCAAAATCAATTAGTCTAATTGAATTCTTCCGATAAAGCCTGCAGATACTGTGATTAGGAAGACGCTATAAAAACAGAAGCAGGTAGTTAGAACAGGTAGAAAAAGACTGAAAAATGTCAAATCATATTCTGAAAGAAATAAAGGTATTTTCAGTATATTTATGACTTGACATATGCCAATGAATATGCCAATAGCAGTGGAGCAATTTTTTCACATTAATAAACTGGAAGTGAAAGTCCTATATTTCTTTCAGAATATTTTTTGAAATTTTACAGGTAATTACTTCTGCAGTCATCAAAAGCTGTAATCAAAATATCTGTTGTGGCCAGTGCTGTGAGCTGTGGACTTCTGTCAGTTGAGTTTTATTTGTATACGGATAGATTGGTTTTATGCTTAAATGACAGATAAGTACCTTAAAAAATTAACCAGCTTATTAAATATACTTTTCCACTCTCAACGTACTTCAAAAATGTAAAACACTTAGAAAGCAGTGAAAGTTTCACTACTCTTAGATTACTTTTAAGTCTTGCACTTTTGTTATATACTGCAGGATTGTTCCTTAATCTTACTAAATTATTCTGAATATTCTTTTACAACTGGAGTATTTAAAGTATTCTGATCAAGAATGGTTCTTTTCTTTGTTTTACAGAAAAACACAGTTATATTTTTTCTTACGTATAAAATATAGCCCCATCATACCATCACTGATACCAAGTGTTTTGAGTTTTTGAAGACATAGTGTGGTATCAGATTTAGCTGGGTTAATTCCATAATTGTATTTGCAAGAGACATTGTATCTGAACACATAGTGCTGTGCATGACTTTCTAAAGTAGACACTGATTATTTAAATACTGCATATATAAGTAATTTTATTCATTTAGATAGGGCCCAGGAGTAACTCAAGTGTTTATAGAATCACATCCTGAGGTTTTATGTAGTTAACACATTCATGTTTCATTAAGTGTAGACTCATATTTATGCTTTTATGTTGTTTAAATTTTAAAAACATTTACAATAACGCT
The DNA here is from genome assembly GCA_013399365.1 of Pampusana beccarii. Classification (NCBI taxonomy): domain Eukaryota; kingdom Metazoa; phylum Chordata; class Aves; order Columbiformes; family Columbidae; genus Pampusana; species Pampusana beccarii. Next base: position 269,821 of record VWYH01004722.1, on the reverse strand, counting down.
AATTTTGAATATGCCCTAAAGTTTATTTTCAGTGAAATTATTCAGCCTTGGAAAGTAATACAACTCAAACAATGATACTGCTTGGATTAAGTTTTTAAGTTTTTAATTCAATCTTACCATAACTGAATGTTGTATATCATAATCCTTCTCTTCTACAAATTCTGTTCTTATTCTCATTATGGCACTTTTTTTTTTTTCTTTTCCAGTGACATGGTTATACTTTACAGTTTGATATTTGTAAATCTAATGAAAATTATAAAGCTAAAATGTGCTGGAGGACACACAATTCTACTGTTTTGTTTACAAGAAAGCAGTTATGTTTCAATGGTAAATTCATGCAAAGTGCTCATATAGAGTGTGAAATGTTAAAGTTACTGTTTTTCCGAAAGTCATAAAATCCTTTTAGCTTCATATGTAATGGAACCTCTGTCTGCTGCAGAAGTTAAAGAAGCAGAAGTTCTAATAAACCTGCACTCAAAAGAATAACAAAGAGTACTGCCAGAAATAATTATACTTTCATTAAATATATAACTTGAAAAGCAAGCCTAAAGCAACTGTTAAAATACTGCTCTATCATGAAAAAACCCGCAGTTCCTAGAAACTGAGAAAGAGACTACTGGCTCTTTCTCAAGACGTTACAATTCTGTATCCTTCTGTAAGGTAATACAGCCTCTGCATTTCCGGGTAAGACAAACACTGATGTGCTTCAAATAAAGTCCATCCAATTGACATCCATTCCCCAGTATGAATTTGACATCTGGAGAGCTCATTGCAGAGCTTGCAAACAGCAAGCCAGCAATTGCTATAGAAACAAGAAAAGGAAGCTTTCTTGTAGAGGCAGGTTAAAGATCCAAGAACTCTGTGTGGATAGAAGCTATCAAGTGCATATTCAACATTGCTATTTGTAAAATACAGAGGTATCATAATATATAATACTGCATTCCCATGAAGGATCCTGGAATCCCACATCCTTTCCTGCATTTTGTTTCTAGATTTCTATACATTACAGCAATGGTATTCTTAGTGCTGTACAATATTCTTTTTGGCAAGATTTTCCTCCTGATTTCAGCTTCTATTGGCATCTCCAGGTAGAATCATAGAGACAGGTTCAGACTGTGTGAAAGATTGCTGCCAGGGATTCAGCCTTTATTGCTGAAAGCACCTCCTAAATTCTAACCCATTTGCTTCCCAAGTACTTTGTTGTTGTTGTTGTTGTTATCACTTAGTATACATTTCTATCCCCTCCTCTTAAAAATCTACAAATATGCCTAATTCACTTTCAGGTTCTTAGTAGGTAACTCAGAACTCTTCCTTTGCTCATAATAACTCCCTGTCATTTTAGGTCTTGAACACACGGTTGAACTGGCAGAGCATAGCACCAGTAATTCACCACTAATGTGCACATTAACTGTCTCCAGGAATGTAGACTAAAGATGGTTGATACTTCTCTCCATGAGGCAAAAATCACAAGTAATGAACTGTATGAAGGTGGCTTGAATGAGCATCAGATGCCCGTTGCCAGCTAGGAGAAAGGAAACTTCCACAATTTTTTGCCAGGTTCATGTCTCCTGTGTTCATAATCTGAACACAAGATATCAATTCCCCTCAATGTCTTTAATTTTTGCCTCTGGATTCTGTAATACTGCCTATGGCTTCTGTAACACTGACATTAAGTTCTTTCAGAAGCATAATTTGCTCAGTCACAACAATTATTGCATGCAGAGGAAAAAAGGGACTATTAGTACTCAAAAACAAAGCTAAGCTTGGAACAACTGGGCTATTAGAAAATGGGACTCTAGGTTGCAAGTGAAGCAAACAAATTATGAAATTGCCTGACTTTTTTTTTTTAATTTATTGCTTCATCAAATTTTGTTCCCATATTTTTTCTTTCCTTTAGCAATGGTTGTTCTCAGCAATTTGGAACCAAATACAACATACGAAATCAAAGTAGCTGCTGTAAATGGAAAAGGGCAAGGAGAGTATAGCAAAATCGAGGTGTTTCAGACCTTACCTGTCCGTAAGTAATCCTTGTGCTATTAAATGAAAATGTAAATGATTATTAGAACATGTTAGCTCCAGATCAGCTAATAATTTCAAGTATGATTCACTGTGAATGTTTTATATTATTACACTACTTCCCAGTGTATAACATCAGTCTCTACATTGTTTCTCAGAAATTGTGTTTTGTTCCTCTTATTCCTGCAGACAAAGTAGTATGAATGAACTTAAATTGGAGAATTCATCCCATTATCTATATTTTTGAGACTTAGAAAAATCTTTGGTTTATATTCAAATGCATGAAAGATACTAGATTAATAACTTTTTCTCATTTACATCCAGGATCTTATAAACAACTGTGAGAAATCAATTGGCACTTTCCAGAGACATTTCTTCAGCAAACTATGATGCTACAGGTTTTGCAATTATCAAGCCTCAAACAGAAATCTTAAGCTATTCAAAAATGAGAATTATTTTAAGTGTGATTACATGCAAATGATAAATACTACAAAGCCAATTCTACATTTGCAGCAACCTTTATTTGCAAGAAATTCAGATTTAAATATTAAGGGCTAATGACAATTCTCAAATTGCTTTCAAATAGAAACAATAATAAATAAACACAAACGGAGAAGAAAAATAAAGGAACTACCAGATGACACTGTATAGTACTCAAACAGATATACCAAAATACATCATCAGCTATCACTAGACTAGTCTCTCACAAATCTGTTAAAACTGAACCGTTTTTTAGTAGGGTGTTAGTATAGTTAAGAATATTTGCCTTAATGGGATAAACAATAAAAGCCACATGACTACAAAGAACACAGAATATTTCCATTTCATTATATTATATTGTTATTGATACATTTCTTCTGTCTATAACCAGTAATGTGGCAGCTTTCAAATTTATTTTCGATTAAAGCATATGCATATTCTAAATAAATTGAATGACAGATAAAATAATTTCCTGTTATTCATATGGAACATTATGCCTGCTAGAAAAGTGACAGAAACTTATAGAAATTCTATGTATGTTAACTGATAGAAAGCTAAGTAAATACTATGTTAGTATCTAAGTCAATTTATTTTTACTTTGATAAGGGATAAACACAAATATTACAAATATTTCTAAAGGAACTCTGTCTCTCTGGGAGAATGCAAATTCACAGATATTTTGATGGTAAGACAGTTCAGTATGAAAACACACATTTATTTAGGATCTGATTTAAAACTTCTTAATAGGTATTGCATATAGAAATAATTAGTCTATTTCCATAAGAGTACTTTGTTAAGCTGGCTATATAGATAGGTATAACCCTTCAATTGTACATTTAAGATTATTTTTATTGTTTCATTACAGAGAAAATTGTTTTTTGCTTTTGGAAATCTTATTATTTACATGTATTTTTCATATAGACTTTTATAAAAGTATCTAATTTTGCCTTTGCAAATTTATGGAGGAGTTAGTTTACCTAATATGTGTACTACAGTTTAGATCTCACACATAGGACTAAAGCTTATGCTTAAGGAAGTTTTTCTGTAGTGTTACTCCTAAACTTCAGTGTGAGTAGCAGCTTACCAGCCTTGCTGAACTGATGGCTAAATAATTTCTGAAGTAACTTACATCTGAAAGTGTCAAAAGTCGGAAAGTCTCAAAGAAATAAATAGTTCTTTCATACTTCTCATAAATTTGTTTCCTTGTGTGAGATAATTAATCTACTTTAGAACACACATTAAGCAAAATATTTAACACATTTGTTAAGGATGTTCTGCAGTGCTTGGCAGGATCATGTTGATTTTAAAGATTTTTTTTGTAGACAAACTCCCAGCTGCAACTTAAGACTTATCTTATTGCTGAATTATTATCTACTGGTTTTTTTTTCCTTTGTTTAGGGGAGCCAAGCCCCCCTTCAATTCATGGACAACCAGGAAGTGGCAAGAGTTTTAAACTTAGCATAACTAAACAAGATGATGGAGGTGCACCCATTTTGGAATATATAGTCAAATACAGAAGTGTAAGTATTTCAGTTAATAGGTGGATTTTGCTTAATGATACCTGCTTTTAATATAAAGAAAACTGTTTATATGATTTGAAATGTAACAAAATTTTTTACATATTACAAGATTATATTACGTTATTATATATTGACTAAGTTGCTAATGCCAAATTCTTTANAGAGAGTTCAGAGGAGGCTGACGAGGCTGGTGAGGGGTCTGGAGCACCAGTCTGATGAGGAGCGGCTGAGGGAACTGGGCCTGTTTAGCCTGGAGAAAAGGAGGCTGAGGGGAGACCTTTTTGCTCTCTACAACTACCTAAAAGAAGGTTGGAGCATGGAGGGTGTTGGTCTCTTCTCCCAAGTAGCAAGTGATAGGACAAGAGGAAATGGCCTCAAGTCGCACCAGAGAAGGTTCAGATTGGATATTAGGAAAAAATTCTTCACGGAAGGGGTTGTCAGGCATTGGAACAGGCTGCCCAGGGAAGTGGTGGAGTCACCATCCCTGGAGGTGTTTAAAAGGCTTGTAGATGTGTGGCACTTAGGGACATGATTTAGAGGCAGACTTGGCAGTGTTAGGTTTACAGTTGGACTTGGTGATCTTAAAGGTCTTTTCCAACCTAAATAATGCTATGATTCTAACTCTAAGTTCATTGTGACAAGAAAGCTATATTATCTGTTTCGTTACGTAGTATATGAGGAACATTTGTGTTCAGTTCTCAGAAGTGCAGTAAATTAGCAGACATTAAAGTTACACAACTAAGGGTTGTCTGCACAGCAAATTATTAACCTGTTAAAAATGCATCTCTATTGATAGCATACTAGAGATAGAAAGATAAATTCCAGTGCTCTATGTTATTTTAAAATGAGATTAGTTATCTGATCATGTTTCATTTTTTCTATCTTCCTAGATTCCAAGGCTGAGCTCCAAAAAGCCAAATAATTGACAAATTGTTAGGATTGTCATGAGTTTCGATGTATATATCAGTTCTTCAACAGCCATCAGGCAGTTTATTGGTCTTCTATCAGCTAGAGTCTGATTTGGTGTTGTCTCACCAAATCTGGCAAATTTAGAAAACAGGCTTTTCTGAACTGTGTACTTTATTTTTCTACAAAAAATAAAGTGTGTGGGTTTTTGTTATTAAAGTAGCTAAAATATCCTTCCTTTCCTGGTAAACTATGTTTAGAAATGGTTGGGTTGAAGAAGTAACTGTAGAGCTGGCAAAAGCAATGAATTTAACTTAAAAGTGTGCACTTTCTAATAACTACTTTGCATTCTTTTAGGAAGGTTATACTACTTTTATCTGACTAGACCCAGCAAAAAGACATTTTAGCAGAGTATAATAGCAGATTTACATATCTTTTTTGAGAGTCTAAGAGAAATTGGGAACGTAACATCAGATATTTAGACATGTTAAACACAAGTTAGTGAGGACTGTAAGAGAAATTAGAATCTTTGAGAAATCAAATGCAGAACTTGTTTTAATGTTCCTAAAAATGAAAAGCAACTTCCTGAATTTGTAATAGTTCTTCTCACATTTCCTGATATTTCCTATAATATAACTGTTTGATCATAGTTCTGGGATTATCCAAGTGCTAAACCTGGCATGTAAAATGATTTTCCTAAACTATGTATAACCAAAGAAGATTGGTAGCTCCAAATCAATTGATAAAAATTTGGTAGAGCTTTTTAGAGTAGCCCAATGAAATAACGAGCAGTTATTCTGATATCACTGATCCCTAAATCTTAATTGACCTTCTTAAATGACTTTCAGTCCAGTGAGTACAGTTGGCATAGAAGTATTTGTAAAGAAGAGGCAGAGTAGTAAAATATGCAATACAAGATACAACACAGTTTTGTGGGATTGAGCTTCCCAGTTAGATTACAATGCCTCTTAGAATTTAGAATTGAGACTATTAAAAAATAAACTGTTTGCATATAATATATGCATGCAATATATGGAATTTAACCAGTTTCTGAGATTTAAATAAGCTAAATGATTTTGGATCTATCCTGAATATTTTTGGAAAACTGATTTTGATCTAGTGTTTTGACTAAGATACAATATTGTAGTATAAAAATATGACTTATCATGTGTATTGTTGAAAGATAAATGTACAGTTTAAGCAGTAACTGGAAACTTAATAGGTTACAGAAGAAGTTTTTACTTGGACCTCAAATCTATGTCTCCTTAAGCTTCCAATTGAAAAAGCAATTTGACTAAATTAAAGGCCTTCCCACAACAAAAAAGCACAATAATTTTTTGGTGCTTTAATCAGAATGAATGATGCTATTTAAAGTTCAAAATTATCTGTTGACTCCTTCTCTTCTATCTTCCCCGTTGGTTGTATTTAATTAGCTTTACTATAACTCTCGGCAGCCTCATTACTAGCACCTGGACCAATGTATTTGCTTCTATGTTTAAAGCATGTATTATATAACAAGCTTTTTCTTCTTTGTGTTTCATAACAGCTTATGTCTTATTAGGTGTAAGTTCCCGTTTATTTAAGTTTTACGGAGTTGTCTGTTTGTTTCTTTGTTTGTTTGTTTTGTGATGGTTTTTTTTTTTTTTTTTTGTGTGTTTTTTTTTTTTTAACTGGGAGAATAGTAGCCTTTAAGATATAGCAATACTGTGTCCTAGTTTAGGGCAATTGGTAAATTTTATTTTTCTGGAAATCACATGTTCATTCTGTCAAATATTGCTTTCCTATCATCAGTTTATTCATGTTATGGGCGAGAATTGCTAACTATAATCAGAAAATAAGAAGCTTCATGTTTTCTTCTGTATTTCAGAGTAGGTACTATGCAATTTTTATAAGTAGCAGCCTCAAATTCATTCATGCTGTTGCACAAAGGCAGTCAAGATGGTCTTGTAAAGCTTCGCTGATTGAGTCTGAAGTTGATGGCATACATTTGCTTCAAAGCTACCTTAGGAAAAAACAGGAGGAGAGAGAGAAAAAGAAGGGAAAGCTGCTCCCCAGTAGCCGGCCAGAAAGAACAGTGATGGGGGTTCCAGAGACAAACATCCTGTCTGGTGCAGGACCCCCCAAGCATATTTCTCATAGTAACTGTGTAATTTTAATGAGGACAGACTCAAGCTCACCTTCGGTTGTTCCTACTTATGACACTAGGCTGTGACACACATGGTGAGGTGCTCATGTTGCACCGTGAATGTTAAGCTTTATGCATGCAAATTACTGAGGAAATGTGCGCTGAATTTGTAAATGGCTCTTACTGGCTGTGTTATTTTCCAAGTACTGTAGTAATAAATTAAAAACTAGAGGGGAGGGTTGAAGAGGTTGCACAGAATAAGGAGAAGGTGAGGAGGCGCAGAAGGCCAGGAAGAAGAAGCACTTGGGATACAGGGGAGAGACAGCCACAGCAGCTCAGGGCAGGTGGGTGACCAGGCACAGACCTGCAGGGGAAAGGCAGGCTACAAAGCAAGCTTTGGAAGGTACACAGGTTAAGCTTAGCACAAGAAACTATGTGTGGTCACCATACAGGAATAATCACACAACTCACATAGTCACAAGCAAACATTTGTGCCTACTGGTCAAGTGCATTTTGGCCATGGCAGGTACTCTGTAGGGACACGTTGCAATTGTGAATTAGTGCTTGGTGCATAATGTTTCTCAGTGTTCCCTGCAGATAGGTATAAGTCTTTTATATCGAAGAGATTTGTTCCCAGCCTTCAGTTACAATTTTAGTACCATGTCCTGAGTTACTTTGTAATGTTTAAAAAACAAGTATTGAAATAGGCTTCTTAGTGATTGGAAGAAGGAATTATATTTTTATACTTTAAAGTCACAGAATGCCAACAGTAATCTAGAAAAAAATAAAAAAGGGAGGGAGGATGTTGGTTTTGTTTTTCCCTGGCATACCAAGTTTCAGTAAAAATTTGGGATTAAAATTAAATAATGGAATTATCCATCTTTTAAGATTATAAACTTTTGGATAGAAGCAAGAAAAATTGATTAAAAGTCCTATTCTGAAAAAGAACAGTATTTAATTTATTTTTTCCTTTATGTCCATAGTAAAGTTTAGAGGAAACATTAGGGGAGTGATTAGTTTTTGCAGGCATAGAAGTTGTTCACCATGTTGACCTGTTACAGCATTCCTATTAATGCTCTGAATTTTTGTAGTGACAAGTGTTTGATTGCTAGGTTATGTGCTTCACTCTTGTTTGACTATGTTGATGGAGGACTGTGTTCACTTTCTTGCGTTATGATAGGTTCTAGAACAAACTTCCATAAATATGAATCATTTAAAAAGAGATAATTTCTCATTTACTCCCCCTCCAAGATACCTACCATAAAACAGTTAAACGTTTTTATATCTCTAAGTTCCACTTTACCGTCCAGATCCTTGGATTTTCTGTGCATTTTAGCACTATGTATGTTATCAGCCACTTTGTGCTTTGTTCAGTATTTGTCTTGTATTACCCAGACCTACAAAGCACCATCCTAATGTAATGAATTCTTGTGAAGTCACTGCTTTAAATAACCAGATTGCCTTCTGTGAGGATTTCTTGATATTTTTTCTTGAGTGCTTTCAAGATAGTGTGGCATCTCCTGCCCTTTTATCACAGGGACCACCATAATAACAAGTCTGTCTGAGCTGACCTTTCCATGCAACAATTTAGGGAAGATGGAGAATAAGTGAAAGGGTTGAAGGGGGTTAATCACTTTTCCTCACTTTTCATGAGATCCCAGAGAATGTGATCTTTGGTACAATCTAAAATGACCACTAAAGAGAGAGATGTTATTTTCTAGATTAGTAAATATTTAGGTTCCTAAACAGTGGATTGGCTTTACTTCCACTGTTGTCAGATGTACCCTCAGTTTTGAGAAGCAGACAAGTCATGGTAGACTGGAGTTTCACACTGCTTTATTTACTCATTTTTGTCAGGGTGTTTAGCTGTTTAGGTTACAGCTGTCTTACAAATCTAGCTTTTAGACACTTCTGAGGTAAATTTGTCTGATGCTTATATTTAAATTCAACATATATGCAAGTAAGTTTGTTTGTTGTTTTGGGTTTTTTTGGTGGGTTTTTTTTGTGCCTTTTAATTTTTGTTTGGTTGGAGTTTTTTGTTTGCTATGGGGTTTTTTGTTTGTTTCAGGTTTTTTTTGTTGTTATTTTTGGTTTTTTGTTTGTTTGTTTGTTTTTACAAAAACTGCGTGGACTATTACTGACCATTACTGCTGCTCCTGCTCCTTTGAACAAGATGTTTTTTGTGTTTGACAGCATATATAGTTTATCATTTTACCTATTAGTTATTTTGTAATTCTCATTTTTATAAAGAATAATTAAATATATTATGCCCTAAAAGGAGTGATTGCAAAGGTAAGCACTCCAAATTTGTGAAATGAAGTCTTCATTTGTTCCATTTGTACAGATGTCTTAGATAATTATCTGAATTATAAGAACCCTTTTTCCTCTAGAACACCATCTTAATGGTTTATATGTCTCCTGTCACCAGTGTAGACATAAGACTGCATACTTTCTCAATGATCTTTATATTGTTGCGTACAACCTGGTTTACAAAACGTTACTATGTGCCACATACTGCTACAGTTAGTGTATGCTTTTATTATATAACTAATATATGACATAAGCACAGCTTGCATTCATGAACAATTCATTTGCATTTAATGGCAAGTGTCTTTTAAAGAACATCGGTTGAAATGTAATTGAAACATCTATATAAGATAAACCTTTTACAGAATTTATTCTTACCAGCATTTGTAAATAATTATCCTACTGTTCCCCAAGATAAACATCAGTATTTGACCAAAACATAAATTGAAAACAAGATGTTAAAATTGATTGCCAACAAAATCCCTAAATCCACATTGTAGAAACATGATTAGGAGTGATCAAAATTACAAAAAGCCCAAGTACTCAGAACTCCAAAATTCGATTACTTGAATGTTCATAACCTCTGTAAATTGAACTCCATATTTTTTTGTGCATCATATAGACACATAGTTTAGACAAATAATACAAGAGGTTTTAAGAATTTAAATTAGTATTTGCATCTTTACAGAAAGATAAGGAAGACCAGTGGCTAGAGAAGAAAGTGCAGGGTAGTAGAGACCACATCATCTTAGAGCATCTTCAGTGGACCATGGGTTACGAAGTACAAATTACAGCTGCCAACAGACTGGGTTATTCTGAACCAACTTTGTATGAATTCAGCATGCCACCAAAGCCCAATATTATTACAGGTAAGTTAATTTTACAGTGTTTTCTCTCTATCAACTGTTAGCTACTTGTAGTACACCGACATGTGTGGTTGAACATTAGGTAACTGAAGTCTTCTTTAACTGACAAAGCCCAAAACCTTATACTCCATTATCAGCAAAGACTTGATTCAAAAACCTTAAATGGAACCCTGTTTCCTAATTTTCTCTTAATAATCAAATTGTTTTTAAGTACAGAACAAACATTGAATCTTCAACCCAGAGGATGACAGTTAACAGGAAGTATAGTATTTAAGATACACATGCTATACATGTTTAAGTTGCCTTGTACTGCCTGTCTGTTGCAAGCAACTTAGTTAGAATTATTGTTTCAGTCCAACTCAAAATATCTCTACATGTGCTTCAAGATACCAATGTAATAAATGTATTTATTTTAGTGTCTAATAAGGTTAAGGATTCAAATAGTCTTGTTTAGATACTGTCTTACCGATTTACTCTAACATGGTGACCATACAGGCTTCTATTAGGCCTATTTACAAGCTTTGAAACGTATAGAAATGTTGTTCTTTTTCTAAAGTGTGTAAATAGGAAGGTTTGGATTTTTTTTTTTTAAGGAAAACCGCATGTTATTTAAGAATGAGTGTGTTTCAGTAACTAATTTGTTAAAGTGTAATGTTTCACAAAGTAAAATTATATTTTAGTGCAACAACACAGAATTATTTCATTCAGAATAAACTTAAAATATGATGATAATTTCTGATATATTATGGATATGTTTAATTTTTGTAAAAGAATGTTATGAGTATGACATTTCAAACTTTTTATCAAATTATAAGTTGATATCTTTACTAATAAATTCCAAATTAGATCAGTGTCATAATTACCGTTTTAAGTCAGGTACTAAATCCTCTAACATTGTATATTTGGTATGCCATGTAATAAACTATTACAGTATTAGGAACAAATTAAAATCTAGCCAAATAAATATAATGGCCAACATATTAGAATGTAAATCATATCAATACCTGTGTTTCAATTGGAGCATATAACAAGCATTGATCTTAGTAAATATATGTATCAAGATCTCTTCAAAATGTTTTAATTTCTCATAGCAATTTGTTGGTGTCGAAAGCACTTTTACTTGCATTTATAGAAAGGAACAGGCATTTGTAATTCATTAATTAGTTCAGATTCAATACTAGTACAAGTATTTGGTTTACGCACTTCAATTGCAGTAGTGAGAGTTGATTTTCATCTTGACTGAAATTCAGGGCCATGTGTTTTTAAACATAGTGCATTGTAATTGCCATCATTCAGAAATAAAATTTCACTACATGTTCGAAACAGGACAAAGGAAATATAGGGAAGCTTGTTGTCCCAAGAAAAGAAAAATATTTTTCAAGCAGAAAAAAAAAAACCCAAACAACAAACTTATTTAGATAAATGTAATGAATAAGCCGTTTTTCAGTTTTGTATAATTGAAACACAAATCTTGTTTTGCAATGCAAATCCAATTTTAACCTGTTATAGTTATTGAAAGTATTCTATATTTTTACCACAGCTGCTGTAACTGAGTGAAACATGATATGCCTGAGTAAGTGATAATGTAGATAGTCTCTAGACGTTCACGTAAAAAGCAGCTTAGTTAATTTAGTTTCAGGAGATAGATAGGAAGAGAGATAGATAGAACATTTTTCTCTGAACATAATTTTATAGGTGTTTAGTGGATTTTATTTTCATTCCTCTCCTATAACCTTGAAGTAGTTGTAAGAAGTTTTTTACGCTATTTAACATCAGGTCTTCTTTATATAAATCATTATTGCAATTATGATTGTGGAACTAATTAGTTTCCTTGACAACTGTTTCTGCAAAGCCTGAAAAGAGTGTGAAATTCCTATCATAAGAACATTCTCTAGGCCATTTTTAAAAGTATGTCAAAGTACACTTAGAATCAATTGAATATTAATGTTCATATGCGTGAGTTAGTGTGGTTATCTTGATTTTAAATGGCATAGTATTTTTATTGCAATAGAATAGATATATAATATTGTTTCAAAAGTATGAACCTACACTTTTTAAAAATTGATCAATATTGTGTATAAAATACTTAACTTTGAGCAGAATAGTTCTTTCTGATATCAGTTCATCAGTTCAGATGATGCACTACTTGTCTGCTTTGAGGCTTAGCTATTTGTAGCTAGGCATCTGCAGCTGGGTCTAAGTAAGGACATAAGCAATAAGAGTGAAATTAGGGAGGCTTTTGGATGAAATCTGCATCCTGTGCTCACTTAGCTGCTTCTGATGACTGAGATTCCCTTCCTGATTATTTATGTAATTATTAGAAAAGTTTCTAAGTCTCCTGAAGGTTTTCATCTGTATGTGCCCAGATCTATGGCACTTCAGCTGAACTGAGTTTCTGTCCTGCTCTAAATGTAATTTAAAAAGATATCTGTAGATCTTATGTATTCAAACTCATGGATATTAATTATCCTAAGAGAATTTTGGGATCCCCTAAGCATCATGATTGTTAGCTATACCTAACATACTATTTTGGTGAAAATTTGTACAAGCTAATGCAATTAATTGGAGAACTGAAGAGAGATGGAAGCAAAGATATATTTGGTGTCCTTTAATGGGTGCTTACCAGGGAAATGGAGGTTGTCACAAGAATTAAGACCTTGGTTTTGATTCCTGCAGAAGGAGCTCATTTGTGCTTTCAAGACCCATCGAATATAAGGCAGAAGTAGTAATCTCTGAGGTCAGGGACTGGAAGCCAAAATTCCACTTAGGTGAATACACAATTCCTGTGGGCACTGAATCCACAACTTCTGCTTGCTAGGGAAGTATGAGCAAGTACCAGCTCCTGGCTGGCAGACAAATTCTATAATAACACAACATGATGATCTTCCATTACTAGTCCTAGGTCTAGGAAGGAGCCTGAGGCTGCAAATTGCTCTCTGGCATCAGTGAGGTACATAAATGGGACAGACATTCCTTTAAATTTTTACATGGTTGGCCTCAGTAGCCTCCAACTATAGATCCACTTGACTCTGTAATTTCTGTTCCTAGGCCTATAATACACACTATTCACTGAATCACTCAAATTTGTGATTAGTTCCTCAGAATTTGTAATCCTTTTGATAAAAATTTCCTGGTTTTCTGAAGGGTTTACCAATGGAACCTTACTCTGAGAAATACTCAGTGAACCAACTTCTTAAAACACTTTGCCTTAAATAAATGTATGTATAAATGTGTAAATGTATATGCATATATACATTACTGTAAGTTATATCTGTGTATGTGTGATTTTGCTTCCTACTTTTTTGAGTTACTTTTTGCAGTAAGCAATTCCATCTTTGTATTTCACTTTTTACCTGGGCGTATGAGTATGTATTTAAGAATCATGCTTTGAAGACAGATTGGGATAGTCTTAAATGTAGTATTTTATATATTCCAATATCTGACTAAGGATATCAGTTGGCAGTACTTGCAGGCAGGTGTTACTCTGACGTCAGTGTACTTGCCTCTGAATTAAGTCTTTATTAGATTTTATGTACAGATTTGTGATGTTTTGGAAATTTTTGTTCTGGCTTCTCTATAGTGTTAATCTGCTTCTAGTCCTGTGAGAAAAAATGGGATTCTCAAAGGAGCTGTGTACCTGTGTACCTCGTAGGTCTTTATCAGTGTTAGGACAACATAGACTAACTATTCTCTGCAGCCATAACAAACCCTCTGACTTGGTGTTGTTAAGAACAGCCAAACTCCATCAGCTCCCAGAGCTGGTGCTGCAGTCCATTTGTTTGGGTCCATTTGCTCTTTCTCAGCAGGGCAGAAAGAGAGATCCTGTCGATGTACCATGCAGCTGGCACAAAAGTGTCCAAATCAGCTGTTATTCTGAACCGTTACTATTGCAACCTAAAAACACTTCTACAGTTTTATATTAAATGAATCTTAAAAGAAGATTAAATGGAAGGTGTTAAAAGAGGATACTTTCTGCAAGTAGTAGATACATTTTCAGAAATTAGTAGCAGAATATTAATGCAGGTGCCATCTTCCAAAGGCTTTTATCCAGTCAGTGCTGTTTCTGTGGAAGGCCAATAGATATATTAAAAGTGGCTGCAAGTTGTGTTTTATCAGAAGAATTTTCTTCTTCATTATAAATTAATAACTTGGCACAGTAATGGGAAAATAAGAAAAGCATTTGGAGATAATAAGCACTTAGACCTATTTTTCTTGCTTTGCAATATTGGTTGTTTGGTTTTTGTTTGTCTGTTTGGGTTTTTGTTGGTGGTGGTGGTGGTTTTTAACTTCCAGTGCTGCATGAACTGTCAGAATACTTTTTTATTAACATCCCACATCCCTGGAAAAGTTGTATTCCCATCTCGTATCTCCTCCCTTCCTCCCTTCTTCCCTTCCTTCCCTTCCTTCCTTCCCTTCCTTCCTTCCCTTCCCTTCCTTCCTTCCTTCCTTCCTTCCTTCCTTCCTTCCTTC
>VWYH01004722.1:186501-254985 GCA_013399365.1 Pampusana beccarii | reverse complement strand
CCCCCCCCCCCTCCTCCCCCCTCCTCCCCCCTCCTTCTCCCCCCTCCCCCCTCCTTCCCCCTCCTTCCCCCTCCTTCCCCCTCCTTCCCCCTTCTTCCTTTCCTTCACATGTCAATCATCAATGTTTAAAATCATGTAGTGATAGGTGAAGAGGGACAATCTAATATATGGTATCTTCTTTCATCATCAGTAGTAGCAAAGATGATACCACAAATGGTTTTTTTTTCAGTAGTTTGTACAAAAATGGAGCTTTAGACTCTCCAGTGGTGTCAAAGTGAATGAAAAATAAAAATAGTTCTATAGTGCCATAGGTATGCATGCATGTATACGCATTTTAATTTGTGTATGTACATTTTATGATGTATTAGATAGACAAAAAGAGGGCTTTTGAGCTATGCAGTGTTCTATTGGAATAGATTCTAGGACAATGAACTTTCTAATCCAGAAACTGAAATACAGAAAAAATAGAAATAAGTCTGTCCTGATGTCCACAATTTTCTCTCAGGGTCAGCCCTTTAATTTTTTTTCTCAGTCAAGCAATTAATTGACTTTTTTTGGTTAGAAATAAATTCTATATGATTCCAAGTGTGCAGCTGCGGAAGATTTTTGTTCCTGTCACCTCTTGCTGCCAAGCAGCAGACTGCCTTGCTGCAGGTGCTCTCCTTGTCTCTCACATCCCTTCAATCCTGACCCTTGGGCTGCAAGAAACTCTCTAGGGCAGCGTCCCTTACTCTGAATGGGGGCATAACCTCCCTTTTCTCTGGAAGGGTTGACTTGATCCTGACTATGCATCAGTGAAGAGAAGTCAAAAAGCAGCCTTCTTCATTCTTGTTCTGTACCCCACCACAGAAGTGCATGGTTTATGTCCGTCCAGTTTTCTTAAACTATTCCATGACCTGATCCTTTCTCCAGAATTTCCTTACATCTCCAGGTCCTTACTCTAAAGGCAATGATACCTCTGCTATGTTTAGTTTCTAGGTTTCTATTTACATGTCATCTTCCCATAAAACCAAGCCAAATTTCTTCCTTCCTCCCTTTCACTTCAGTAGCAACAACAACATTCTTCAGGTCAGGTTTGCTTAAAGTTCTATTTGTGATATTTTTTGTCTCAGTACAAAATGAGTAACCTGTGTGCATTTGCAGATATAAACTGTCTGCTTTTTTAACTTAGTCGACAATTCTGTAGGTAATGAACAAGGAAAAGACTCTACGTATTCCCTCTTCAGTATTCTGCAGAAGTGATGGTAACCAAAATTAGTTGTTAGTGATCATATGTAGCTCAGTTGAAGAGAAGCCCTTTCCAGGTCCAGTATGTTGTTTTGGAACATAGCCACATTCGGAGGCAGTTAGCTGTAGGGTAATGTCAGCAGTTAGCTTCTGGTACTTATTCTTAGTTCTAGGAAAAGTTATGTTACATCATTAAAAGTTAAATTAGGAGAATTGTGGGCATTTGTAGTCATCTGCTCCTTGAGTAGTCTCTGTCCATAGAAAAAGCTAGAAAGGCTGCTAAGACACTTTGTCTCTGGNGTTATGTTACATCATTAAAAGTTAAATTAGGAGAATTGTGGGCATTTGTAGTCATCTGCTCCTTGAGTAGTCTCTGTCCATAGAAAAAGCTAGAAAGGCTGCTAAGCTAGGAGTAAAAGTCGTTACTTGGGACTTTAAATTGCCTGTTTAAACCTATAGAAAAAGACTGTAGAATTATGTTATATACTGATTCTTCAAGAATAACATTTTGGCCTTGTTTTCAACCTATGGCTTGTGACCACACTGCCTATCCATCTATGTGTGTATGTATACCTGCACAAACTTCCAGTAATTTGTGTCTTCTGATAACTTTTCAGTGCAGTGGACAATTTCACTAAATTTGCTAGAGAACAGAGGGTTCAAAAAAAGAGAATTCTTTTAAACTTAAAAAAAATAAATATCTGAGTATGAAAGTAAAATTCTCTGTAGCTCAGTAAGGAAAATACTATATGAGAAATTTACACACCTTTAACAATGGGAATAATTGGGGAAAGAATAGTTGTAACTTTCTGGCCCTTGATCCTTGCACCAGCTTGGATAACAATAACAAATTTAAACCAAGAAAGAAAAAGAAAAGCACAGGAGTTTGAAGATGTTTCCAAAGGCAAAATTTCATTCCAAGGATCAGAAATTTTAAGACTGTAGTGGGTACTTCTTTTGTACAACTTTGTACATTACATTACAAGATTGCTTACTCTATTTCTACAGTTTTGATTATTTAGGTTTTTAGTCAAATCTAAAATGAAGAACAAAATGCTGTAGTCAGAAAGGAAAGCCTTGAGGTTGTTGCAGCTCTGATCATATTCCAAAGGCAAGGAAAAGCTGTAGCATTACCCTGTGAAATACCTGCATCATTTTCTCATGGGCTGAGGGATATTATTATTCCAAAATCAGAACCTGAAAATGAAGACTTTTGTCCAGCTTTTGTTCATATGAACTAAAAGTGTAAAGCAAAGTCTTCAGCATGTAGTCCTGTATGGGATTTTTTTTTTTTTAAATTTATTTTCTGAAATTCTGAAGAGCGTAAGGAGATTAAATGTGTCTTTAAAATCTCGTGCTTTGAGAGTAGGGGTTGGGAGGAATCATGCCAATCAGATACATTAATATCCAAAACTTCAGAAGAATGATAGCCCCTATAAAACTTACTTGCTTTTGTTTTGCAAATTAGTACTATAATTTGCTGAGTAAGAGCCATTTCTCGTCATATCCTAGAGAGGAACATTGTTTTCAGTGATAGGGCATGTTCTTGCTGTAGGCTAAAAACAGCTGTGTTTGTTCCATTCCTTGCAAAGATTAACAGTTTTTACATGAAGAGGGATAGAAATCACTTATTAAAATTGAAAGAACTAGGACTTATTTTATATGAATCAGAGAGACAAAAAGCCTTACTCTATCAGTACCGTTAGAAATGTTCATAGAAATAAAAGATTAAAAAAAAAATAAAATTCTTACTGTACAGATATCACAGAAATTAACTACTACTGAATACTAGAAAAACAGTAGAATGCTAGAAAAAAAAGAAATAGTAGTCTAAGAGCTGCACTGTATTCACAGAACTCGTGCTTCAGAAGTAATTGATTTTTTTTTTTTTTTTTTTACCGTGTGGATTTAAGTTTGTTTATCTTCTTATCTTTTTGAATGGTATGAGAAAAAAAGAAAATCATCATAGATGTTGAATGTTGTGCTAGACCACACTTTGCAAGTATGGTACTCTTCTTCATCTAGAATATTCGTCATAAGTAATTGCTAGCATCGTGTTGCTTTATAATTAAAAAATCTCTTAAGTGCCAATTAAAATATTAGATTGTTAACTATATTCTCTTGGAATATTTAAAAGCTGTGTTATTAAAATAGCTGTGGAAGTTTAATGTGTCAAAGAATTTTTTGGTATGAATATAAGGACCAAATAGTTAAGTCTTAATGAATTTTGAACAGTCAAAGTTTATTTTAAAATGAGTATCACTGGAAACACCACAGTAGAAATAAGTGTGAGGATGGGCTAAAGTCCATTATGTGTTAATGAAACAGCAGCTCTCTGACTTAAGCTAAATTTGAGGTGCATTGTAAAAAAAAAATAAATTTAAAAACCAGAAGATTAAAATCCTAAAACCTAAAAAGTCCTTTTATTTTGGGTAGCACTTATATTTTGCATGTCTTGATCGTATATGTGTGGAGATGGTAATTTTTCCACTACTTGCCTTTCTCCTCAGACTGTGAGCTCTCTAGTATAAGACACATACCCCTATACATTTGTGCTGAATGTCAGATATCATCCTCTACACTGATTTTATCCTCAAATAAATTATTTTAAAGTTTAAGTAATTATAATAAGGGACTGATATAACACAGTTTAAATGAAAACTGTGGGCTTAACAGTTTTAATCTATTTCCATTACAGCATCTTAAAATGCACTTTTAAAAGTAAATAAGATGTAACTAAGGTTCTTCATACTATGTAAGATGTCTACATTTCAACTTCTTTTGAAATCTCTCTTGAAACAGTAGCATAACACTGACATTAGTCACTATCCATATAATCAGTGTGTCACTGTAGCTGAAAATAAATATTAATATCTGGTCAAGGAGATTAAGATGTGTAAACATACATTATATTGCATGAACTTGACTGTATCATCTGCCAAAAAGTGAACTTTTAACACAAATATTCACAGAAAATATATATATATTGAAACTTCATATGTTGCACTGGATTGCATCCAGACACACTGTGCAGACTTCAGTCTCTAAGTTGCATGTTTTGAAAAGGAACTTTGTTTTGTTCCCACCCTTGTATTAAAGTCAATATCTAATTACCCAGCTGTCTGTGCTAATTGCACTGGTCATTCATTTTTTAAGTGGACTTATATCCATATTATTGATGCTGGGTTTTACAGTGGTCCATTCTGGATTCCTACTTTAAGTCAGGAACAAGATAAACTTATTGGCAAGACGAAACAGCTAAACAAGTTTCTCTCTTCTTTATTCCTGTGCATGATTGGAACCTTCTTTTTATGTAGTTATTGACTTTTTTTAATAGTTTCTTCTTTCAGCCTGTGAGCTGGTGTTTGCTGGTGATTCAAATGTTCGCTATTTCTGATGGGTGTTGCATTGTAGTTTCCTGATTTCCAAGTACCTCCAGCATGAAAGACACATGAAAGATTGTATTTAGGTTGGACTTGGCTGAATATTTTTTAATCTGGAGGGGAAACAAGAGAGTTGGTCATATACTTCAGATCAAATGCTTAACTTTTAAAGTTAGACCAAGAGTTTATCACTTTGGCTGCTGTGGAGAACCACGTTGCATCTATTAAGTTACATATTTTCTACAGCTTGAGTACTTTATTGTCCAGATTTGCCCAGAGCATTTCAATGGCTACAATTTCATCTAAACTTTAATCATAATTTCATGTTTCTATTAGAGTAATGTCTTTCAAGCAATTGTCTTTGCCATGATGTAAATATTAAATTATTTTTTCTCTTTTTTCTTTCCCACTGTCACTTTTTTCCTTTTGATACTTTATTTTTCATGTTTTATGAACTTTTTTTACTTTTTTCTCTCTTTTTTTTCTTTTTTTACACTCTTGTTTTTTCTGTAACAATTCTTATCCACACAGATAGATGCTGTGAACCTACTAAACATGAAAATGGAGGCCAGTCCCTGCAGCTGAATGCTGCTGGTTTCTCTTTCATTGTAGTTATAAGTTTCTGGTGCATGTTTTGATGATGCTGATAAGGCAAGCAATATGTTTTCTTGCTTTCCCTCTTAATTTTATATTTGCAGGAATAAACACAAACCTGTATCAAAACAAAACAACCCAAAAAACTGCTTTTCTACAGCTCTTGTAAAACTTCCATTACTAGTTAAAATCCTAAATAGTGTAATTACTTCAGTCTGTGCATGCAAAATTCTTCATCTAGCTTTTTAGAAACCTTGTAATTTCTGAGACAAATTCAGCAGATGGTGCCTGAATCTTCTGTCTGACACAAGTAGGAGAATGTGACTTATTGAATTTGATCAATGTGATTGGATTCTGGTTTCTTGACTATATTTTGATTATAGAAATCTATGCATAAACTTTACCATTGTGAACCACATGGCTTTCATGGTACACCATCAATTGGTCTTTCATGGGAGCATTTTGATTCTGTATTAATGTTTTTCACAGAGTTGTGCTTATACTACCTCCTTCTACGATGTACTTAAAAATCTACATTTAATACAGACATTTCGCACTTTCTAGTGGACTTCAACAAACATTTCTTCCCTAATTTATAATCTCTGAGTTGCTTTAATTGATAGTATTTAATTTTCTATAATTTGCTCGTGCCTCTCCAGAGCCATGCCTCAGCACTTAAAATAGGTCCCTGCCCAGCAAACTCATTTCTTGTGACTCTAAAGGTGACACATTCCATTTCATGGCATTTGTTGAACTTGAAGATCCATGGGGCTCAGTTTTGACCTATAGTAAGGAAGGGGAAAGGTAGTTTTCCCTATTTTACACGTTAAAAAAATGACTTACAAAATCTGCAACTAGAACAATGTAAACAAAACCTCAGAAAAAAAGTTAATTTAGTAAGAGTCCACAGAGACATTTTACTGCATATATTTGATATTAGAATTTACGTAGCGGACTAAGTTTATAGGTCATTCCTCTATTGCATACAGAATATGCCAAGAAAGCAATAAACTTTAGAGATAAGGTAGAACTAAATATTTGTTTTAAAATACTTCCCTTCAAATTGTGACTAAACATAATAAATATAATAAATTATCAGTATACATTGACTTTTTCCCCCTTATAAGTAATTTCTTTTGGGGTTTAATACCATTATCTAATAACTTCAAAATGAATTGATCAAATTTAAATTTTATGTATCTTCACCAGTGTAAACTATATTCTTATTTCTTAGAAATAGTGGTTATGGTCAGTTTTGCCAGTTTCAATTCATTCTGCATAGTCTTTACTTTAAAACACCATTAATAAAACCTCTTGTAATCTAAAACAAATCACAATACTTTCAGAAAACTGGCGTATGTCACAAGTAAGATGTCTTCAGAATGCACGTGTGTAAATTTGAAGACATAATTTATTGATATAAATACTTTTTTTTTTCTTAAATGTAGTAAATTTAGTATAACGAAGTAGCTGGAATTCAGCAAATGCTATTCTAAAAACGTTGGCTTCATTGTAATATGTAGAAAATATCTCACGGTGTTAAGTGGGGCCACTGTTTATCCACAGACTTTGCCACTGTGTTCTATCATTTTAACCTAATGCCTTGCCATTAATTCGAACTGAATTACATTGACATGTGCATCATATGGTGAAGGAATAGCATTTCTACTCTAATTTTTTAAGAGTTGAAACTTTGAGTTCCCAGTCAGAGTCAGTTGGGTGAAAGTCTGTTTTTCCGTGCACAAATAATGAGAATGTATGCATTGACTTTGTTATTTAGTTTAATAAGTGTTATTCTTGAAAAAAAAACAAAAACAAAAACAAAAAATCCCACACGACAAAAACCCCCTTATTTATTTGTTTAATCCTTGAGTGCTTATTGAACCTACAGACCATCATTAATGAAGGATAGGGATGTTGACATTGAGCTATCTTTTAAAATGAAACTTTTCTCTTTAACTGCGATAAAGAGTATTTGGAACTGCTAGCTACACATAAGTTATTAAAAACTTTCGTGTGTGGGAACACATTTTCAATTGAGTATATCTCTGACAAGTGCTATTGCTTATGCTAAATGTTCTTAGGGGAAGAATCACCTTGGCAGGAACTTTGCAAGAGGCTTTATTTTTTTTCTAACCAATTCTAAAAACTAGATAGTGAAAACATTTGTTGTTGTCATTATTGACACTTTTTTCCCTGTAGTAACAAAAAAACCTGCAAGTACATCTCTACTCACAATCAGAGAACTGACATTTGGCAAATATGTACTAAGTAGATGCTGCTGGTATTCCCAAGGGGAGGAAAAAAAAAAAAATCCCTGACCAAGTCTGGCCTCATCAAAAGCCTCTGAAAATCGCAGTTCACAACTAGTCAACAGCAAACCGTTTGATCTCTCCTGAGGGTGCTTCAGCACAAGCCACCGCGTTCTGCTCCCAGGAGTGCTTTCCCAGCTTGCAGGGGCACAGTGGGGCACAAACATTCAGGCTCCTTGTTGGACCAAGGGAGCAGCAAATTCTTTCAAGAGGCTGTTGACTGCAGCCATGTCCCATTCTAATCTTATTGTAAGATAGAGACTGGATACATATAAGGAAGCAAAATTTTGTCTTGTGGGCATGATAGAGTGCTGTTCTGAATAATAAGGAAAACCATATTGCAGATAAAACCACAACTAGTGAGCACCTGCCACTGGATTAAAAGGTCTTTAGTAAAACTTGGGTAGTGTCATAGAATGAAACATAAAATAGGACCTCATTAAGATTGCACAGACAGTCAGATTCTGGTATTTCCTTATTTTGCAGCGTTTTCTTAGTTGCCCAAAATTTGAAACCTTAAAGCTGTTCCACTAAACATATTGTTATATATTTTAGCTGTCATATCTTCTCCCTGTTCTTACCTTTTTCATAAAGCAATACAGGAGACTACTACAGGTGTGTATAAAAGTAGAAAAATGAAAATTTCTAAGTAATTTTCCTACTCTGGTTAAATACTTGAAGTACTCTTTCCCAGTTATAAATTTATTATCTTGGCAAGTCATTCTAACATTGCAGATAGGTATATAAGAAGATGAGGGAGGAATTAGAGCACAGGGAGTGATCAGTTATGAAATCTCCAAATGTATTGTGAAAAAGCTAATGAAAAGCCTTGAGACATTTTAGAAGCTAAATATACATTTTAAATGACAAGTTGGCTTTTATCCTCAGTGTCACAATGCCAGTGGGATAAGGAGGCAAATTTGGATCACTTATATTTTTTTCTAACTGATAGTAGCTTCAGCTGGAAAGTACATAAGTTTTCCCTGTTAAATGAGAGAAATTGTAGATCTGCTCCAATTGATATTATTCTGCATTATGCACTTTGAGGTTATCAGGTACTTTTAATATCATCCTTTTCTTTTGGCCCTACCCTTCCCATCAAAGTCCAAAAGGATGAGTTAAGCCAATATTATAAGGATTCTGTGACAGCTGAGTCAGGCAGCTCTGGGCAGTGTCCCAAAACCTCTGTAATGAGAAATAAAAAGAGGAAGAGAATAATGTCCTTGGATTGTCACATATCTCCTGAGATGAATAACTAATACAGTTTTGTTTCTATTTCTCCTTAAAAATGTTTCATAATTCTATCTTTAGAAACAATGAGAACAAGATTGTTTTACCGTATTTTGTACAATCTGTAGGAAGATAAAGAAGATTTTAAAATCTTGTCTTCCTACAGACAAGAATCAAGAAAATGTGAAAAGAGACATTGGCAAATTAAATTATAATTGGTAGGCATAGACTGAACAGTTTCAAAATTGTAGTTTAAACTGAATTAAAATGATAAATATGTCTTCAGAAATTGAATTTAATATTCTGCTGTCATTAGTACTTAAATGTTAGATAAGTAAATTTGCTCCTTTAAATGTAGTAATTGTAAAAGGGATTTTAGGTCTTATGATTGACAGTGTAAAATGTTACAATTTTTTCAACATTGTTACATATTTTGAAATGCTAATATTTAACTGTCTGTAAGACTGAAGTCCTACAATATTCTACATTGAACTTGTCCCTTAAATCCAAATTGATAGCACAGAAACTTAAAAATGATAATGATTATTCTGTGATGTAGCAGTATATCTCTAAGATACAGTAATTTTTAAATGTTTAGATTTACAACCTTTTGAGTCTAACGGCGACTTCTTTCCTAATCAGATTTTAC
The DNA here is from genome assembly GCA_013399365.1 of Pampusana beccarii. Taxonomy (NCBI): domain Eukaryota; kingdom Metazoa; phylum Chordata; class Aves; order Columbiformes; family Columbidae; genus Pampusana; species Pampusana beccarii. Next base: position 245,590 of record VWYH01004722.1, on the reverse strand, counting down.
CTGTTGTCTTTCTTGTTTCCAGAGTTTTAAGAAGTTCCTAACATCTACAAATCATTCATGAATCAAAGTATTTCATAATACAACTTCAAATGTGAATTTTCATTTATTACAATAGGGTTATTAGAATATAAATTGCTGTCTAGCTAAATAGGAAAAATATTGTCCGGAGAAAGACACGTATACTGCATACATTGGAAATAAAATATATGTGGGCTTTTATGCGGTATACAAAATATACTATTAGCAAGCAACAAAATAACATTCAATTTAATTTTGTGATGGAATTATAAAGCCAAGCACTGATTTAAAAATATATAATGTGCATATGAAAAACAGATAAATAGATATAGTGGTTTAATCAAATAAGTAGCCATGTGACCAATACTTAGATTCCTGGACCTTACCATGTATACTTTCCAGCATGCAAACCTCATTCGCTAAATTGAATAACTCCACTCACATGTGTATGGAAATGTAAAGTTAATTAATTAAGCCAAACAGAACAATTTTCTTTTTTTAAAGAGGTAATGGAGACTCATATACAATTTGTGATTGTGCTAATAGCCTCAATCTTCTATGCATTGTCCAGTATGTTGATGATTTCTAATTGCTCATTTTTTCAGGATTTTTAGGAGAAAAGCAAAAAAACCTCTTACTTTTAGGAAGTAATTTGAACAATATCAAGACAAATGTAGCTTCGGAGGTCTATAGTGGCATCACTCAAATCTTTGCTACATCTAGAGCTCATTTGAGCTTATCACATTGTACTTCATCCATCCCATTTCTCCAGGCATATAAGGAATCTTCAGTTTTCCTTTGGTACACATTTATCAGCCTTAATGTAGAAGTGTCGGAAACTCACAGGGAAAATCCTGTTCCTTGTGATGCCAATGACAACATCCTAAAAAAGCCAGTGGTGTAAATTATCAAGTATTGAGAATCTACCAACTTTGCCTGCTCAGAAACAGTAGCTGTATACTTGAGAGCTTTGTTAAGTTTAGATGTTTTACAAAAACTACACCAAACAACTGAGGTAGGAATATCCATTTTATTCATTTTTATACAGTCTGAAGTCCTGAGAAAATGTAGTAGCAATTCTTGCCACCATAGTCCCATTACATGGTATGATATTAATAGCTGTGAATATTTATTTTACACGTTGAACATTTTTCCAAAGACAATTTCTAGTTAATATGTTATTTTCATAACATTTAAATTATAATACATGTTAAGTGAGCTGTAATGCAAGTGAAGTAAATCTTGCTGAGTGTATATTTCCAACAGAATTACATTTGAAAATATATACAATGTACTAAAAACTACTTCTGTGGAAAATATTGCAAGCACTGCAGTTTCTGTAAGTTTCTGTTTCAAAAACAGTATGAAAGGCAAGAAAAAATCTAAATTTAAAATAGTTTATTCTCATTTGTGAAACGACAACTTTTTTTTTTTCATCTTGTTCATGTTTCACTACCACTTTGCTCCACTGATTTCTTTCATGCATGCAGTACTTGCTGTCATCTTTCTGCTTTCTCCCTGAAGAATGTGCGCATAGTGCAAATGTAATGTCCCTCAGCATCTTCCTGAACAGTGTCAAGAAATGTATGTAACTTTGTGCGTCTCTCATGTGTTGTTCAAAGTTTATTTTAGTTTTTGCAACTTGCCTTCATTTTTGTAATAAAGAAAACTGACTTAAAGCATTTCTATCTGTATTTTCTTTATTACTGATAAACACTGTTTTTCTTGTATTACCTACTTAATGTATTTTGTAACTGAAAAGACTTTTTAACATTATATAAATACTTTTATCTCAACAGTAAACCTCAGTGTTTTATCCAATAGTGAATTTAAAAAAAAAAAAAATTAGACTTCCCCAATATTTAGTTTGCCTCATATTGGGTGGCTGCCATGCTACCCCCTAATGGAGCAAGTATGTGAAATGTCTGTATAAATACACAGCCTGAGCACTTGATCTATACTGATTTAATCTGCCTGCTCGAAACAATTCTATCCTGAAAGGCAGGTGTTTTATACGGGGAGAAACTATGTTGGTACACAACGCTTTCAGATGCTGGCACTGCAGTTGTGCCAGTGTAACTATTTCAAGTGAAAACATGCACCATAGACTGGCAGCACTCATAATAATAAACTACTCTTTTTGTAGATGATGATGTAGAACAATCATACATTTAAAATATTATTCCAAGTAATACTTATCAAAACTGTTGTGTTTACGTTTGCTTATGCCTTAAAGAGCTAAAAGAAAGGGCTGTCAAACCTGAAATATTTTATCAATTCAAATACAATCCCAACATAGTTAGACTTTTTTTCAGGTTTCCTGACTACAGTACTCTGGTGTCAGCTGTCATCCAGTATAAAGATGCAAAAATATCTCAGGTCTCTGTGGTATGTGCACAGTGTGATTTTGAATTCTCCCAAACAGTGCAATTAAAATAATTTAACCTTTTATGTAATAGCAGTACTGGGACCACAAGTAAGTGTATGTTTTCAATACCCATGCCTATCTTAATTAATCTGCACAGCTTCTTAGAAGTTCCTCTAAGAGACATGTTCAGTAAATCTGCTGTCAGTTTGATCGGACAATCCTGGGACACAGAAACTGAATCATTTCCCCAGGCCACCTCAAACCTGGGCATGGAGCTGATGCCACAAACTCCACAAAGCTGCCGTCATTGCACAGCCTCTCCCCGCTCAATGCTGGGTGTTCTCTGCCCTCCCCATTAGCTATTCTTTCTCAAATGCTAAAAGCATTGCTTTCCAACACACATATGGGGGGGGGGTTTCCCCCACTTTCTGCCCTGAAAATACCAGGAAAAGTGTGTCAATGAGCCAGCTGAAGGGCGAAGCAGCCGGTTCTATGTCTGTTTCCTCTCTCAGCCTTGTGTGTTTGCTGCTCCCACAGAAAGAATGAGGACTTCCACCCATTTTTGTCTCAGGCTTCCCATAGAAGTTGGCAATAGTAAAAAAATTCTCTTTACTATGGTGACTGAGTAAATACATGAAAGAAGAGGCTGTGGCTACCTGAGAACTCTTTAGGCACATTAGATATGCTTCAGAGGCTGCTTGGAGATAGTTTGATGATGCCAGGAGTAATTTTTAAAACTTTGCTTAAAAAATGATAAGCCATAACTCCAAAGAACATTTTCACAACCCAGGACACTTTTTCTAGTTTAATATCACCTCCTTTTCTTCTTATCCCTCAGCACACACAGACAAGACACTGTTGATACTTAAGCTGATATTTACATTACATTTGTTTTATTTAGCTATTTTATTTACATTTTAAGACACCTTCGTATGAAAAGCGGTGTAAAGGGCCATTAGAGTAAATGAGAGCCCAAGTCTGTCTTACTTAATACCCAGAAAGAGTCATAATAAAAGAAATTTTCCAGTAAAATTTAGAGGAAAAAAGTAATTTCATAAAATTTGTTGGCAAGAGGATCTCTGCCATAATAAATAAAATCTCCCTCACTTAGATAAGTATCAGAAAAGCATAACATTTCTGATACCATTTTAGACATACTCATTTCACTAGCTCCCATCTCTTATAGTTGATAATCCTGGTGGCACCACAGGCTCCCTTGACTGTGAATGCCCATCCCTTCTGTGTGTCGTTGTCTGTGGTGTACAGCCTCTTCTTTATGGCTTCTCTTGCTGCCAGTGGAGCCATTGAAACTCCACTGTAATTGGGCTCAGATTTCATTAGAGATGGGAGACAAAGAAGATATGTCATTTATGGGTGAAGAAAGTTAGAGGAAGCCTTCTCTTTAGTTAGTTAAATCAGCATCAATAATACTGTCCTCTTATTTTTTTGAAACTGTGTGTCAAGCCTATCTCTCAGAACATATTATTCAGTCTTGCAGTATAGAGCACATATCATCATGTGCTTGTACACTGCCCTTCAGCAGTATCTGTCCTAGCAGAAAGTTACAGGAAAAATCCCTGAGGAATAAAACCTACTAAAATTAATGTCAATTATAGCCTTGTTAGCATTTTTTTTGGATTAAGGAATGAGCTAGAAAAGAAGATTACTTACTGTCATGGTCTCTTTTGCATTATATATTTCCCCAGTAAAGGTTTGCACAGAATCAGAGTATTTTTTTAAAAAGTTGATGCTTCAACTGCATGGACTTTTTTATTTCACTGGAAGGTAGACATGTAGCTGCTGGGCACTTACCTGGCTTAAAAACCAAGTTTTATTGTTTTAAATTGCTAAAAGCAGCTCATGCAGCTCTGGCTGAGGCAGCCAAATAACTAGAGCTTGTTTGGGTAAGGGTGAGGGATCAGTGGTTGGTTGCTCCTTTCTGCATCTCATGATTTTTATCTCAATAAGGCACAGGAGTGTGTAGTAATGGGAAGCTCTTGTACAAAGCTAAGAAGTGGTTCCTCTTCTAATTAATATAGTCTGCCAGCATCATACAATTCTCACTAAAAAAGCTGGCTGCATGCTACCCTCACATGCTACCCAAGATTGAGTTCACTCTGGGTACCTGTATCTTGTGAGGTTTGCTGGGTGCCACACAGTCCTTGCATCCCGATCACCCACAGCAAAGGAGCTGGAGCACACAAGAGCTCCATTTAAACCCCTCTTGGACATTTCCTGTTGGAAGGAGGAAGATGTTTTGACGGCAGTGATCGAAGTTATGCAAGTCCTGCAATTTTGATATATCCGTTTTCAATATGAGAAAATGCAAAGCATTAAAAGAGAGTGAGATATAAATATCAGACACAATTATTTTTAAAAGAGGAATTACTCTTTTTTAGCTGCTATCAATTGAGAAATTATTGCCATTTATTATGCACAAATTTGCATGTACTTACATCCTCAAAGAGAAAGAAAAGGAAAAGCATTTAAAAGCATCTGAAACAAATGAGTAATTGCAATGATTAAATGGAAGGACCATCCTTTGGGTATTTGCAATACCCTGCCTCCAGCACACACCTCATAGTATACATTTTTATATCTGGGACAGACCTGTATTAGAGATGCTTATTAACTGTTTCGAACTCTGTAACATTTCCATAAATCCTTTTTCTGTTGCTGGTTTTGTTTTTCTCAGTATGTGCTTGTTGTTTGGATGTGTATCCTCCTTTTCTGCTCTCCTGATCTTTAGTCACAGTGCTTGTTCGGGCAATGGTCTTGGCTTTCCACCCTTATGAAAACCTTGTAAAGCTGTTTAATTTTTTCATACTACGTCATGAATTGTTTGGATGCTAAGCAATGGCTACTAATTTTCAAGATCTATGTTTTCTATCTTTTTAGCTGTTTTTAATAAGTATATAATCCTTGAAAGCCTTTGATTCTAAGAGAAGTTCCAGCTCAGATATAAAATCAAAGACAACATTTATAGGCAGTGCAAAAATAACTGTCATGGTTGAACAACCTTTGTAAGAGTCAATACAACAGGGCAGTTCAAGAAGGTGATAAAAAAGACAATGCTTTTTTAATTTTTTTTTTTTTTTAATTCTGCCACTATCCAGTGCAATCTTTTCAGATTCATCCTCTAGCTCATAACTTACACCTACTTCAGCTCAAGAGCTATTCCTACTTTAGCTTCAGACTGACCTGAAAGAGAAGACAAACTTACACATAATATCCCCGTGCACTGATTCACACCCTCTCAAATGTAGCTGCCAGTTGCTACGCTAAGAACGTAGGGAAGTACTTAATATAATTGCTTTTTTTTCTTAAAAATGTGCATTGCCATAAAAGTCTAAGGGCTACATAGAATCATCTATCCTTTTAATCCATGCCTGCGAATGGAAGAAAGGCACAAAAAGGTGCTAACTTTTGTTTTTTTCAACAAAACTTAAAGTCACTAAATGGTTGAGGTTAGAAGGGACATCTGGATGTCATCTTGTCCAACCACCCCCTGCTCAAGCAGAGTACTTAGTATAACACTTGCAATTATTATTTTATTGTACCAGCAACTAAATATATATGATTCTGCAAGAGTACAGAGAAATTTTGATTGAAGGACAAACATTCATGTGAGATCAATCTGAATATATGAATGTTGCCTATTAGATTCCCAGCTATATTTGCAGAACCAGTAGCTGTAGTTTTCTGTGTACAAAATGTATCTTTACACTCTATACACAAATGTAGATGTTGGCTCTCTCTTAGAGCCTGCTTCTGTTTAGAGTATCTGACAGAGAATCCCTAAAGGAATTCACCCTGAATTTACTTTTGAGGGTCCAGAAAATTTATCGTTCCAGTTATTTCTCTTCTCCAGGAAATTCTGTTTTACTTGCCAAAGTTCTTCATTGCTCTTTCCCATTATTCAAATAATTATTTGTGCAAAAATGGTCGGGTTTTTGTTAGAAGTTAGAAATGCAACTTAGCAAATGAGTGAGAACTTGAAAATTGCCAGCACTTTCTCTGCCATTCACAGAAACTTGTTTCATTTTTTTAATGCATTTCTGAAAGTTTTGTAATCTTATTTCCATAGCTATTCATTGACAATAACTTATTTGAAGAAGTGGATGAATAAAGTGACTGTTTAATGTTGGCAGTTTCCTTCATTATCATGACAAGGAGTATTATATTGTTTATGCCACATCCTATATAACAGAAAGCATATTAGTTTAAATTTAGCGTATTTTTGACAAATTTTTATTAAAACTTATTCAGAACTATTGAAGTTACTCTTTTTTAATTTCTTTTTTTTTTTTTTTTTCCAAGCAGTACTTTAAAAGGCTCCACTATGATTAAATTACTAAGTCAGGTATACAATAAGCCTTTTCACAAAATTGTTAAGAACTGATTCTCTCCCATTAACATTAAACTTTTATGATTTAAAATAAATGTGTTTTCAACTAGAAAAAGAAGGTATATAATGTATAAATACTTTATTTTTGTAGAGCACAAAGTGGAACTGGTATTTTGAGTCCATTTGCTACATAAAGGAACACTGAAAAAAAAATTGAAATAATTGCTGCTTATGGTGGGTTTTTTGGTATTGTTTAAGAACTGTCACAGTAAAGCTAATAGTAATTTCATTTAGGGAAAAACTTTTTGATAACAAAGGTGTTTTTCAAAGTTAGATGAAAGGCTGTAGACAGCATGACATTAACATTTCATCCAGTCACAGAATTAGTACTTCTAATGTCATAAGTTATTAAGAAAAAAATTCACATTATTGTGATACCATAGACATATTAAGATATGATTTTTGAAAGCAGTCAGGACAAGCCAAAGTCTACTTTGAATGTAACTGACTGTAGTTTTACAACTGAATTTTGTGGAAGAAGGTAGCCCAGTACAAAGTCCCAGTAATTTAAGCAAGAACAGAATTAAATCAAAGATGAACTTTTAGAAAATTATTTTTACATATTTTCATGGATATTAAAAATATACCATAATGCAGATGCTTTTAAAACACGGAACGGTCCAATTTCTGCCTGTCTTCAGAAGAAGAAAGGACATGAAGAGCCTAAGAGAGGCGATAAGGATGATGATAGCCACGCTCCAGGCCCCGCCAGAGGATGTGGCCATGTTTCTATCACTCTTTGGGGTGTGGGTGGTGAAGGAGAGAAGTGTAGATGTAATATTTGGAAAAGTAGTGGCAATCATAAGAAATCAGACTTTCAAATGCTGTGAAACAGATACCTGTATGAATAGATGGGTTACAAGTAGGAAAAATAGGACTTGAGGCAAGTAGGGCAGTAGTAAGGTTGGAGAACTCTGAATGCAAAGGAAATTATCAATCCTAAAGAGATAGAAAAATATGTAACTGTCAAATATGTAGGTCTCAGATGTCTCACAAATACCAAGGAGAATGAAAATGAAAAACAAGGTCTTCCCCACAACAGCAAATGAATATGAATATCATTGTGCAAAGGAGCAATATTGTATTATAAACATTTCCTTCACTTGTCAGTGAAAATGTTGTGTAGGCTTTTCTGTCACTGAATCATTCAGAGTGGGAAGCTTGCCACATCACAATGTCCCAGTGACACTGGAAATGCTGTTTACATCAGAGAAAAATGTATCTCCCCATGGTAAAGAATTCTTAACACTGCATTAAAAAAAAAAAAAATCCTAAAAATACAACAGCAACAAAACAACCCTGAAACCCTCTAAAATGTGGATTAAAAGACCATAATTTTATCCTCCACAGTTCTATTTAGTGGTTAAGATGGTATAGAGAGGAAAATTTTGCTGTATAAGGTCTCTAGAATGGGACTCTATATCTGTTCAAACATGAGCTTTTCAATAAACTAGAATTAAATATTTATACCTTCCTGATGATTCACAGCAGTAAACACAAATGACTGAAGTTCAGAAAGGAAGTCATCAGATAGATGGGTGGATATATGGATAAAGTAAGTTTTGGAAGATGTATCAGAAATTATACTTATATAAAGAAAGAAAATGTGAAAAGTCAACTTCCAACACTGCTGATGGGGCAATGTGTAAATGATACGTTGTTTCATTTCTGTACCATTATTTTTGTTACTTACATAGTGCTTTTTAGGTCTTTCTAAAGAAAATAAAATAACTCTGAAGTAATATCGGCCAGTTTATCTGCCTATCCATCCATGTAAATATATATCCTTTGGAATTCTGTCTTATTGTACAATAAAATTCTGAAGAATAGTTCTGTAAGAAACCAAACTAAGCAATAGACAATTGAATCAATTGCATAAGGATTAAAATGTTCTTCTTTTGAAAAAAGCTTTTGCTTTTCCATTTGTACTGTCACATAGGCTAACAAAGCATATATTTCTGTTAGCATCCACTGATTTAGAGATCCTCAAGAAAATAATTTTGATGTTATATTTGAAAGGGTAAATAGATATGTTCTTAAAAATTACTTACACAGAAATATGAAAACTTAAATGATATTCTTAATTTAAAACCAGTCCACATTGTATCAGGGAGGGGTAGGGAAAGAAGAGGAAGATGATAGTGATAGCCCCATTAAAACATTTATATTATATTACATTATATTATGTTTTGGTGTCCATTATGACATGATTCAAGTAAATTTCTGTCAGAAAAATCTTGCTCTTATTTTGGCAACAGGCGTGGATGCAAATGGGAATGTGCCACTGCATTGCGGACTCCAAGGCATTATACCACTAAGTATGCAGTGCTGATGTGCAACACCAAGGTGCAGAAAACCCAGTTCCACTCCCCTGTGGAGTTTGCTCAGGACATAATCTCACACCAGCCAGTTGTCACTAGCAGATTTCTGAACTAGACTGACAACTTCTTGAACTAGCATGAACTGTTACTGAGGTGACACCTTTTTCTTCCCTAGTTTATTGATCAGATACAAGTCATCTCCTTCATAAGGATCATCTGAGTTCACAAACACAATAGCTGTTCTTCTGAGAATCACGCAATTGAAAACAGTCTGTAGATTTTTTTCTCTTATGGAAATGTCAACTGAGTCAAAACATTTTTTTTTTCCTGAGATTTGTAATGAAGTAAAAATAGCTAAGCATCAGATTTCATAATATCTTCAAATATCTGCAAATACAGAAGGCAAAATCATGCGTGGCATATGTTTGTTTTGAAGTACATTAATGTATTTTCAAGGTACAAGACTGTACAAAATGGGGTCCTAACTCTGTGATCATTTAATAATATACATAGTTTTCCTCATACTAATTTATTTAAGACTAGGTGTGTGCAACTGTTTGCAGATTAAACAGCTTGAATTAATTTCTTTGGAGAATTTTTTTCATTCTACTTTAATTAAAAAAAAATTACCTTTGCATGAATAAATACTGTTTTAGCATTTTCTTAAACCTTTCAGTAATTCTGCTTAGCCACACTGCCAATAAATTATATTTGATATGTGGAAAATGACAATTTATATCAGCTATTAGTATGCTCAACATTTAAAATTATTTTCTTAGGCTGCATAATGATACTCTCGGTCTTGGAATTTTAAAATGTTATGTTATTTGTTATTAAATAATGTCATTTATGCTCTGTGACCTTATTGGAATTTTAGCAATGGGAAAATATTATATAGAAAAGATTTTGTGTCTGTGTGATTTTTAAAATCAAGTTCTATAAATGCTTTTCATTAATTTCTGAATGGTTCATTTCTAAACATCGTTTAGTCTCCTGGACTACAGCCTAAAAGCTATAGCAAATGGTACTCTTTGGGATTAATTTTATTAATGAATTTTAATTTTCTTTCCTTCAAGACACTATTTTTAATGGTCTTGGACTTGGTGCTGTCATTGGCCTGGGAGTGGCAGCCCTTTTGTTAATCCTGGTTGTGACTGATGTTAGCTGCTTCTTTGTACGACAATGTGGATTGCTAATGTGCATCACCAGGAGGATCTGTGGGAAAAAGAGTGGTTCAAGTGGAAAAAGTAAAGAACTGGAAGAAGGAAAGGCAGCTTACTTGTGAGTATTAATCACATATTTTGGAAACTACATTGAAACAAAAAGCTGGCTATCCAACTTGCATTAACTTTATGGCCATTTTGGACTGTGGCAAGGGGAATTCCTAAAATGTTTCTATTACTTGGAAAAGTGTTCCCCTGAAATGTGTAGAATTGTTTGTGTTGCCTTGAAGAAAAATGCACTGGGGAAAAAAAAATCAACAGATTAATAGTTATAGGCAGATCTTTGATCTATGAGGAACATGTAACAGATCATTGTAACCCTATTTCTGCCAATCCGTCTTTGAGCTGTTAACACCCAAAATCACAGCATATGGTTGTGGCAGTCAGTAAATCTGGGAGTAGAGGACATATTGTCAGGTTCAATCCGTGAAAGCGTTTTTTCTTCTTGTATATAACACTTGATGGAAAATCTTGGATTTTGTCCATAGTCTTATGAATAAAATGTATTGTTGATTTTTAAAAATAGGAATGTTGTGTTGGATGTGGGTGAAATGCTGGTGAGTGTGATTGCTCTTCATAACGACAGTGAATGATTGCTAAACATGAGTGGGGAAAAACCAACCCTGATTCTCACAAATACCGTTGTATAGTGGCTACTTCATCAGACAAATGTGAATGAACCCATCATTTACGTGCAAATATGTTTCCTTAAATGGTAAGAGCGGATAGTGAGATCTCTGGCAAAACAGTTCAGGTACTGATTGCATAAAATTATAGTGCTTTAAAGACCAAACATTTAAAAAGGTAAGCTGGAGAAAGGATTATTTATTGTCCCTCATTTTAGGCAGTTCCTCTTATTTAACTAAAAATTGCATCATTTCCTCATTATGTTCATCTGATAGGCTTCTTATGCATACACTGTAATATCTGTGAGAATGCTGTCTTTATGTGGTTTAAATAACATTTACTGGTCCAGTTCCTGTGTGCTGTAGCTATCCCGATAGTCAGGCTTTGGAGTTCACTGTCCTGCAGCTTCCAAGATCCGTCCTTCCCCAGATGCCTGTAGAGCAGATGATATTTCACAGCCCTCATTATTAATAGCTGTATTTGGCTTCTTCACGGATGGTAGTGGAGGTATAAGTGTCTTTTTTGGTTTTAGTTCTGGCTATTGGGATTCAGAGACTGTGTTTTAGGTAACTTGATTACATTTCTTGGTTGGGTTCTCAGTCCTTTTTTGAAACACCTCTGGAGAACAAAACTGATCATAGTCAGGGACATAGTATTTACATCAAATAATACTTCTGAACAGAAGTTATGCCATAAGATAGCTATTTCCTAGTTCTCCACTGCTTACAGTAAGAGAAAGAATAACAGCTTTTTTCCTGTTGTGTGAAGCCAGCATGCCTGGATTAATAGAATCAAGATGTGAAGCTTCTGGCTCTGACTCAGCTGTCCTTTCCTATTGAGCACAGCACTTCAGCTTATGCTTTGATTTGACATTCAAGGAGTGACCGAGTATGAATTGGTATACAGACCCTTTCTGAATGTGAAGATCTTAGGGAGCTAAAGTTGCAAATGTCACTTGACAGCAGTTTATACCTTGCTATCAACATCTCATACCCAAATGCCATTCCATACTGTCCCAGAATAGCATAAAGCTGGTTACTTAATTCCTCAATGACAGTTCTTTTGCAAGAACAACTAACTTATTTGATTACATTTCTTTCCTTGTTGGGGTGATCCTCAGCCAGTCAGATCATAAAATATCTGAGACTGTTCTCAGCATAAATAAACTGTCAGGCTAAAATTTCAAGACAGGCGTGAAGAGTCAAAATTTGAATTTATTTCCTGTGAACTGCAGTTCCCTAAAAGACACTGAGATCTCCCTCCTTTAAATATGTCAGTTTGCATTCTGGATTTTTGTATGGATTTATGGTGTGGTTATTTGCTACATTTTGATTGTAGGATATAAATATAGTAATTGAATATTTTCCATATGTAATGAATGTAGATGATAAAATGTGTGTAAGACATGCACAACCACCTGGAACAGAAATAACACAATGTGTTTCCTACAAATCTCTGTCCTGCCTGTGGAATTTTTAATTGTTATGCAGTTTGTACTTTGTACAGATAAGTTTCTCAAACTTATGTGAACACTGTTCATTAATAACATCTTTTTTAGGCTTCTGGTTACGCAATAATGTTTGTCTGTAAGACTGTAGTTGTACAGACAAACTAAGTAGAACTTAGAACTCCACCAGTCCTACTATGATCCACAGTCTTTTCACAGGTTTGAGGTAGCTAGAAATAAGCATTGTATCCATTTGTGTATCTTGAAGCAGAATTTCACTTGCAGATGTGAACAAGCACAAATAATGCAGGTTTTTTTAAACAAAAAGCCAGAATTGTTTCAACTTCTACCCATTAATCCTTCCATAGTCAACTTCTTGGCTGCATGTTTACCTGCCCTATACTCTTATTACCCCATAAAGATGTTTCTTGAGGATATCTACCAGAGGATGGTAGAATTTTCCCGATACTTCCTGATTAGATGGATTATTGTACCTGTAACAGCCCATTTAAAGATTATCTTCTGAGGAATAATACAAAAATGTGAGATACGAACTAGACAAGGGTCTAACTGGATTTTTGCTATGGCACATAGCAGTCTAACTGTTCTCTAGAACATCACAGGTCCAGAAAATAGTCTGTTAAATATAGAAGTGATTGTTTGTCTATATCTCAGTTACCCTCTGTTTCAAAACTGCAGCTGATAAAGTTCCAGGAAACAATTTGTGATCTGATGGCAGGAATAGGGAAGAAATGTTGATGTGGAAAGAGGTTTTATTTTGGAAATACCAGCTGTATCTTTGGTATCCTTTGATCTGTCTTTCAGGAGTAAAATTATATGCAAGTTTTTAATTAGTAGTAATATTGTTAATACCTCTGTAGCAGTGAACAGTGCTTGCCATATCATGGCCGTATCACCAGCAAAAGTACAGTGACAGTTCTCACTTCTTCATCTTTCTTACAATTCATTGTCCAATGGGCACAAGAGTTATTCATTTACTTACATGCAAGAAACTAACATTTGTTCCTAAAATGGAAGAAATATGACATATTATAGAAACAAAGTTTCTTCTAACAGTGTGAAAAGAAGAGGCTAGGTTCTTATCACACAAGAGCTCTTTACCCCATTCTGGCAGCTGAGATTGCCACAGCCTTGGGAGATTAAAGTACACTTCTGCAGTGTGTACACGAAAGCTCTTTACACTTTCAGAAAAGTTCGAGAATGACTAGGCATCAAGAACCTATATTTATTATGCTAGGTTAGGAAAATTTACACCTATTCCCATGAAGAGGCCATCGTCTTATTATTTAGTCGTAAAAAGAATACTCTTTTGAGATGCTAATCCGTGGTGTTTGTGGAGTTAGGTAAGTAACTATGGATACAGGATGGTTTGAAGACTTCAAGGAACTGGGAACACACTGTTAAATGCTCTCAGTAGTGTAAGTCACTGATAATTAGTTCTGCCTTTTCTTTGCCAACTTGAGAGATGGGATCTTGGTAATTAGTTATGTGCAATGTATGTGGTTAATATGATGACATGAGACTGAGACATTTTTAATAATTTTTAGGAAAGATGGATCAAAAGAGCCAATAGTGGAAATGCGAACAGAGGATGAAAGAATTACTAATCATGAAGATGGGAGTCCAGTAAATGAGCCAAATGAGACAACTCCCCTCACAGAACCAGAGTAAGTAGCCTGACATTCCCCAGCATTTCACACAAGCTCCTCCCGGCTGTGAGGACGGACTGGGCTTCCCATGCTCTGGGAATGAGATACACAGCATTGTCAGAATGGTATAATGTAGCAATGCAGTTCACCGGTGTGATTTTTTACAATAGTCTATCTAAATCATGGTACCCTATGTACAACAATTTTTCTCTTCTTTCTGTGGTTGTCAAGGTTTAATGCAAGGTAACAGTAAACTGTGGCAGATGCTCTCTGTTATCCCCGCACTCACCCTCCCCTTAGATAGGAAAAAGTGCTAAGGAGGAGCGAAGAGAGACTTTGCAAGTTGGAAAAAAAATTTAAAATGCTTTACGAATGCTACTAATAAATAGAGAAAATATATAAAATATACAAAACCCATCTTGAATGTTCCAGGGTAGAGCAGTGTTGCCCAATATGGAGTTGGCGTCACTCCAGCGGTGGTGGAGCTGGGAACTGGCGTGGCTCCAGCAGCTGCAGCGAAGGCACCCAGAAGTCCTGGGTGGGACTTAACAGCAAACCGGAACTGGATTCAGGGATGCAGGGTCCTCAGGCCTTGGATTGCAGGCACGGCAGGCAAGGTCCTCTTCAGATGCCAGCCATGGTCAAAGAGACCAAGACCCTCATGATCTCCCTCTTTTAAAGGGTGTATGACGCATATGGGATGGAATACTCAGTTGGTCAGTTTTAGTCACCTATTCTGTCCATTCCTCCTTGCAAATATTCCCCTCTCACAATAGAACATGTGAAATCTTATCAGTCTTCTTGGTTGTTATAGCAATACATCTAAACATGGGGCTTCTTCTGCATTCCATTGGTCACTCTTATCAGTCCGGGGTGAACAGTGTCTCAAAATACATGTAGCTAAATTCAGAAAAGTGCAGTTACTTAGAAGGTACTTAGAAGAACTTAGCTGAAAGGAAAATTCACTACAAGAGAACTGGTCTTGTTTTTAACAAAACCAGGACAGTGACCCAGAGTACATCCACATCTGGGCATTATCCAGCCCTTGGATGGCAACACCATGATAGTGACAATCCTGCATTCTATCTTTACACCACTGCCTGTTTGTACGCTAGCAAGTATCTAGAGAAGTTTTCTGGCCTTCCCTGCTGCCCTGACTCCTGAGGAGCTCCCCCTGTGCTCCTTGGGAAAACAGACCTCGTGTTAGGGCTGGGGGGCACAGGCAGCCTTGCCCTACCCTCCCCAGCCCACCCATACCCCCTGACCAAGGTCCAGGAGCCCACATCACCTCCAGCCTCATTAGCAGTCCATGCCCAGTCCTGGCCCCAGTGGGATACAGACCCACATCCTGCTGCCACCCCAGCTCTGCCTGCTGCAAGGGCTGGAAGGTGAGATTATGTACCTGCCTGCCCTCTCTGGCAGCTCCAAAGCTCGACCTGATGCTTCCCCTGCTCCCAGTTACCCTCCAAACCCTGTTGCGGGACCATGGCGGCAGAGGCAGGTCACAGCTCTGCCCACTTCTCTCTCAGCCCTGGCAGCTGTAGTCACCTCACCCGTCAGCCCTCCTGACCCTGCAGTGCTGGCTGAACATGAGGACAAGGATTTTTTCAGTCAGCTGCAGCTGATCTTGACCACGTACCCAGGGCTTGCCCAGTAGTTATTAACCACTCTGTGGGAATAATCTGACTCGCTGGACTGGCCTTAGGTTGGATCACACACACATCCCCATACACGCCCTGTATGTAGGGCACAATGATCCCATGCTCCAGAAACCCAGCTCCTCACTGGCTGGTGCCTTTCTGCTTTCGCTCACCTAACTGAGTACTTAGCTCACTATGTGGTGTAATTGGGTTAAGAGTGCTGAAGGGCAGCACCCAGCTCCATCCTCCCTTCCAGTCCCTACAAGCCATTGTCAGCACAGAGATAGTAGCAGCTTCCCCCTTGGATTTACAGGCTCTGACTGCCTCCTGAGTCACGGGGACCAGGCTTGGGCTAGGGTATCCCAGGTGCCGGCAGTCAGGTCCTCTCCTCCATTTTGCCACTGCAGCCCCTGGAACGGATTAAACTGGGTAGAGCAGCTGGTGTTTGTACCTGAATAGCACTTTTTGAAAACTGTGTGGAGGTTAAACTAATATTTGTGACAGAGCAGAAGGAATCACAGAATCACAGAATCACAGAATGTCAGGAATCTGAAGGGACCTCAAAAGATCATCTAGTCCAAAGCCCCGCTGGAGCAGGAACACCTAGATGAGGTTACACAGGAAGGCGTCCAGGCGGGTTTTGAATATCTCCAGAGAAGGAGACTCCACAACCTTCCTGGGCAGCCTGTTCCAGTGTTCTGTCACCCTCACTGGGAAGAAGTATTTCGCTAAGCTTACTACCACAATGAGAGCTTCTGATGTTTTTTTTTTTTCTTCTAAAAATTTAGTTTGAAGAGAAACTAATATTTCAACAAGGGTGATGACACTACCATTCCTTCTATTAAGAATCCAACTAGTGGTGTTAAGAGACTTGAACTTATTGCTCAAGAGTTTTGTTTCTGAGCCTCAAAAGTTGCTTGATTTGAAGTTATTAAAGAAAACACAAGATATCTTCGGTTTGAGCCCAAAGCTTTTAATGTATTGTGAAAATCTCCTACCTCATGAGATCTTAAATCTGTGTTAAGGATAGAAACCGAGCTGTTTATTATTTGATGGAATCATAGTTGATTCTTAAAAGGAGAGGATGTTTTTATAAGAGTATTTTTCTCTCTCTGAAAATTACTTCCTTGCCATTACCTAGAACTGCAAATGCCAGAACCTTTAATAGGAAAAAAGCATGTGTTATTGGCTGTCGTTGGCATTTGTAGTAAATGGCGGAAAGGTATTAAGTAACTGCACATTAAGCTATATAATTCTTTAAAGAACCATACCTAGAGACTTCAAACTCATGCCAGTTAAATAATTATGGAATTTGTTGAAAGACTAGTGATATGTTTGCTCCTTATATTAGAATTTATACTGAAGAGCATTCTAGAGAACCAACAGTTATCTAAGGAGTGAGGAGAATGTAGTTGTAAACATTGTACAAGTCCAGCCTTGGATATGTTAGTGAGTAAGGCGCCACTCCACATTTTTCCATGCTTCAAGGCTATTTGTAGCACCAGATCTTGAAAATACAAATGACATACACCTAGCAAGGGACATGATACAAGGAAAGAGTAACTTCAGTTCTCCCTGCTTGTCTCAGTCGTTAGAACAACTGACAGGAGTGAAATATGAGAATGTTAAGATCAAAACTGTTTTACTATCTTAGGGGAGAGGGAAATAATCAGTCGCTGGTGACTCAGAAAAATAACTAAAGGATAGGAACAACTGATAAGGAGTTTGATGGGTATTATGTCCTTGGGAGAATAGGACTGCTAAGAGATAATAATAATAATGACAGTTTCCTTCTTGGTAATTTCTTCCCCCACAAACAATGGCAAAAGGCAGCACTCTCAAGGTACAGCTGGATGGAGGTCAGCTAAAGTTTCTGGACAGTGTCACTTAGGAAACCAATGATGAATAGAACATCATGGAGTGAGGACATCGGAAGGGACACTGGTACTAGGGAAACATGGAAAGACACAAGTCATAACAAATGAAAGAGAGAAACAATGTAAAGTATGGGTGAGATGCCACAAAAAGAATGGAGGATGCAGTAGGGTAGATGTAAGTGTCTCAGTAGGAATAACACAAAAAAACATTGTGCTATCAGCCAGAAAGGCTGGGCAGGGCATAAATGACCAGTGGGGATCTTGGACGGAAGAGTTTAGCTTGCAGGAAGGGAAAGTTTCAAGGATAATTCCAGGCAGGCAATGTTCATACAAGGTAGGATTCACTCTGACTAATTATGGCTGTCATAAAGGTATACCAGATAAACCTTCAATTTAAATTAGACTAAATATTTTGAATAATTAGTTGAATTATTTTGAATGCTAGCAAATTATACTCAGAACTTTAAATGCAATTTAAGCATTTGTGGAAAGTAATTAATATAGAGATCACTGCCTCTTACAATAATGGAGTGTTTTCATTATATTGCTCAGCATATTATTCAGTAATCTACATTTTACCTTGAATCAGATGTTTCTTGTCAAAGCCAGGTTTGAGATCCATGTTTGGCAGATGAGCATAAATCACTTTTACCTGGAAGTAAGCAAGTTTTAATAATAGTGGCAGGAAATCAATTTAAGCTGGGCATTTCATATTACGTTTCTGTAATATGATTAAAATATCACATGCAATGTGGTACTATAATTACATTCCTAGTCTAACATTATTGTTTTGCCAGTATTGGTTGAGTTTTTCTTGGTATTAATGAACCTGGGTGAATTCCAGTATCAAAATGTCTAGGAGCCATTTTCCTATAAAGTAGGAAAGTAAATATTCCGGTTAAAGTTTTGTATGGGTAATATCAGCAGACTATTGTAGTTAAGCTGCATGCAAATAATTTGAACTTACTTGTAACATGCTGTTAATCCACTTCTCCAAAACACAATTTATTTAAATTTCCACACAGTATATTCTGTCAACTGCCCAGTTACTACATTGACTAAATATTTCCTCCCTTTCAGCACCATTTTTTGAGAAATTACTCTGCCTTTATATATAACTAGATTAAATTAGGTCTTTTTTCATACTAGTTTAAGTAGTTTGCATTATCAGGCCATTAATACAGGTGCCTGCTTACCTAAAAGGCATCTCATGAGCCGTACTTCCTCTGCCCCATTGTTTTATTCTCTTTTAAAAATAGATTTGTGTTGATTCTGCTGTTTCCATTCTTTCAGGAGTCATGTTGTGGGCTAAAATCCGTTTCCTTTGGGTGTGCCATGTGAAACAGACAATTACTAGAGACTTCCCTTGGCGCTCAAAGCCAGACGGCTCATATGTATCCCACATATCTTACTGAAATAGAACAAGTTAGTCTTCTCTTTGTTTTCTCTCGGATATAGGTTGTGGTTTTTGTTTAACCTGTGAATAAACAGCATCTTTCTTAGTTCGTTTCAGACTGGGATTTGGGGTATTGCTTTGGTTTATTTGTTGTTATTAAACACTGATATTACAAGACATTCCTAAGGGATTCCTCAGGCTGGTTTTGGACAGTATATTGCTCTTTGGGACATCAAAGCAATCACAGTGGAAGTTTACTGAAATATTTAACAGTTGTTATGAATAAAAAAGGCATATGCATACTATTCCCTAGTTAAAAACCAGAAAGAAAACCGAAACTGGAATCACGATGAACAGCTATTATGCCCACGAGATGTTATTACAGGAACATCTTAGTAAACCATACATATTTTCGACAGCTATATTTTTTTTAAAGCTAACTACTGGCAGTAGACAATCAATGATTTTCAACACCTTTTTGAATGAAATCAGTGTTTTGCCTTTTCTGTAAAGTGAGGATGGGGACTCTTTTGCCATTGGAATTAAGCATTATAAACCCGAAGGAATGTTTAGGCCATTTCTGAAATTAAAATATCATCTGAAGGTCTTCTTACATTCAAATAAGAACAGCTTCTATGACAGGGATGAAAGTAAGTAGTCAGCTTCTTATTGTGGCATTTTTTCAGATTTTTCATTGTGTTAGTCTTAAAAGAATGTAAGTTATTAACACAGCTAGATTGTGTCCTCTTACAAAAATAAATAGTAGAAGTTTCTAAACAATAAAATAACTTGCATTACCTCCTTCTGCTGTAAGAAGTTCTTTCCTTTATGTCTTGGCATAACCTCCACTGATAGATACCTTCTTTCAAATACAATTGAATTTACATTTAGAAACAGACATTTAAAAAGAGTGTAATCTAGAATCAGCAAAAGGTTTGACTGTGTTTCGTGGTATCTTTTGGATCACATACCTCAGTATTGTCTTATTTGGCATTCTGTTGTTTCAGTTGTCTTATTAAAATAAATTGCATTTTGGGCAGCAGCAATATTAGTGTAATGTGCCATTTAACATTTTCTGGCTTTGTAGAAATGGAAAGAGTTAATATTAATTTATTTAAAAGCAAAGAACCTCAGTAATTATACATTCTTTTCAATAAACTGTATTTTCAGAAGCACTGTGAACTGTGTAAACAATACATATGTTGTAGACTTAAATTCCAGATTATATGTTATTCATGTGCTACCATGATTCCTCTTTTCTTCTGACAGGAAGCTGCCACTGAAGGAGGAAAATGGGAAAGAAGCTTTAAACCCAGAAACCATAGAAATCAAAGTTGCTAATGACATCATACAGTCAAAAGAAGATGATAGCAAAGCGTAATAAGATAAACTACAGCTGTCTGGATAATGCATTTGGATTGAAGTAACCCCGTGACCAAAACTTTACAGCTGACCTTAATATCTTGGGAAGCTTAAGCTTGGAATAGTTAGTACATGTGTACATATGATGAAACAGTTTCTGTCTACGGTTGCTTTCTATTTTTTTTGTTAATGGTTTTAGTATGTAGTTTTGCTGAGACCAGGTCCCATGGTATAAATTTGAAAAATCTGCAGAATAAGAACTGTAATTTATTATACGACAAAGTATATCTATTTAGAAGAATACTTTACAAAGCACCCCTAGCTATAAACAACACATCAAGTCTCTCCAGATTCTACAGTGCAAGCTACATAAAGTGCCATATACTGCTGTATTTGTTTCCATTTATCATAAAGCAAAAGTTTAGGTTGCCTTTAAAAAAAGAAAAAAAGCAAGCCAGTCTTAGTATAACGTTTAAGACCTTACCACTGGCAGAGACTCATTAGTCATTCCAGCTGTGCTTATCACTTGAAACAAACAGAAAAAAAGACACTCTTCAACACAGAGCCAGCTCCACCTGCAGTTCTACCTGGGTTCTTTGTTATAATAAAAAGTTGATAAACATGATGTACAGATTTAAATAAAATCAGCTAAAAAATTTGTAGCAGTATATTGGGCCTCATCCTAACTACATGAGTGTGACTCTGAAAGGTTGTAGGATTTTCAGTGCTTCAGGTTTTGTGTATTAATATTTGGGAGGTTGCATTTAAACTAACATCCAGCAAAGGTGTGAAAACAAAACTTTTTTTTGATCATAATCTTGGCTTCAAGTGAAACCTTACAATCAACACAAGCTCAAATTATTTGTCCCAACATATTTATACCTATACAGTATTAGTTCTTTTAGTTCTAACCATTTAGTCAAGGGATAAAACTGCATTTTAATATAGTAGATACATTTTCTCCCCAAATCAGTACATGAAATATTAAAAGGTGCCCTTATTAAAGTAGCACTCATTCCTTTACGGTTTTATGCCCTTTGTCTTAACAAAAAAAAAAAAAACAAAAAAAAACAACCCAACAACATTAGAGCAGATGGAAAGGAGGATATTGGCTAAACAGTTGGGAACATTTTAAAATTATTAATGAATAGCATCTTGTATTAAATTGAATATATTTTTTCATGTTGAACATTCCTTAAGAGAATCCTTTTTATTATTCTGATCAACATGCAATACTCTAAAATTCAGCTAATTTATTGGATGAAAAATTCATTCTTATTTGTTATAATTGGTTTAATGGTGACACTAATTGGAGCAATATATTTTGTTTCCATTCCAGCATAGTGTATCCACACCTACGAAACTTTTCAAAGTCTTGCTTTGGAAGAAGTAGATAAACAATATACAAAACCAGACTGAAAAATTCAACTTGTCAGGAGTAAATTGTAGAGTACCTGGTGGATTTTACACATCTAAGTCATATCTGCAGTTTATGTGTAGCTTTACTCAGCAAATTAGGTCCTCTCCACGCTGTAGCTGAATTTTGCTCATATTTGAAGTCCTTAGACTTCCTGATTTCACACAAAAAATCATCAAGCCTTAGCTGATATTCTGTAGTCACGGAAAAGTGGTTGACTTTTGTGCAGTAAAGCTGAAAGAGAAATGTAAAAGAGTGTCCTTAAGTTTGGGGAAATGGCAGGCTAACCTTGTTAACCCAAGCTTTAGTGCATTTGAAAGAACCGAGTACATATTTAAATCATAATTCTTTCTTATTTTTCAAAACCAAGTCATTTTATGGTTTTTTTTACAACTTTTCCGCACTTTTGGAAATACCTATAATGAACCAAGTAGTTGCAGACAGAAGCAAACCACCAGTGTGGATAGGATAAGAGGCCAAGTTTCCACTAAACCAGAACCAAAGTGAAAAGAATGGGTAAGAGGAGACAGCAATGTGGGATGAAAGTCGTGAAAGAGAATAATTTAAAACTGCTGCAAATAAGTCTCTTTAAATGCTAAGGCACTAATTCTGGGTCAAGGAAAGACAAAGACATTCTTTTATGACCTTTCACTGTTGTTCCCACATACTGAGCGGGCAGTACTACCAAATAGCTGCTTGTCTATTAAATTTTTGTCCTGTTTCTTTCTAAGTGAGTGCACAGAA
Source organism: Pampusana beccarii (assembly GCA_013399365.1). NCBI lineage: Eukaryota > Metazoa > Chordata > Aves > Columbiformes > Columbidae > Pampusana > Pampusana beccarii. The sequence goes on along the minus strand of VWYH01004722.1, from coordinate 223,072 downwards.
AGCAGGACTGTCCGCTAACCTATAATTAAGAAAACCAGTTGCCTCATTTATACATATTGTTATATGTTCTTTCTAAAAAGTATATATTTGCAACTGGGCTTTCTCTCTCTACCAAAATGCAAGGAAGGAATTTGGAAAATTCAAGCAGTTGAGAATAATGCTATTGGTACTTGGACATCTGCACCCCACATTATCTCACACAGTATTTTTACCAAGATGAGGACGAAGGTAGGAAACATCCTTTCCTCTTCTACTTACCATCACAAAGTTAGGTGGTGCCATGCATATTCACGTAAGTCAAGCTTTGCTAGGCATTCAGTGCTTTTTCGGAAGCCAACATGATCATTTGCATAACGAGGTTCCTGTACAATGTGGGCACAGCTAACTGTCTAGCCTCAACTGTAGATGCATTTCAAATTTTAGTACTTCTTATTGAGATTTACACACACACACACAAAACCTTCATGGCCTAATAGCTATATATGGGGTTTTGTTTTGTTTTGTGTCGTATTTTTTTCATTATGTTTTCACTTAATATGTCCTCTAATTACAATGTGAAGGGATTAGAGGATTTAGGAGATCTTCTCAGCACATTTATTATTAATACTCCTGTGCTACTCTTTACAAGTAAAATATACTGCAACACTATTTCAATATTGGAAGCAAAAGCATTTCCCACTGTGATGGATTACAAATCAAAAGCTATTTCCAGAAGTATTTATTTTCTTCCTGCTCTTAAGTCTCTTGGCAGTTGGGCTATGTGAATGTTGAGAATTAAACTGTTCTAAATAACTGATGGACAGTTCCAAGCATACCTTTCGGTCTGTGGATTAATAGGCTATCTCTTGTGCTTTGACTCTCTGCTGTGCAGGAGAAAGCCGAACTTTAACTATGAAAGAGTGCTCAAAACCTTTGATATTTGCAAATATCTCCAAATGAGGGACAGTGCGTAGTAATTTGTAAGATATGTGTAGAACTGGAATAACACCATTTCTTTATTTTCTTTTCCTATTCTAGACTAAAAAGAAAAAAAAAAAAACAGAACAAAAAAACAGGTATCTGTATAGATGTCACTTTTACTGTCTAAAAGTAATTTTAAGTGTTAGTATGAAATGTCAGAAGAGTTGACAGAATATAACTATTTGTAAAAGTAATCTGAATTGTTACACTAACATACTCCAGGGACGAGGGTGGGAGGGAACCATTAAAATTATTGACAATATAGAATGTGGCAGTGACAATCTCTCTTCAAGAAAAAATAAGAAGTAAAATTAAATAAAATAACTTTAAGCTTCTTGTTATTATTTTTTTAGTAGACATGCATTCTGATTTACCACAATAGTAATAAAAAAATTAATTAATGTTTTACAACTTAGTATACACATACTCTGGAGAGTTTTTAATGGTTTTTTTTGTTGTTTTTTTCAACTTCAAAGTTTTTTTTTGTGGTTGCAGAAATATTTACTATTCTGGTGATGCTAATGCCTAATGTGACAAAGACTAATTTATTTAGGCCTCAGTCTTGCAAAGTATTTTATGTGGCTGAACACACCCCTTGTAGGGCACCTCACTGGCATGAGTGGGGTCGAAGTAAGCAGGAGAATGGATGTACCTTCATAGGAGAGCTTGCAGGATTGGGCCTACTTTCTATCTCTTCATAGGTATGTATAACGTTGTTACACAGTGACAGTCATTTACAAAGGCTGTTTGACAACCATCCGTGGTATAGTGAATTCTACCTGCTGTCTTCAGCCTTTGCACTGATGTTCATCCAAAAAAGTGGCTTTCCTTTTATGACGGTAATTACTTTGATTATTTATTTAAGTGCCAGTCATCAAACTGTAGTATAATAATCATGCCATTTTTCTGTTTCCTTGACCGGGTAATGGAAATGTATTTGTGCCTTTTGATAGCTTGCCACTCTGCTTTATTAAAGAAAACTCTTCAACAATTTGTCTACAAAGCCTGTTTAAAATATTTGAAAGCTTTATCATGACATACTTTTCTGCTTAAATATGCTCAAATACTCACCTAAAGTAAACTGGGGATAGTATTCTCAAGTCATATAAAAATTTTAAACACAGAATTCGCAAAAATCTATTGAGATCACAATTCTAGTGAGGGTCAGAGTGGGTATATTACTGCTGAAAAGACTAGTAGATGGAGCATATGAGTGTGCATAGGCATGTTTTGACCAATTTTTCAAGTTGAAGAGTTAGATAGAAAGTGTCCTTAGTTCTATTTAGGTACTTAACCTAAAACATTAAATATTTCTCAAATCTGAAAGATGATGTGGAGCATCTTCCCACCATTTTATCTCTGGAGTAAAACTGCAGTGAATATTTGTTTCACAGTCATTTATCTCTGTGTAAGCTGTCATAGGAAGTAATATCTTTGTAGAGTAAGTGTTGTGTTTGTTGGGTGACATTAACTCCTGATTAAATGATCTCCAAAAAGGCCATTTACTGAAAAAGTTCAAGAGCTCTGTTACAAATTGATCTATGGAGGGGTGCTGAGAGTGCTGCAAGAAGGGCCACAGTGGAATCCAGGTCTCACTGGGGTTTAAAGCACAAATTTACTTCAGTGGGGCCTGAATTTCACCTGTCCATCTCAGGGAGGCTCTGCACGTACTCGGCTGATCGAGTCACTTTTGTGAATTGGACTTCTAGGTGAAAGTAGAGCCAGAGTCCTGTTAACATTTTGCCCACAGGAGGTTTCGCTATCAGGAGTATGTACTGATCAGGAAACGTTGATAAAAACATCTGATCACTGTTTTATCCCATACATTACTATATGCCCAGAAATAACAGAAATAAAACATCCTTCTAAATAATTCATTGTGATTGTGATGAAAATGTGAATGAAAACATTATCAGAAGTAATGTTTCTTCTTAAATCCCTTTGTTTAACTTCAGATACTTGGGCTGATCAATGCAAAGCTACCATGGTTAAAAGGGATACACCCCCTTTTTCAGATTATTTTCTTATCATTTCCTGGAGTACCCAATCCACTTGACAGCTGTTCTATAGTGGTGGGGGAAAACCACTCACTAAGTTTTAAGTCATCTTCAATATTTCCACTGAATGTGTTCTTAATTAATTTTATTTGAACTTGAGCCGAAAAGAAGCCTTTCTATGTCAAATTTGGTTTTGGATCAGGTTCTGAGAAATCAGTTTACCAGTCTCTCTTTTCTCTTAACAGGCATTGTAAGCCTCATGATGTTTGACTTTTAAACTTGAATATTGGCCATTCTTAGTCCAGGGAAATGAAATAAATATTTATTGCCAAATTTGTATTGGCAGCTTTTAAGTCACAGGTGAGATCAGGAGCAGGTGCTATGACCAGATGCAGTGCTGATGGAATTCAGGAAAGCCACTACCAGAGAGAACAGGGGCCAAAGAGTGAGGTGAGAGATGGCTCAGGTGCTGGGAGCGTCTCTTGTTAGCAGTGACAAGGGAAATGGGGAGCTACTGAAACAAGAGAGGCTGCTGGAGGGCATTGCCAAAAGGCAGGGTGCTGCAGGCTGAGAAAAGCAGCAGAGAGGGAACATTAGCCCTGCTGTATCCTTTTACTCTGCCATGTAAGTCAGCTACATTTTTAAACCTAAAATACGGGGTTGGGGAAAGGCAAAACAAACCCTCAGAGTCTCTATATCAGCGACAAATACATAAAGCAGCCAGACTGCCCCCAAAGGATAATTTTCTTGCTCATGTTGAAGAGTTCTCACTAAGAATTTTGAACTACTTAGACAAGGTTTTATAAAAAAAAATAGCTTTCCTGCTACAATGAGCACTTGGTATGTATTTGTATGCTGTGTACAGTATAAGCTAAAGCATACCATATATTGTTTTTGTTATTCCGCCCGTTGTCAACAGCCCACTTGCGATACATGCCACCTGAATTATATATTGATAAGTTAGCTACCACTGGAGTTAGTTTGTTTATTGTTTCAAAAATCTTATGTCCCTATGAAATGCTGTGTATATATATATATCTCTCTATATACTGTAAAAAGAAGTAATATTGCAGATGCTGGTTTTGTATTTATGAAAGACATTGAAAGTATGGCTTAAAGTATATCAATTATTTGTCACTCTTCACCATTTGTATATTAATAGTAAAGATACTTTTACTTTAATGAAGCGTTGTAGTTACATTTATTTTTGCTAAGTGTCTTTCTGCCAAGGATGTCTGATTCATTAGGAGTCTTATTGCCAAAAAGAAACATATCAATTATTTTTCCCCCCATTATAGAAGCTCTGAATAATGCTTAAGCAGCCCTGCAATTTATTGTTCTCTTTTCTGTCAAAATACATCACTGCTATTAAAAACTACTGTTGTAGAATCTTGAGTCTCCAGCTGAGCTTGAGGCCCATTATGGTCAGCCCCCTAAATGTTATTGTTGAAAGACAGTCTTTTCTTACCAAAGAATAAGAGTGCAACATTTTTAAAGTATTTAGTATATGCCAGGAAAAGATATTATCAGCAGAAGCTAGCTTGTTTTGCGAAACTTTGAGCCTTCTAAAAGTCTTATACCCATGTTAGCACTACCAGGAACTGGTCATAACAGGTTGGGCACATTCTGCAATGAAATGGGCTGGTTTGTATTCCACTAAGATGAAGAATGGGCTAAGTATACCCCAGACAATGAAGCTCAGACACTTCCCTGAAATGGCAGAGGAACATCTATGACCTTTGTCTTACTATCGATAAAACAAAGGGTCCTAAGATGCTGAATTTCCGTGGAAACTTGCTAGATTGTGAGTTTGTGCCTAAACATCAGCTTTCTGAATCCCACCTAAGCTCTAACAAGCCACACCAGCCAAAGAATGGAGGGGCCATACACAGGAAATAAAAATAATGTTTTGCCTAACAAAGTCTCCTCAGCTATATCTTTTTCTTTCCACATACCCTTAAGCTCTGATCCTGAAGACGTCTTAGGTATGTGCTTCCCTAAATGTAAAGTGGCAGCATCAACAATTACCAAAAACTCTCCTTGTATTGAAAAACTGAGCCTGGGGGAACTGGTTCAGTATCCTGTTCATATCAGTACACCACTGAAAATTTTTTATATACTTGAGTTTCTTGCTCAGAAAAAGCCAGACTTCATGAAATGATGCATAGATTCAGCCCAGATATCTCAAGCATCAATCAGTTCAGTGCACTGGCCACAAGATATATCCCCCTTTAATTTACAGGTGAGCAGTAAGAGCAACTATTGTGAATTACTGATAATGCAGACAACTTGTGATGTCTTCAGAAACAGACTCTATTTCTTAAAATTCAGTTTTGCCAATATACATAACGGTCTGATGTATTTCAGACATGTTATTCAAAATATAAGAAAAATTATTTAAAAGTATATTCAGAGATCTTGATAAGGTCAAGGCGGGTGCCAAGGCATCCCCAACCCCAGTGAGTCCATGATGTTGAAATAGGACCAAACTCAAGCTGGGGAGTCAAGATCAACCTGGTCTGTGGATGCAGATGAGATGGGAACAGTCCCACCCAAGGTGCTGCTGGGACAAGGGCTGATGGCCCAAGGAGCCTGACATGGGGTCTTGGCCTATGAGGAGAGTGAGGGGATCTCCAGGGCATGGGCAAAGACAGCCAGGGCTACCAGGGTCCAGACAGTTACAAAGTATCAGAGAAAATTCACAGAGAAATAAGAAGTTTATGTATTCTCAGCCTTCAATTAAAGGTCTAGAAGAAAAAAAACAAGAAAGATTTGGAGGTGGGAATTGGAGAAATGCCCATTGCCAGGATACTAAAGCAGTAAGATGTTGATCACTCAGGCAATGGCAATTCATGTAAACCATGTTTCTTATCTAAGAAAAGTATAGTGCTACAAGTAGACTAATCGTACTCTTTGCAGATTGATTTGGTTATATTTTGTATGAGATCCTTGGGAGATAAGCTCCCTGTAGTTCATAATTAGTCTTAAGTAGAAGAGCAGAAGACTGGCAGAGAGAAAGGCTAAAGCACTGGATTAGAGGTCAGAGGACCCAAGTTCCATTTCGGCTGCCAGTTGCTTAGATTGAGCAAATCAATTGCCAGGAGAGAGCAATATTTCTTTTTCTCTCCTTGTCTATTTTGTGCTAAAGATTTATAGACTCATTTATCTTACTGATTTCAGTGAGGCCACTCACAATAAATATAAGAACAAGCATAGACTGTTTTCAAGATTTAAACTTTAGAATAAAAGTGGGTTTTGTTTGGTCTTGTGGCAGAGAAATATTTTTGCTGCTGCTTCATACAGTGTTAGCATGCTTGTGTTTTAATGTATTAGAACATTTGGGTTTTGCAATACCACTATTAGTAGTCACTGGTTTAATACTTGAGTTGTTACCACTATGAGGTTGTTACTGCATGAGGGTTATTACCCAAATCCTGGGCAGAGGACTAATTCACTGTATGAAGTTCTAGTGGCAAGCTAGACAAGCCAAACCTATTATCAATAATTGTGTTATTATTAATTTTCACCCGAAGAATGCTGGATTGTTTATCAAATTACAAAAAAACTGAATGTTTATGCTTAGCTTCAAAAACTGGTGCTGTCTTGAGAGATTACGCTCTCTGGGAGACACATTGCACTGAAGTTCAGACAGCTACTTCTGTGTGAAAGGGCAACGACGAATTAGCATATTGTTCAGAAAAGAGAAGCAGAACCCTATACCAGATCACCCAAATTCCCCTAGAAATACTTCAGTAACAACAAAGGAAACACTAGCTTAATAGCAGCATCTCCCGAAACATCTTTCTTGAGAACATACTTAAATATCTGCAATTGTAGAATTAACCTCTTTGAGGACTTTTTTTTTTTTTTTTTTTTTTAGTAGGCCTTTTTGAGGGCAGTACTATAACCTCAAATTTGTTAAACAAATGCAAGTGAGGTGCAGCTGTTTTGCAGATGGCTGGTGCTTACAGCTTCTCTCTTCCCCAGAAGTATGTTTAGGTGTTGTGATAGCATTCTCTCTTGTTTCCAAGAAAACGAGTTATTGGTGGATGGACTGTAACAGGCAAGCTTGTTTCTTGTTAAACAACAGGCTTTGTTGTTTAGATTCTGCAGCTTGTATTACTGCAATATCTAAAAGCTCAGAGCAGGCTGAGGTGGTGTGGAAACACAATTGCAATCAGAAAAAATCAGGAGTCAAACAAGAGAAAGCAGAGGAGGCTGGAGGAGGAAAACCTGGCAGAAAAAAATAGGAAATCTGTACTGAGGGCAAGAATTATGGGTTTAATAATTTTTTATTGCATTTTATTCTGAAGAGGAGTGGGAAGGTTGAGGTGATTAGCAGAAAGACTTTAGTTAAAATAGTGTAGACTTAGGAAAAAGATGTCTTAGAACATTAGGGAAATGAACAAGAAGAAAAAACACTAGGAGAAGTTTAAATGAAACAAAAAAAAGTGATTTGCTGACAGAAACCATTTTTTTTTTAAACAATAGAAAACAAGGAAAGAGAGAGAGATCTATTGTGCTGACCTGAAGAAAAAGTGAGATGTTAGATGGACACCATAGGAAACCTTAGCTTGTTGTGCTGCTGTGCTGGGGGGACTGGGCAGATGTCTGTGTAAATAATTATTTTTGGAGGATGTGTAGGCTTCCTGATCTGATGCTTTTCACTGATAACCACAGTTAGTGATTAAGTGAGGTTTATCCTAATTCTTCATAACTTTCTGGATATATCTTGTTGTTCTTTCCCTAATCTCAAGTGGGAATGGGAAATTTTCATACAGTGGCTGTATTTCTTGCTTAGCTATTATGGGCAGCCTGTGTGTGCACAGTGATGGCAGCTGTCCCAAATTCTCACTGAAGTCCTGGTCCTGCCTTACCTTGGTATGCTGGTGAAAACTGACAGGCCTGCAGCATGATTTATTAGAAACAAATTTCAGAAAAGAAGCAGAGGAGGGTAAACCCTGTGTTCTCACCTTTTCCATTCTTCAGCCTTGATTAACTGTGAAGCCACTGAAAGGTATAATTGACAAATTGTGCTAAACCAAGCTGTTCTTTGTGTAGTTCTTTGGTTTGGTGTGTGGTTTGGTTTTTGTTTGTTTGTTTGTTTGTGTTTTGGTTGTTGCTGTTTTGGGTTTGTTGTTGTTGTTTTTATTATTATTGTTTAGTTTGGGTTTTGTTTGATTTATTTTTTCCAAATATTCCTTTGGGATTATGACCTGCATAATGTCGGCCTATTTCTATATAATTAACATGGAACTGTCACTGGAACCTTTTCTTTTTTCTGCAAGCAATTTGCTTCCTTCCTCTCAGGCTTTATTTCTCTAATTTTACTGACAACCATGTAGCATCTAGGTGTGCTGCAAAGCCCTGCCTGAGGTGGAATCTTTGCAAAGTTCAGATAAATTATATTTCCTGTCTCTTGCCTTTTTATGGCTGTTTTTCAAAGTAGCCTTAGAGATGGATTAAGCTCAATTTTTGTAATTGGATATTTATTCTACTACATTAGTTTTGCTCTGTTGAGCTTTAATCATAAAAAAGACAAACACAAGAAGCATACTGTGTCTTTTTTCTTTACCTCTCTGTGCACAGATTAGAGCACTCTTAGAGCCTTGGATCATCCTTGGACCTATTCATTCATGACCTTATTGCATGACTTTCAGTTCTTACAATACTTGTGGTCCTAACATATCTCCATGGCCTCAGTCTCAAAAATGTGTCAGGCAGGCAAGTTGTGTTTGAACTTGTATGTTTTACTTCAGCCATTTAGCTGAGCAAGTAAGCAGAACACAGCAGCATGCTGGACAACAGAGTGTCTGCATCATTAGAAGATTTTGGTGGTAATTGGGTTTTTCTGGGCAACTGCTGCCTTAGATGTTTCCGCTTAGGTGGACTGGGAGAGGATATCATGGTGGGCTCCCAGGCTTTGTAAATGTCTACTCAATTTTAACTTTTATGGAGCCAGTTTAAGGCTACAATAAGTATATATACAGGTTGTGTAAGGGTATGGGCACAGTGTTTCACTGTGATAATGTATATGAAGAGTCTCTCATATCCCTTCTATTGGCAATTAATTTTGGTTGGGTGGAACTGTGCTGTATTGTAGCTAGACAACAGTGACCATGCAAGATACCTGAGTATATTTTGAGCTTCTCCAATAATATGGACTAGGCCTCTAGTACACAGCGGGCTACCACTGTGATTGCAGGAAGCCATAATAAAGGGGCTAAATGATTTAATTTGACTTACCATTTCACTTATCTATTGGAATAGGGTTGATTTATTTTTAAATTGATTTCCATTTACTTGATTCTTACTAGACCTGCTTACAGAATGACCACATAATACATGTGTCTTAAAAATCTCTTTACAGTAAAATAACAGGTGTCTATTAAAAAAAAAAATGGCTAATTTGTGGACTTTTGATTATCTATACGCTTTCTTTTGTTAACATTCATATCACTTTGAGTGAGTTCAAATCAGGCTATGATTTTCTAGAAGAAAAATGCACTTTGAATATCTCCCTGAAAACATTGCAGTAGGTAACACCATTAAGATAGTAATGGAAGTTACTGTCTTCTTGTAGCTAAGAGTACTTAGAAAACAAACAAATAAACAAACAAACAAAATACCAAACAACAAAACCAATTTATTTAGTAATACAAAATACTCCCTGAAAATTAGTTTGAACTTACATTAAGATTAATTTCTGTCCTGAGTTTTCTTTATGGCCAAATTGATCACTGTCTATTTGTCTCTTACTTAGAGTCTGTTAACAGGAGATTGCCAGTCTCATCGGTGGGTGCCAGAATGTGCTAATCAGGAATATATTAGAATATAGCAGAAACTTGCAATGACAGTTGCAGTCTTCTTCTGACTACCTTTATGCCTCCGCACTTTTACACAAGCTGCCATCACATCATGCTGCATTTAAAACGGCAAGGAATTATAATTGCCTTTAAAAGACATTTCAGCTTGTAAATTAAGATATACCATATATCTAGATTTCATAGGGGTTTTTTTGGTTAATACATAATATAATAGTATTAGAATTTATTTTTTGTTAGATCTGAGTTGGGATGGATGCACACTACTTACACACAGCCTCTAGGTGTGACTTGTCTTCCGTATGTTTATGTTCCACTGCATGTTACCCTGTCACTGTATGAAGAGACAGCATTTTCCCAAAGCAAAGGTTTTCAGCCTGTTTTCAGCAGGCAGATAGATATGGATTGTTTGTTTTGGTTTATTTTCTTAACAGTTTAATTTCTTCAGTGTGAAAAATCTGTACTTGCACATGAATTAAGATAGATTAATCACTCACTACAATATATTTTGGAAATAAACATCATAATTGCTTCCTTTTCATCACAATATTGTACCAGCTTGACTCCTTCTGCCAGCCAACCTCCTCAGACCATCCAGAACTGCCAAAACATCTGAGACAAAACACATTCAATTACAGTATTATAAAGATGAACCATCTGTGCTAAGGTTTCTGGTGTTGCATGAGAACGAAAATAGGAATATGCAAAATCCCAGAGAGGTTGTTATGAGTCCCAACATGACATAAATGAGTTAAGTCAGTCTCTAGAATTTTTAAATAGCCACCATAGATTCTACCACCTACAAAAAAACCCAAAATTAGACTATATTGGATCTGCTGTGGAATCCACTGACAGTGAAAGGAAGCAAATTGCTTCAGTGCTTTCAAAAATTAGTAGTGTTTTAATCAAAGCTTCAGTTTTCTAACAGAACCAAATTCAACCCACATTTAAGGAGTCTGGAAATAGGCTGTCTTTCATTATGCCTCACTCCACTGGCGTGGAAGGGATGATGGACACTGTTCGCTATTAATACTTATTCAGCATACATGTCTTATGTCTTGGACTTAACTTCAGGAGATCTGTCTTTATACAGGTATAACCCATTCCTTATAATGCAATCTCTCTGAGGTTCCTCTCGCATTGATAGGAAAAAAGCTCTGTGCAGAAAATGAAGTGCTCTGTGCCTCACAGTTGGTGCTTTATATTCACTGATGATGTATGAATAGGTCTACCTCTTTGTGCAGCTCTTGCTTAAGACTTTTATGTACATATATTTTGAACTAAGTGTGTTATATTTGCTAAGCTAAAATACATTTACTAGTGTGCAAGAGTTAACATATAGAAAGTATGCTAATTTAAACCCATTTAGTTTTTTTAATGTTCACTAGAATGACTTTTACCTTTTGTAAAAGACAATTAAAATCCTCCACTTGTGCAGCAGCGTGGGGGCTCAATATAGGGATAAGAAAAGTTTTCACTGCGTAGTTAGTTATTATCCTAATGACGTTCCCAATGACTTAAACAGAAATGCAGTATACACATAGGTTGGCTAGAGATACATGACAATTTATGTTATACGCATACTGCTATGTAAAAATGAGCGGGAAAAAATGAAACAGGAAGGCAGAAGGAAAAGCTGGATAATGCACTACTGGAAAGTTGTTTCATAAGAATCAAATTTTATGGTTTTTTGTTTGTTTGGGGTTTTTTGTTTTTTACTTATTTATTACAGTCAGAAAATAAGCTCTTCTTCTGTGATCAGACATCAAACCACATCAGAGTCTGTTCACTTGGTGTGTGATTTTATGTTAGTGAAGAGACAATGGTGAGATGCCGCAGCCATTTGATCCATCCCTCTTTGTATGGATAAGAGGATGCTAGATACAGAGTAAGGGTGCCCCAGCCACTTTCACTGAGCCTTGGGTTTAGTTGTGAACGTGAATGACCATCTCCAGTTCTGTCTGAACCCATTGAGTAAAAGGTTATCAACAAGAATTTCCTCTCTTCTCACCCATTTTCTCAGCACAGCTGCTGCAGGAACTCTGGAGAGTACCAAGGCAAGTTCTCTGCACTCACGTTGCAGGGAAGGTGGTTGTTAATAGCTTCACACTGTCCTGTGACACCATGTCTGAGCAGGAAAGACCCAGCCTCTGAAGAGACTCAGAATAGCACAGGCTGAAACTGAAATAGATGCTTTTCAGCATGCTGGGCATGTAATATATGTGTTCCTCTTTCCAATGGGTACCTTTAAAGCTGGAGTGCTGTAAACCCTGTGTCCTAGGTGTTTGTTCTCAGTCTGTCTCAAGGCAAGGCTTTTTTCTATCTTCATTAGTGATTTCAACCCCTGAAAGGACACCTAAATGTGCAGGGTAGAGAGGTCTGTTTTGTGCCCTAATTAGATCATCGGGTTGCTGGTTTGTGCTGATACAGTCCCACCCAACTCAATCTAGATCCAGCTGACTGCATCAAAAGGGTCAGGCATTTGCAAGTCTTAATAGAGGCCTTCTGCTCTTCTATCATAAAATTTAATACCCAGCTTCGACACTTCACTTTCCTTATTGTGGCAAACATAATTTGATTTTTTTCATAGCTGACAAGCTGTCATGCATGAAAAGCCAATTTTGACGGTGATGAAGCACAAACTTCTTAAACTAGCCTCATATTTGAAAAGGCCAGTTAATAATATATTTAATAAGAATTAAAAGATACAGGGGGGAAAGCAGCAAATTAGTTTCTCAGTAAGGCATATGTTGACTTTACCATGTTAAAGCACAAAGATTCTGAATCATTTCATAATTCCTCACTGCTGTGAGACTGGAGGTGACAGCACAGGCATAGCTCTGGGTAAGGACTTAGAACCTTTTATTACACTTTTTTTTCCTATAAGGCAGTTTATTTAATCTTTTTTTCCTCGTTCACTAAATACAACAGTTGTTTATTTTCTTAGTGCCTTATCCTGTCCCCTGCCCGTTGCATTTAATGAGATCGCAACTTTGGACTTCGAGCTCTCTATGCACAAAACCTAACAGAATGGGACATACAGTTCACTTGAGCTATTGCACTATAGTACAATATAATAAATCAAGAGGTACATAGTTACAAGTTACTGTTATGGACAAGAAAGACTACACCATAAGCAAGAGAGGGAGAACCAAGAATTTACTGTTAACAAAAAATCACAAAACCTAATCACAATACAATAGTTTTTACTAGATCAGCAACAAAAACACAGTCCAAATCAGTACAGAAATGCCTCATTAATAATCATGCCATTAAAACTGTTTAAATAAGATAACTCTTTTGGTGTCATGTTTGCCCCTTCAATAGCTCTCTGGATCTGATGGTCAAGTGCCTAAGATTTCCCCAAGCAAAGAGGTAGGGGCTGTCACAGCCACTCACCAGTGTCTTCACCAGGGTGAATGTGATCTTCACGGTCCCTTCTTCCTCAGTGCTGGGGTACACTTTGACTTATTTTTACATGTTTTCACATCCCCACCCGCTTCCTTCCCTCTTGCCCCAGGGAATGGGTGAAAGTTGCCCTGCAGCCTCCCAGTATCCCCAGGGACTGTTTGTCCGGCAGGCACAGACTGGGGCTGTCAGCCCCTTCCGCAGTGCTGCTTGCAGAGCTGGAGTTCAGACAGGCTGGGCAATGGGCACTTGGCCACTGGCCGCCTGGTGAACCCAGCTCAGGCCTAGGGCAGCCCGGCCACCCTCTGGGGCCTGGTCTGTGACCAAATGAACATAAAGCCCGCGGAATTTCACAACTAATGACAAAATTATATTTATTAGTCTTAGGTGTGAAGAATGCTCCTGTCTGAGTTTATGAGGAAGCTATAACCATTATTACTGCTGTTTTAAATTTGACTGACCCTAATCTCTCATTTACTAGCATATTTTTGTAACAGGCACACCCACGTGCTGCTGCTGACTTGGGAAGCTTTCAGAATGAGATAGTAAACCTGAGTATAAACATATTTTGAAAGCTGATTGAATACGCAGTGTGACCCTGAGATTTTCAGACATATGCATCAACATGCAATGGTTAATGTTAGTCTCTGCATGCAAATCAAACATTGACTGATAGTTCAGGATAATCATCTACATTTATTACATTTAGATGTATATTCTTTGCTGAAACAAGGTTGACTCCTGAAGCAAAGCCTCAGCATTTTAAAATTCACACACTTATGGTGCGATATTAAATTCTGAGCTGGTTACAAAGTTACCATTTATTTAATGAACAGTCTAGAGAGGTGGAAACTGATCCACATCAAACCATACCAGTTGTTTTTTAGGTCTAATCAAGTAGTGTTAATAAAATAAGTGATAACTGTAAGAGTTCTAATTAGTCCTATTTTTTTTTTTTGCAGGCAGTATTTTGTTTTTCTTGTGTAGTCCTACTTACATTTAAGAAAGTATTGCTAATCTTTTTTGTCCTGTTAACACACAAAAATGATTTTAAACCCTCTTTATTATTGTGCTGTTCCATAATTAATGATCCTGCTGAGATACTATGACTTTCTATGACTATCCACATTTTTGAAATACAGGATATCTTACTAATATTATCTGGAGCAGAAAATTAAACTATATGTTTTTTGGAGGTTTTGCATAGTAACTTTAGTTGGATTGGAGGCATCAGACTCTCTTGTATCAGTTTTGGCTGGGAAAGAGTTAATTTTCTTCATAGTAGGTACTACGGGGTTATGTTTTGGATTTGTGCTGAAGAGAATGTTGGTAATACAAGGATGTTTTAATTACTGCTGAGCAGTGCTCGTACAGAATTAAGGCCTTTTCTGCTTCTGTTGTGAGAAGCAGCTGTGGACCCGTATACTCAGACGTCACCAGGATCTACACTTTCCAAAGAGAAGTTTCTCAATGGGCAGCCTAAAGCTTGATGCTTTCTGCATTTCCAGAAATATTTCCATTCTGGAGAAATCTTTCATGTATATATGTATATAAATACATGCCAAGTGCCTGTACATGCTGACCATTCTGACTGACTGGTGGAGCCCTTAGTTAAGGTGACATGTATCTTGCTTTTTCAAGGTGGAGAATAAAATGGCAGGAGAATCTACAGGGACTTTATTTAATTTTTTTTTATGCTTGTGACATAAGTATCCTATTTTCTAGCAAGTACGCTGTCTGAAAATTACTTAATCTTTGTACACTTCAAGAAAAACTGTATTTTCAAAGTCAGTCATCTCTAAAATTCAGGGCAAACTCAACTAACTGCAGAAATGTTTTCATAGTTTTGTGGGGTTTTTTTGTTTTGTGGGGTTTTTTTGTTTGTTTGGTTGGTTGGTTTTTTTTTTTTTTTTTTTTTTTTTTTTTTTTTTTTTTTTTTTTTTTCCGTTTTGTTTTTAAAGATGAGATGGGCAAGCTTAACATTGTAAGCAGATTTTCTCCTATGAAAATCACATTAATGGTGTCCCAATAACTGTAGTATGTCCAAGAAAAACTTGAATCCCTGGCCTCCAAGGGAAAAAGAGAGAATTTAATGACATTTAAAAAAGTCTGTGATTGTCCATTGGGTTTCCAGGAAATCCTAAAGTGAAAACATCTAATAAAATACAGGTAGAGAGAGAAAAACATTAAAAAGAAATACAGCTTGAATTTAGGAACATCAAACTATTCTCTCTTTAGGCAGAGAGAGCCACAAAGATAACTAAATATGTTACCACTGATGGAGGTGGATGGTTTTCCTACTAAGTGGTTTAGGTTTCTGGAAGAAAATGGATTCTCCAATAATACAAGGAGACAAAACACGTATTAATACTAGTTAAGAGTCCATATTGACAGGACTTTATTGTCAATTAAAATTTCTAGATTTCATATTTGTGGTATGAACTCTTTCAATAACATAATTTTGAAAGTGGCTTACATTTAAAATTTTACTTATGTAACCTATTATTTTCCTTTCGCTGTTTTGAAAAACTTTGTTGATTGCTGCTTATTTAGTATTATTTGGTCCTGCTGTGCACTTGCTCCAGCAAGCAGTCAGTGCTGACCATATAACCTGCTATTAGGTCTGCTTTTTTTTTCCTTAGTTGAGTATTATTTCATCGGGAAGAAAGTCATGAGAAATTGGGTGTGCATATATATATAAATATACACTCACACCTCTGTGTGTGTAAATCTGTACATATATATGTATATAAACATATAAACAACTATACAGTTTTTCTGGTTGCTGTCACTTAAAAGTCCTGATCAGAAGTCACACCACAGAGGTAACACTGCAAGCATTTGGCACAGTATAAGTGCTTCTTGACTACTAATGAACTTTTATAAATTTTAACCTGCAGTATGAAGAAGATTAAATGAAAATGTGTATTTGTAGAGCAGTTTAATAGGGAAGTTTTCCTCTCCAGGTTTGTTTTAAGATCATTCTGGAATATTTAACATATAGTCTAAAATTCAGTGCAAATGCTATTTACATTCTAGATCTTCTATCTCATTTTCTAAATGGCATACATAAATGTCATTAAAATAAAAGAATGCAGAAAAGAGGTTTTGTGTGTCTTGCTCTCTGTCTCCACTTTTTTTAACAGGATAGTTTAGCCAATGGTAACTCCCAGAAAGAAAAATACTAGAATGAAAAGTATGGTATAAGGCAAATATACACCTATGTAAGTAATCCTAACCCAAGTGTATCCAGCTATGCGCCTTAAAGTTCTCCATCAATTTGGAAACTCACCTTATAATTTTAAAGAGTTTCCAGAGACACATCTAAAGTTTAAATGCACATATAAACCAGCTGTAAACATACAGAAAGCCCTCTACTCTTAGAACTTGGTGACTAATTTTCAATGAATAATTTACTTGACAAATGTTTTCTCTTTTGTCTTTTGGATTGATCAGAGATAAAATGTAAAAGAACATCTATTTATTGTTCAAAAATATCAGATTAATAGTTTGTGCTAATATACCTTGCTCTGACATTAAATGTCTGGCAACAGCTAACAGGTATTTGATTAGCAGTGCTGGATGGTACAAAGAGAATATATGGTTAAATCTGCTAATAATATAGCAAAATAACTATTTTCTAAACCAGTAGATGTTATGCAAAACATCATCTTAAATAATGAGAAAAATAAGAAAAATAAGAAGGAGAAAAAATGAATTTGAATGGCCTTTTTAAACTGTTTACCTTTGTGAGTGAGGATTGTTTATTCCTTTGTTTTCGTGGTGGGTTTTTTTTTGTTGTTTATTTTGTTCTGTTTTCCTTCCTTTCAAGATAAGACCAAGTTTGGCTTTTTTCTTTCTGTAATTAGAAATAACAGTTTTTCAAGGAGAAAATACAACAACACAGGAGAATATTATTACCTTTGTAAAAATTACTTTTCTGTTTTTCAAAACCAACTTTGTTTTAACAGCTGGGTTTCTTATTAGGTTGCTAAACTGCTACAAGTATTTGTTTATTTGTTTTGTTTTCTTAATTTGCAAAATGCTTGTTTTGATGAAACAGCTGCTGCTACCTACACCAAATCTCTCAAGAGGAAATAAGATGTAACACCTCTCCTGCAACTTAAGTTCCTGAATCCGGTTACACATTTTCATGTGTATGTCACAGAGATATAGTACTTCTTTCCTCCAAGTGCGGATGATGTTATTCTTTAATGGAATAGTGATAACCTGGGCTTATATGCCAACCTTTAGCATGCATAATTCAAAACTCATCTTTTATTCTCAGATATTTGCAGGGGTTTTTTTGGTGTTCCAAGCTACCAACAGATGCAGTAGCATTTACTAATAGTATATTGTTGCCCCATCAATGCCCCCCGCCCCGAGTAATTGACTTAGACCTTTTTAAAGAGCTGTGCATCTGCTCGTAGTTTGACTATAAAGAATAAATCTAAAAAGGAGTGACATATATTTACAGATGCTTAGACCAAAGAAGCACAGTCAAGAATATTATTATAGTGTTAACATACTTTGATGGCTTTCAAGGTCTCAACTTTCCATATGGCTATAGTGACCAGAAAAACTATGAGAAATGACTCTTAATGATGGTTATTTTACTGAGTCAATATCCTTATACACAGTTTTGACTTTCGCATAATAACTAATTCATAGACAATGATGCTTTACTTCATTTATACACGAGTTTCCTGTGCTATTCTATGCTATAGTTTTTATTTTCAGCTCTTACCTTCTCTTTTTCTTTCCTGTACCTGTAGCTTATTTCAAATAACCAGTTTATTTTTCATCTTAAATCTTATTCCAGTTTTGTCATGTGAACAACTGTAGCCAAATTCCACCTGCAGCCTCTGTTGTTATTGTGTAATTAAAAGTAATGCACTACTGAATTTTCTACTATTTACTGGTATCTTTCTCATATCTTCAGAACGAAATGTGGGAGCATTGTTATTTTACCCCTGATGTTCAGTATCCCTTTCCTATTTTTTTAATCTTTTAAATTAATTTATTTTTAATAGTGGTGGAGCAGATATTCATTTTGAGGTCATGCCTATGTGGACAACAGATAATCATGTTAGCTTTGAATGAAGTGTGATTTCTCTGAATCCTTAAATTTACTCTGCCCATTGATGTAGGTGATGGCAATGTGAGACATTCGTGTTTAGATTTCAAAACACCCAGTTTGAAAGACGTCTGGAATCTGTCTTTAAAAGCAGACAAGGAAAGGGCTCTGAAAAACTGTTTATCTTCTCCACGTCAATTTGTAGTTTTACACTAGCTGAAGTGTGTTATTTGACACAGTAACCTTGAGTCACTTATAAGATTTTATTGACAACTGCAGCCCTTTGCCAAATCTCTCTTTATTTTTACACAACTTCTGGCTGTCCTTGTTAGGATATATTAGTGTCAAACTGAGGAATGCTGATTAGGGAAGACAAGTCATGTACCATACACAGGCACGCTATCACTGTCTCATTTAAATGAGGGTATAATGTCTTTTGGCTCTGTGGAGCAGACATAATTTTAGATGCCTTCTCCTTTTACCTTCNCTTCCCCACAGCTTCTTTAACAAGCAATAGTTTGTTCAACCAAAGATAATGGTGAAAATTAAATATCTGACAAGGTTAAAAATAAATAAGTTGGCACAACTAGGCTTGGACTCTGTGAATCATTCTTAAAGATTAAGTAAAAGCTCATACCTGAACAAAGGCCTAAGACTGAAGGTCAGGAGAGTTGTACCTGAAACACTTTCTCCATGAACAGCCTGCTAGTTTTCTGACTTCAGATTTTACTCAGGACTTGGTAACTGCTCTCTATGTTATAACATTATTAAGACTGTTGTACAAAGCACGTCTGTTGGCACTTGTGTATTTGTATGTTCATACATGTACGTGTACATACATACCTTTGATTGCACAGTGCACCTAATCCTAGTGTAGCAATGTGTTAAGGCTGAAAAAAAAAAAAAAAAACAAAAAACCAAAAACCTCTTGATGAACAAGACACAGAATAGCAGAACAATTACATTCTGATGCTGTCTGTCACACAGTTTTATTATGTTTTGCTGCTCGATAACAGAAATTATACTGTAGTTAAAGATGACTGTGAATATTCTTGTTTCCATAATGTATAACATCTCAAGGTGAATGACCAATAGTGAAAACCTTTAGAAACATTTGTAGCTGGAGCTTGCTTTATGGGTATCCTGTACTCCGAATGCTGAAGGAGAGAAGGGCTTGTCATACAAACTATCTTAGATGAAACCTGTATAAGGACAACTTCTTGAGTGAAAGTGGAACTAAAGGGAACAAAAACCCATGCAATATATAGAAATAATGACCTCCAATACATTTATCTAGGAGGAGGTGTAAAGCTAGTGATACTAACCTAAATAGGTGGAATAGGCAGAAAAAGATGAGGGATATCACACTACTGACAATTTAGTTATAATCCTGGACCATAAGTAGGAACTGTAGGCATGTTGGTTCCTTCCAACTTGTTGCTCTGTGGAGACTTCCTTGAGGGCTATATGAATGCTGGAAGAAGTGAGGATACATAATCACAGTATTGGATATGGACTTGTTGTCGCAGTGCCATCGAAACAGCAGTAAGTGGTTCTCCAGAAACCAACGTTGGTTTGAGAATAGCTTGTATTATAAAAGGATGCTGGAAGCAGACTCTCAGGAAAAAAAAAAAAAAAGAAAAAAAGTAGAAAGTATGAAGAAAATATTGTAGTGGTAAAGATTCACAATTCTATTAATATAATGAAAATATTCTGTTTTTCAAAAAGTTTGGTAGAATAACAGGAATTCAAACTTGTGGATGTCATCAAATTAATGCTAGTATACGCAATCTGTGTCAGTGCTTTGCCACCCTCACAATGAAAAATGTATTTCCCTATGTTCAGACAGAGCCTCCTGTGTTTCTGTTTGTGCCCATTGCCTCTTGTCCTGTTACTGGGCACCAGTGAAAAGAGCCTGGCTCCATCCTCTTTTCACCCTCTTTTCAAGTATTTATACTATATACATTGATAAGATTCTCCTGAGCCTTTGCTTCTCCAGGCTGAACAGTCTGAAATCTCTCAGCCTTTCCTCATGGTGGAGATGGGTCTAGTTCCTTAATAATCTTTGTGGCCCTTCATTGGACTCATTCCGGTATGCTTACATCTCTCATGCAGTGGGGAGTCCAGAACGGACACAACACGCCAGATGTGGCCTCGGCAGTGCTGAGGAGAGTGCCTGCTGGCAATGCTTTGCTTAATGCAGCCCAGGGTAACATTCACCTTCTCTGTTGCAAGGGCACAGTTCTGGCTCATGTAAATACCTTCCAAGCCTTCTTGATAGCTGCATTTTCCACTTATTTCTTTTCCTATCTAGACAATTGGAAAAAAGCTTTTATTTTCTTACTTCCGAAAATTGAAAGATATCTGGAAAATTATGAAGCTTAAACTCTCACTCAGACAAGGTAGAAATCAAAGATAAAATTTTGAAGATGTTTTTTTCTTTTCCATGAATAGAAGTTATATTATTACAAATAAAATAAGCCAATGTAAAATGTTCAAATTACAATACATTTTATGTGGTTTTAAAACAAAACTAGGGATGACATAACCAGGCCTCAAAAATATTCTGAGAAATTGGTTCAGAAAAGCACCTGTTTTTGTAGCTCTGCTCTTGAAAATTTGAAGAAATTACGTTAATGGAGCTACTGTAACATTTGCCAGAAAATTAAACATGGGTCAGGAAAATGAGAAAATTGTGCTAACCTAATGGTAAAGTGAACAGTAGTTACTTCTGAACCAGTCTGTGCCAATGACATCTCAGTGCAGAACGTCCCAAAATAATCCAGGCATAGCTTCAGAAGCATCTCAGTTGGAGATGAAATGATTTATTGCAACAACGCTTCTGCAGATAATATCAACAACTGCAGAAAACAGCACTTCAGTGACCATGGCATTGGTCCTGCTACTCTCTGGTTTTGACAGGGTTCAGGTGAGTTGCAAATGTGTTTGCTACTCAAGCAATTTATTAGTTAATGTCAAAATATCAAAACATCTAAATATACTTGAAAATATACAGAAGACTTCCTTCTTTGCTAACTTGATATTTAGAACTCAAAATTGGCAACTGTCTACAGGTTGAAGCATAAATTACAGGATTTAACTTTCCTTTTCAACAAAAACTGAGAGGTACATTATTTTGGAAGTCTTTTATTTGTCTTCCTTCTTGTGCTTATGGTGGTAGTTTCAAACTTTTTGCTTCCTGAATTTAGTATTTAGAGGCTAAGTCTTTAAAGGAGTAAGATTTTTATGCCACAGCCAAAAATTAGTAATTTCTACTATTACGTCATATGCTTATGCTCTGGAGGTTAGAGAAGCTATATTACTGGGCCCCATTTTATAAGACTGTTTACACGTGCCTCAAAATAAAGCTTCACTTATTGAGAGCTTGGTCCAGTTTTGACAAGGTGTAATTGTGTTTTTATTACTATGTTTTCATCCATACGTTATTATTCATTGGGATTCAAATTAAAAAATCTACGCACTAGCTAATTTTTAAATTGTGAACTCCACATGGTTTTACATGAAAAGGAATTTATGCTCTTTTTTGTCCCTGAGGAAGCTGTTGATACAAATCCTGATACTAGAGATGTATGGCATCTCAGCAGGAATTTTATTAGAAATTATGGTAATTCCATAGTGCAATGTAACAAGTACTATTGTTGTCATGTTATATCCAGATAAATATATACAATTGTGTCACTACAGTAAATACATTTCATCAGACCTGGCATGGAGAAAGATTATCTTTTATTGTTGCTTTTCTGATAATTTGCACCTTAAAAATATCATTTGTGTAAATTTCTGCTTATGTAACTTTAAAAAATAGTTATCTTTTTCAAATTATATCTTCAGTCTTCTTTTTTTTAAAGACATAAATGAAAAAAAAAAATTCTTTGCTCCTAAAGATCATATGCTGCTCAGCTGTCTTAACAAAGAAGACATAAAAGGAGATTTTGCACAATGAAGAGCTACTCTCCAACTAACATGCCCCAGAGACCCTTCCAGCCTTGTATCTTGTTTACTTTGAAACTAGCTGGTTTGTATTCCTTGATCCCAAATGTGGCACTGTCTCTGAAAAAAGTAAGCCAACTGTCAGGTCATTGGATTCCAAACCATTATATTATTACTTAGCTAGCTTATATTGATTGAAGCAAGTCCTTCTGGCCTTGTGTCCAGTTTGGGAGTTTATCTCCACTTCAGAAACTTCTCAGTCCACTATTCAGAAAGGCACCTAAAATACAACCAAGAATACTCTTATACCCTTTCCTATTGTTGGAATGTTTCAATGTTACCTAATAAACAGATAATTAATAGAATATCTTATATAAACCTATTAGAAACTTAAGCTTACATATAGTGGCATCAGTGATATGTTTTTATCTGATGTCCAGTAGGAGTTGAGCATTCATACTAGCAAACAACACAGGAAGAAGTAGGGAGGCCCAGAAGCCTGTTGATCAGTCATCCTCATATAGTGATGCTAGAACGAAGGCATTTCAAGTGAGTAAGCATTTTTAAAACTGATCATCAGGGCCATGATAAATACTAAGTGAATTGCATTTTTTCTCTCCCTGTACACTACTTTAATTAAAAATAGATATTTCTGTAGTGCTGCAGTTCCTCAAATTTTTGATAACTTTGAGATGACTTTCATCTCTGTTCAAGTAAGTTCATAATGGTAATAACATTTTATAGTCTTTCCAAGTTTTCATTTTCACCTATTTTATGAACGCCTTCATAACAATATAAAGGGCTCTTCTTCTATGCCAAAATGTTAATCAAATACCTCTTCTATTACTAATAAAAATTGTAGGTTTTTTTTTTCCTTTTTAACTGAAGCTTCTGTGTATATATAACACATTTCCTGATGAGGTTATCAGGAAAAAGGCTAAAAGTGTTCACAAATCTTTCTACTATCTTGTTAATTTAATAATTCAAAGAATATGAAATCCATGTGGCAAAGCACATAGCATGTAATTTTAAGCATGTGTCTATGTTCCTTTCTATTCAGCACAGTGCTAAAATAATGAATTTAAAATTAAATATATATTTTAGAATTTAAATAAGCGCTTAATCACCTCTCCCATTAGCGATACTATTTTGACAGGTGGGCTCCGATAATTAAACACCTTCCTGAATTAGAGTCTTAAGCATCTGCCTAATTTAAGCAGCAAATCCTATTAAAGCCAATAGGACTTATCCTGATTAAGACTCTTACTGAACTAGGGTGAAAGTGAGAGTGATAATCCTAAGCAACCTTAAAGTCTAGCAAGCAGGCACTGAAAGTAGTTTAGACAGTGAAATATGAATTACAGCTCCCCAGCTAGTCATGTCTAAAAGCAAAAATTTCAAATGGTGCCAATCTCTTTATTTAGCAGATAAATCAGATTGGAGAACAGTTTTAGAATTAAATTTGTTAAAGCAGGTAGCTACATGCAATCTAAAAGAGCAAAAACATGTTAAATTTATTTCGTTCAGTACCTCTGCTCCATGCATTCTTCTCTGCTCTGAAGTTGTCACGATTCTTAAAGTCAAGGTACTTGAATGCATCCAGAGGAGGGCAACAAAGCCGGTGAAGGGACTGGAAGGAATGTCCTTTAAGGAGCAGCTAAGGACTTGGGGTCTGTCTGGTTTAGAGAAAAGGAGGCTGAGGGCCAACCTCATCACTCTTTGCAGCTTCCTGAGGAGCGGATTGGAGAGGGAGGTGCTGAGCTCTTGTCCTGGGTATCCAGTGATAGGATCAATGGGAATGGTTCAAAGCTGCAGCAGGGGAAGTTCAGACTTGACGTTAGGAAGCATTTCTTTACTGAGAGGGTGGTCAAACACAGGCACAGGCTTCCTAGAGAAGTGGTTGATATCCCAAGGCTGTCAGTCTTTAAGAGGCATTTCAACAATGCCCTTTAATAATATGCTTTAACTTTTAGTCAGCCCTGAAGTGATCATGAAGTTGGACTAGGTGTTGTAGGTCACTTCCAACTGAAATTATTCTACTCTATGCTGCTCATGTGCTTCTTTTTCGAGTCTCTTTCCTTCTGCCTTTCAACGTTGCCATAAAATGATCTAGGGAAAATAATACTGTGTATACTTCCTGCCACATGAAATAGTATGAATCTCTCCAAGGTCAGACAACATTCTCTTGACAATTCCCTGACAAATTCCCTGACAGCCTGCACCCAAAGAACAGAAGGTTAGTGGCCTTAAATAGGTAGAGGCAAAAAGACTCCATCCCAACATAGATGCAGATTCAGGAAGCTTATGTTCTACAACCCAATAAATATGGTATTGCCACTCCTTGGGTCAAATACCAGGCTGTGGCAGGTCCCAGGGGTGCCTGGGCCGCGCTAGGCCTGAGCAGGACTAAGCAGGGTTTAGCAGGCGTCCCGTGGCCAAGTCCCCAGTCCCTGTTGCCCAGCCTGTTTGAGTTCCAGCTTTGTGAGTGCCGCTGGGGAAGGGGCTGAGAGACCCAGGCCATGCCTGTTGGACAAATGGTCCCGGGGATACTGGGGAGCTGTGAGTCAGCTTTCACCCCTTCCCTGGTAACAGGGGGAAGAAAGCAGGCCATAGTATGCAAATGTTTGCAAGGAAATCCAAGTGGACTGTGGCACTGAAAAGGAAGGGACCCCACCACCAGCTTGAGGCCCCTCCCCGTGAGAGCTGGGGACACTGATGAATGTCTGTGACATCCCACATCGCTGCCTGGGAAACACTGAAGCTGTTGACCTTCAGATCCAGACAGGATTCAGGAGCGTGGGCGTAACATAGAAAGAAAGGTATAGGAAGGTCTTTTTTAATATAGGCATACATAAATATAACAGTTTTAATCATTGTGACTTTTGTGTATTACATAATTTGGACTAATAGAATGCCAAAACAATAACTAGACCGATAACAAATTCTTGGCTCCAAGTACATGGTGTGCTTACTGTGGCAGATACGCTCCCTACCCCTGCCACCCCGAAACACTTCTAGACTAACAGACCATTATGATCATGCACATGCCATTTGGTCAACAGACAGGGTCCTTGACCAATTAAATGCCTTGGTTGAGAGATGTTTCTAGACCACTACCATAAATGACCACAGCTCAGATTGAACTAGGGTATAAATGGAATCCACTGGAGATCCCTTTTGAGATGTTTTTTTTTGAAGCAGTGGGTCTGCAGTTGAAGATTCTCTTCCTGAGGCTTGCTATCTTAAGAAATTTCCTCAAGGATTCAGACACCTTGCCTTATTGGTAAGTGGTTATGTCTTCTGGGTACTCTTAAGAGTCCTCACTCTTATGAGTGGGAAGATTCACATTTTGAATCATCATTCCAGAGTTTTGGGATCCTTTGAGTCTGAATAAGTTATACAGTGATTGAACTCCTAACCAGTATCTGAATCTGTCCTTTATAATGTTGTTGGAGTGCTGAATGATTTTGGATAAATCTCATTTCAAGTTGGTCCTCCACTAAACAACTCTGGTTAGAATAAAGTCTGTTTGGAGCTAATTGCCTGCCAAAATTGATTCTTGGGGCACTTCTGCTACACCCACTTTCACCTATGATATTTGAGTGTAACATTCCCTCCCAGCAGGTGTTGGAAATATGTATTTAATTTTTCACTGTCATGTATGATAAGCACCCTACTCTCAAATCACAGAGAAAGTGGGGAGGAGCCTTGCAAATTCAGTTTAAAGAAGTTAAAACAGAAGGTTGTCCTGTTGCTTGATTTTAGATCTTCTTGACATTTAGGCTTCTTTTTTCCTCTGGTAAAGAAGAGTGTGCTGTAGCTGAAAGCTGTCACGAGTTTAACTACCGTTTGGAATAACACCTTCCATAAACTTTTTGTTGTCTATTTAGAGTTCCTAGGGAACCTAAAATGTAATTACAAGATACATGTTTTTGGCAGCTATTGTTCTTGTTTTTCTCTTGTGTTCTCAGAATGACATTGAATGCTGTGAATTTTTTATTTTTTTTTTTAAACTGGTTTTGAGGACAGATATGGTTGTGTTTGTATTTGTAAAGTATCTGAGTGTTGTTCAGAGACCACTCTTAAATGATCTGAGAGTTTTTAACAGTGTTATGCCTCCCCACTCTCCCCCCCAGCACAGGAAATAGTGTCTGTTGGTCATGGAGATTATTTTAACCTAGATATTTTAATGATCTACTCAATAATTCAGTCAAGTTTCCCACCAAGCAAATTTTAAAAGTAAACTGTTTCTATTTACAGTTCTGTTTGGGCATTAAGAGACAGGGAGAAAAACATACGGACAAACAAAAAGTACAGAAAAACATCATTACATCTTTTGAGGATCAGTGAGGGAAGAATATCCTGATAAAGCTAATTTTGGGTGTGCTCCCAGTAGGGCTCTTAGAATAACAGAAATATCATCCAAACCGTTTATGCCTGCAAAAGTTTCTTATATAAGCCTGTTTTGGAATTTTACCACGGCGTAATACTTTACCTTTTTATTTTATGTATGGTACTAAACTCTGGAGCCAGTTTAGTCTTTGTTTCATTTTTGGCATGACAGAATACAGCTGGAATGCGGAGGAAAAACATTATTCCAAATTAGATAATTTTTTTTTTTTGGTCATAATTGCATATTGCAAGAGGCTCAAGTCTAACTGAATTTAGGAAAAATAAGACCAAATATATCACCAACTTTGCAGGTCAGATGCAAATATATTAATTCAATAGCTAGCTGTTGGTTTGCCTTTCTTCAAAAACTGAAATTCGGATGTGTCGATCTGCTGTTTCCCACCTTGTAACTTGTTTTGTGGGAAAAAGAAAACAAAACTTCCTGAACTCAGTTCTTACTGGAGGCTAGCATTTTGGTGTTTCACACTGCCTTTTTTTTTTTTTTGGGACCCATGAAATCAAATATTATTTCCCAATTATGACAGAAAGAGAACAGCTGTGCTACTGCAGTTTTTTCCTGTTGTTGCATTTAGTAAACAAGGTACTCGATGATTGTAGCAGATGTCTCTGATTTGAGCGTTTTACCTCTTTCCATGGAGCAAATGCCTGGGACGATCAAAACCTGGAGACAAGCCCACAGATACCAACAATGATGCATTTACATGGCAGCCCTAGGAATTCAGAAATTATTCCCGGCACCTGAATTTTCTGATCAACCATACTGATAGCATGTTTTGTTTTGTTTTGTTTTGTTTTAATAGCATATTCTGCCATTTTCCCTCCTCATGCACTGCTCTCCCCTCTCCAGAAATTTATTAATTTGAATTAATATTTTAATGCAGCTTTTCTTCAGTCCCCAGGGGACTCACCTGTGCCCTCATGATCTTTGTTGGGGACATGGACGGTGAGATAGAGTGCACCCTCAGCAAGCTTGCATATGAGACCAAGATGGGTGGTGTAGTTGATGCTTGAGAAGGAAGTGATGCCATCCAGAGACACCTTCACAGGCTTGAGATGTTGGCCTGTGCGAACCTCATGAAGTTCAACAAGGTCCTGCATCTGGGTCAGGGCAATCCCAAACATGGATACAGGCTGGACAATGAGTAGATTAAGAGTAGTCCTGCAAGGAAGGACTTGGGAGTACCGGTAGGTGAAAAACTGAATATGAGCTGGCAATGTGCACTCACAGCCCAGAAAGCAAATCGTGTCCTGGGCTACATCAAAAGAAGCATGAGCAGCAGGTCAAGGGAGGTGATTCTCCACCTTTGCTCGGCTCTTGTGAGACACCACCTGGAGTATTGCGTTCAGCTCTAAGGCCTGCAACATAAGAGTGATGTGGACCTGTTGGAGTGAATCCAGGGGAGGGCCACAAAGATTATCAAAGGGCTGGAACACCTTTCCTGTGAAGACAGGCTGAGAGAGTTGGGGTTGTTCAGCCTGGAAAAGAGAAGGCTCTGGGCAGGCCCATTAGCAGACTTCCAGTACCTAAAAGGGGCTTACAAGAGACCTGGAGAGGGATTTTTTTACAAGGGCATGTAGTGATACAACATGAGATAATTACTTTGAAGTGAAAGAGGGTAGGCTTAGATCAGATATAAGGAAGAAATTCTTCACCATGAGGGTAGCAAGGCACTGGAACAGGCTGCCCAGAAAAGTTGTGGATGCCCCATTCCTGGAAGTGTTCAAGGCCAGGTTGGATGGGGCTTTGAGCAACCTGATCTAGTGGAAGGGAGTTCCTGGCCATGGCAGGGAGGCTGGAACTATATGATCTTTAACATCCCTTCAAATCCAAACCGTTCAATGATTTAATGACCCTGGTGCCTCTCTCGCTAACTCCACAGTACAGGTGCCTACTCCCCGCATGACAGAATGCCCTGTTGCAGCCGCTTGAATGAGTCATGCATTATTCTGTCTCAGGATCTGTTCTGGAAGGGAGGGGTGGGTTTGGGCTGGCCAGCCTGGTGTTGAGCACAGGTGTGCTTGTGCTGTTTGTAGGTGCTCGTTTCTTCTACCACTGCCACTGGTGTGGCAAGAGGAAGCAAGACTCATATGTGGCACCTCCTCGGTCTGTGAGGGATGTGTTGGCATAGAGAAGCATGATACTTGCTGCTAGTGAGATTTGCCACAACCTTGTTTCTGCCCCACCCTCCTTCCCCCTCTACCCCAATATCCACTGATTTGGCAGCTCTCCTAGTGTCAGGGGTCTCCGTCCTGAGTGACAGCTGTGAGATGGCAGGGCTTGTAGGGCTTAAGCAGTGTGGGGTTGGTGTGGTTTGGGGCTTTTTGTTTGTTTTTCCTTTTGTAAATGTTGCATTTGGTCTAGCCTGTGCCAGCAGGGTGGTGAACTGAGTCTGGTCAATCTCCAGATGTGGTAGCTGCTCAGTACTTGTGAGGCCTGGACTTCAGTTCAGATAGAGATATTGATGGAGAGGAGGGAACACGGGACTGGACAGGTGGCGAAGAAGACAAGAAAGTGCAAGCGCATGTGTGTGTGTAATATATGAAAGTGTGACATAAATTCAGTAAGAAGTCATGATGGGAACCAAGGTGGAGAAAGGGGCAGATCTGCTAATTCAGTTTGATTGTGAGAAATTTGTGTTTTATGATGAAAATCAGAAAGCAAAAGTGCAAAACCAGAATTTATGTAAACTGGCTAGGGGTGTAAGAAGCCAGTCACTGGAGGAGAGGTAACAGTTTACATTTTCTAAACTGTTTTTGCAGGGCCATAGAAATCTAATTGCAACCTATATCTGCTGTTTTTGTTGATGTTTCAATAGTAAATGTTGCAGGAGCAGGAAAGCAAAGCAGATACTCACAATGACTGAAAATTTTCCCCACTGCTGTGTTTCAGACATAGAATAGTGAGTAGTTATGGACTCAGCCTTACCTAAGGCTAATAGCAGTTTTGCCCAGTAGTCCAAAAAGAAAATTGCTTTTGTTTTTTTCAACATTCACCTGTTGAGTTTTAGTCTTCCTCTCAAAGCAGGAAAACAAACTTCTGTTTTTGTGGCTGATAATGAAACTTGGGCTAAAGTTGACTCATGCTTCTGGTTAGGCTGCTGGCTTTTGTGAGTGAAATTCTGTCTGCTGCGCGAAAGAAAGTAGAGACAGAGGGTGTAGCAACTAGCATCTGGCTAACATATCCCCAGAAGTGTGTGGTGCTGGCAAGGGTGGGGATGTGTTTCATTTGACGTTGGCTGGAATGATTAAGACTGCCATTGAATAATTGTACAAGGTGATTTTCAGCAGAGACACTAAAGGCTTTTTTTCTCCTAGTAGAGCCTTGAGGAAATCTGACTATATATATATATTAATATCCACTGTTTACAAATACACAATGTAAGCATACTAAGTTCTGGCAAAGCAAGTCTTGTATGTCAAGTAGCACAACGAGTCAGCTGCAGGGTTTTGGCTTTGTTGTGAGCTCATGCTGACTTCAGGCAGTTCATGGCCAATCTCCGGCTAGGCTTGGCAAGCTGGGATAGATGGAATATGAGACTCAGCTACGTGAAATGCTATGTACTGTTTTGCAGTAAACATTTTTTGCAAGTCTCTATTTGTTTCTTCATGACATTTGACTGGATGAAATTAGAAATCTTGTTCTAGGATATTGTTCTTAAGAGTGCAGCAGCCATCCTCCAGGTTGTTGTGCCTCTAGAGGAATGAAAAATACACCACAGAAAGCTCACATGGGGCACACTTTCATGTTTACAATACTGTATAAAAACATGAATGCTGATTTGAATATTGCTTCCAATTTGGAACTTTCTGGCTTCTCTGTATGATCAGAGCAATATAAATATAATATTTTTTCCTTTTTTTTTTCTTTTTTCTGATCATCAGGCTTTTAAAACATCAGATTTCCCAGTTAGTAGTTATCAGTTGCTTTGAAGGATTTTGAGAGACATAATTTCTGTTGTGTTCACAAAATTCTGTGGTTCCTTGGGGTGTATGCATTGGGCAAAAACAATCTAAGTGTATTACTCTCCAATGAGCAAGGATAATGAAAACATACCTTTCTTTTTTCTTCATTAATATCTTAATTTGGCTTTGTCCTCTTTCAGTTTATGTTCTTCTTGTTGGCTTGCTAGTATTCTGTAGATCACTTTCAAACAGATGAGTGGGGAATAAAGAGATAGAGAAAGAGATAAAGAAGAAAGGAGACTAGTTATGAAAATAAAGCAGAGAATTGAATTGTAGCTCCTTTGAAGGAAATATTATTTTTAAGGCTGTTAGAAATAGGATCATATGATCACATGTGTGCTACTAAGTATGAGTCAATTAGGACAATAAAATATCCTAGTGTTTGCTACCCAAACTTTTCCTATTCCTGTTTTCTCTCTCTTTTTTTTTTTTTTTTTTGTTTTAGGAGTAATGTTTTCTAAGTAAATCACATATGTTTAATAAAGCTCGTAATGGAACTCCGAAGCCTTGTATCTTTTCCATTTCCTTAATTTTGCATTGTGTTTGTTCCTATATGTGTACTGGGTAACAGTGGTGGTCACACTGCATGTCTTATTTCAATTATAATTCTAAAGCTTATTCTGAGTAACACACACATATTCATAAGAAATATTTTGCTTTCTTAGCCTGTTTTTAAGATTTATGTTGTTAAGAACTAACAGCGTATTGGAATGGGAATGACCAGTGATACTGAGTACATTCTTAACTGGAGAGAACCTTGTACTAGACACAGCTAGAAGATGTCAGAGGAATTGGATTAAATAGCTGCCTGGTGTAGCGTGCAACTATAGCCTACTTTTAAGTTATGTGGCCCCTATAGTATTGCTGTCTTTTCCCCTCCAACCAGCAGGTTGATCTGGAGATGCATTAGCTGTTTTGCATACAGCTTTGTTTAGGTAAAAAAAGTGTTGCTAACAAGCTGAGATTTGAGGTGTCAATATTTTTTTCCACAGATATTATTAGACTGCTGATGATAAATATTGAGCTAATTAGTGCTGTGAGTTTTCCCAATCCTTTCTTTATAGAAAGAAACAGGTAGTGCCAACCCATTAGATGCTGAGTGAATGAAACATGGCTTGTCATCAAGAAAGCTTCCTTCTTTAATTAGTTTGAATCTGTCCAGAGATGGTATGGGCTGAATTAATTCGGGATTTACTACAGTTTTGAAAATAATGAGGAATGTGGTCGGAAAACATCATATCATTGGCAGTAAAGAATATGTTCTCATTACTTCCCTCATTGGTCTGTGTGATGTTGAAGGTAAAGGGGAAGGAAAGTATGTGTTTGAGGGACCCTTTGCAACGATCATCTGGAGAAAGTGGGAAGGTTATAAATAGCAGCTCACAGGGCTGTTTAAGTGAAAGAACACTGCAGTTGCTTATTTTTCCTTGCCATGCTCATGAGCTATGCATGTGTACACGTACCACCTTGTCCCATATGGGTAGCATTTGAAAATTGTGTCTGTAGATGCATTTTCCAGGAAGAAAATGTTGTCACCTGTATTACTTGTCTCAGGTGTTTCCTTCATGTTTTTTGGTGGTTTGATGTAATTATCACCAATTTGTAAAGTTATTTCTCAGAAAACAAAACCATTAATATTTTAAAGTATCCAAGATTCCTCTTTTTTTTTTGGTTAATGGATATTTACCATATTCTCAGATATATTGCTTATGTGAAGTATTGCAGGGAGACGCATAGGGACACTGACATCTGAGTGGATGTGTGGTTTTTGAGGATGGAACTGAAGGAGAGCAATATCCAGAGAGATTTGCAAGTTCATTTGGTTTTAATGAATTCCCTTCAGTGAATTTTTTTGTTCTACTTCCATATGCTGGGAGAGGAGACATATACATATGACTATGTGTTCTGCTTATCAACTGTTCTTAGAAACGCAGTCTGTTTGAACCAAATTTAACAGAAGGCTTGAGGAAGCCAAGTTAAGAAAACCTTGGAGGGAAACCAAAACTGAGGATTTAACTGTTGAAAGGGCAATTACCAGCTGGGTCCTGCCTAGGAGTAAAATCAGGTGGCTGACGATGGCATGTGTCTTGACCAGCCAATCAGTATATACAGAGCACACTGTTGTGCCTGCCTGCAGTTGCCCAAACTTGTCACAGCATGCAAGGACTTACGGCCAAGTTGGAAATACTGTGAAGGACTGAGAGAAGCACTAGTTGCTATGAATCTATAAGAACAGTCTTGATTAATTTTGCATCATACGAATGTCTTGCTTTATTGATGTTTGCTAGTGCAGAGATAACTGGATCTATTTTGCAGATAATGACTTGAATATTTGTTATGGTTTCCGTGCTTCTGTGATCATTTTGCCTAAGGAGGGTATGAGAGGAGATCTAGAAATATTTTTTTCTTAATCCTGAACATTTCTGTTGGACCTCTTGCAAAAAGCTTAATTTTGGGATTCTAGCATCGGGACTTCCACTAGTTATGGGTGCAGTAATGAATAAGTTTGAAAATTAATCGATTTCATAAATCCATGGCATGTAATGAAAGGAGCTTCTTGTGCTTTAAGTGTAACAAAAATAGATATTGGGAATATAATGCTATGGAAATTAATCATTCAGGGTATGTTGTGAAGGATGAAAATATTTCTGTAACTGTCATATGTAACGTTGGAGCTCCCAAAAAGTGTAAAGATGGTGAAAATGTGCTATTTGTAAGAGAAAATGAATTAGGCCATCTTTAACTTTGGTATGTTTGAAAAGGACAAAATAGAAACAGCAGATAAAATAGTAATGGTTGACATAAAAACTACTGATAGCGAAAATTTACTTGATAGTAAAACCTTTTTCTTTTGAAGTGACAGATTAACATAATTTGCAATAAAATGCATGTTTTCTTAGAAATTTTAGGGGGTTTTGTGTCAAAGCCAAAATAATGGTGTTTAAATTTTTTGCTTCATGAGCAAAAATGCCCTCTTTCAGATGTCTTCATAACTGTTTGCTGCAATCCGAGATGTTGGTCTACCATATATTAATACAATGAAAACTTAACACAATTGTGACACTTGTTTCCTCAGACCTTTGGTTGCAACATAGAACTGTATTATGAAGAAAAAATATTTGTTGACAAGGAGTTTTGTGGGGAAGAGGAACAAATCATAACAAATACTAAAATTGAATAATAGAACTGCCTGCAATGCTTTGAGGAGAAATTGTGCTTGTTTGTATAGGAGCTCATAGTTCTGTCTGAAAGAATAAAAAGTACAGTGAGAAAAGCAAGGGAGGGGTGAAGAGGTTGATATATGCAAAGGAAAGAAAGCATTAAGTTTTATGACTCCCTCACTTATTGTCTGTTAGAAATACTTCAACCAAAGAGTTAATATGTTCAAAGGGAACTTTAGCTCCCACTGGCAGTGAATTTTTGTAAAGAGACCTTCTTATTTTCCCTATGGAAACATATCTGATTTTAATCACTCTGGTAAGCAATTGGTTTCTTTTATGGGCTTTAATTCAGTACGCTTTATGAGTCCAAACTTTTCTTCCTCATGTGAGTTTTGACTGGGTGAAGTGAGAGGAATTAGGCCCTAAAATACCATGATACTCAGTTTAAGGTGGTACTAAATCATGCAATAAAGATATGAAGAGGTTCATGCTCTCCATGGCATGCATATGTAATTCCTGTAGACATTCACGGAAATTCTTACCATTGCTTTCAAGGTCAGGGTTGTATTAAATGTTGAACTGCAGCCCTTAGAGTATCTTTACACTTCAGTGGTATCTCTGTGATTTAAGGCAAAGGCAGCTGCTGGTAGGTTTTTACTTGTGAAGGACAAAGTGTAAATTACCAGGGCTAGCTTGAGTGCTGTTGAATTAAGTCGTGTGTAGATTTTGCTGTTAGGCAGAGACCCTTCATTCACTACTGTATATAGCAAAGTGAGAAGAGCTTGTAACCATTCCCAGGGATATTCCTTTATTTGTGAGGTTGTTGGAGCTTCTAGGCAGCCTTTCTTTATGTAAGATAAACTGCTCTTGTAGACCTTTCTGATATCAGGTGAATCTGCCTCTTAATTTCAGTGCTCAGCTAGATCAAGGGTAAAAATTTGATGGTTATAAGCATTATGCCAAAGAAGAGGAAAAAATCCAGGAGCTGGTGCAGTAAAATAATATATTTGGGACTTTTGTCTTGTATGTTGTATGGGAGAAGTACGCAGTGCTATCAAGACCAATGCTCTCAACCAAAACCATAAACCATTTATCCCAAGTTCCTGGGATAAAAAAAACAGTGTAGGGTAGCTGCAGTTTTTTGACGTTCAGGCTGAACTTATTTTATTTATGCTATCTAAATACATTTCCAAAATGTTTTGCTTACTGTTGACTGGCATTACCAATTATACTGCTGAAGATGGCTTTTATTACATAACAAAAAACTATTGTACGTTGTATTGTTTCCCTTGGGTTCCTGAGACTACTACCACAATTCATAATGTAATACAGAGAATATACTTATGCAATCAAAGCACTTTGGTTAGGGGCACAGAATGAAAAGCACTGCCATTTTGGAGAAAATGCTTCAATTTAATCTTGGTGTTTCTGGAAAAAGTCATCTGTGCCCCCATTGCTCGTCCCCACCTCCCAGCAAAAATAAATCCTAACAAAATAACAATAAATTTTCATAGTATATTTCCATATTCTTTATTGCACTTCAGCAGTATGAGTAAAAGAGAAATAAGCTCTTTTTGATAATAAAAGCGTAGTCTCTCAACAGTCAGTTAGGAAACTTGGGCACAACATTGTGGTTTGTTATATGTATAAATCATTGTAACACAATACTCAGACTGGAAGGTAAACTTGTAGAACTAAAAGTCATTTTTCAGTATCTAGTACACCTAAGAAGTAATTAAGACACTTATTATGCCATTGACAAAAATGAGCAACAGTGTGTAATTATGAAAAAGATGGTTAAAAAAAAAAAAAGTATAAGCCCCATCTCCCTCCCCCCTTGCATTATAGCATCTTCACAGTATTTGTTGGAAAGATTCTAAAGAAAAGTTCAGGCATGAGGTGAGATGAAGGAAAAAATGCTTGACTCATCGGGAGGTACCTAGTTACATATGCTGCTTGTGAAGAGCTTGATGCTGAACACTGTACAGAGAGTATCATCACTGAAGGTATTGGGAGGTTTGTGTAAGATGAGGAGAAATCTGTATCTACTTTTAAAACCTGTCTGTCTGTTGGAGTTAAGACACTGCTGTCAATAGCAGCATGAAAGTTGTGCTATGCCTTCAGGAAGATGCAACGTTCTTAATTCAGTCTGGTTATTGGAAGCTGACAATATTTCACTCTTCAGCTCAGATCTATAATCAAGTACAAGAGCAGGAGATATGTTTGGCTTGCAATTCTATGCTGTCCACAGGACAGCCTAAATAGTTTTCACATTTTGTGCAGAGCAGGGGGAATTATTTCCATTAAGAGTTTCAAATGGTAGTAAGTAGTGGCTAAGCGCTCTTAGAGAAGAGTTAAACATATTTTGAAATATCCCATCTTAGTGAATCACAGTGTGGATCACATAGATAAGATTAGTTAGTATTGGATAAGGTCCTGAAACATGTCAGATTCTGTGTGAATGTAGAGTAGAATCATAGAATCACAGAATCGTTTTGGTGGGAAGACATGCTCAGGATCATTGAGTCCAACCATAACCTGACTCTAGCAATCAGCCGTGTCCCTAAGAACCTCATCTACAAGCCTTTTAAACACCTTCAGGGATGGCCACTCCACCATTTCCCTGGGCAGCCTGTTCCAATTCCTGACAACCCCTTCTGTGAAGAATTTTTTCCTAATATCCAATTTGAACTTTCACTGGTGCAACTTGAGGCCACTTCCTCTTGTCCTATCTCTTGCTACTTGGGAGAAGAGACCAACACCCACCTTGCTACAACCTCCTTTCAGGCAGTCGTAGACAGCAATAAGGTCTCCCCT
>VWYH01004722.1:114935-185593 GCA_013399365.1 Pampusana beccarii | reverse complement strand
GACTTGTGGGTGTCCAAATGGTGTAGTAGGTCACTAATCATTTCCCCTTGGAATATTGGGGCTTCATACTGCTGCCCATCCCTGTCTTCTGCCTCAGGGGGCTGGGTACCTGAAGCACAACTGATCTGACTATTAAAGACTGAGGTGAAGAAGGCATTCAGTGCCCCAGCCCTTCCCTCATCTTCTGTCTCTATATTTCCCCCCGCACCCATCAGGGCATGGAGATTGTCCTTAACCCTTCTTTTATTTCTGATATGTTCATAGAAACATTTCTTGTTGCCTTTTACAGCAGTAGCCAGGTTTAGGTCACTTAGGCTTAGCTAACTTAGCTTAGCTTAGTAGTTGGGCTATGGTCCTTCTAATTTTCTCCCTGCTTAACTTCATGGCATTTTTGTATTCCTCTTGACTAGTCTCTCCTCCTTCCAAAGGTTATGAATTCTGTTTTTATTCCTAAGTTCTAGCCACAGCTCTCTATTCAGCCAGGCCAGCCTTCTTCCTCACCAGCTCGCCTTCCAGCACATGGGCACAGGCTGCTCCTCCACCTCTAAGATTACCAGCACGTCTGCAATGTGCTTTTACATTTTCGAGCACTTACTCTGTATGCCAGATTCGGCTGCTTGCATTGCTTTTATGCTGGGTATATATTTTAAAGCCTTGACTATATACAGGAAACCCAGCAAATAAAATGTTCTGTGGTTCAGCACTGTCTCTGTACCAGGGCTGTTGACTCCTGGCAGTTCTTTTAATTGTCAAGACACCAGAACGTTCTTCTGAGAAGGATAAATGTAGATTGGGCAGGATAAATTAAAGAATACTGTGCTTTAAATGGCAGTTGAAGAAAGCATGACAGATACTCTTTGGTTTGTAATGTTATTGTGACAATCTGTGCTAAGTATTTATGTAAAGTATATGAATTTTTCTTGGTGTAAGGGATTCTGTGTAACAGTGTCAGACTGCAAACTCCATTTGGAGTGTGACATTTTTTTTCTGCCATGTCTATCTTCCGTTCTCATACTGAGCTAAACTCACAGGACATGCCAGAACAAAATCTTGCACCTAGTATGGAGCTAACGGTAGGTTTTAACTGTGTATTCAAATGAAATATGCTTTGGAGATGTCTATTGCCCTTCCAAGTTCCTGCACAGGGTAAAATTTCAGGTCTGAACTTGTAAATCAAGGTAAGCAAAGAGTGTAGCATGTGACAGGAAGCTGTGATCTCTCTTGCCTAGAGAATTCCTGAACAGCTTTGGCAGGTCAATAGGAAAGTCTTCACAGCCAGGTTTCAATAGGAAAATGAAGATGTGGTTAGATGTATATACATCCTATCTTTAGCTTAGTTTGATTAGTGTAGGGAACAGTTACACTGGACATTACTGACAGACTTCCGTTTGTGCTAGTGGTCAGAGTTCATGACATAGCCACTGGAGAGCTGCTGCTGTGTACTGGTGAACAGTAAGACATCTTGTGGCACTTCCTGTTTGATATTGACAGTGTTGTTGTGTGCTAATCTATCCTTCAGGTACCCTTTTACTTCTCTTTATTGTTGTGGCTACAGAGATTACGTAAATTCCCTTAAAGGAGAGAGATTCAGTGCTTTGCAGAATGAACTTTGCACTGGGTCCAGAGTTCTGACTTAAAGGACTAGCACTCAAGAAAATGATCAGAAGTAGTATGTGAAGTCAGGCAAGGAAATGCATTGGTATTTTTGCAAATCTTCTGACCCGAAGTTGTTTTGGGATTTGTTGCAGACTTCTGTTCTTATTTGCTTTCATTGATGCGTACTGCCAAAATGTTTGTGAGAGACAAGTTTGGACAGTTAAGTGCCTGAGC
This sequence comes from Pampusana beccarii, assembly GCA_013399365.1. Classification (NCBI taxonomy): domain Eukaryota; kingdom Metazoa; phylum Chordata; class Aves; order Columbiformes; family Columbidae; genus Pampusana; species Pampusana beccarii. The sequence goes on along the minus strand of VWYH01004722.1, from coordinate 183,763 downwards.
AGCGAAAGTGTTTGAATGTTGCTGTTCTTATGGATCTTCAACAGCTGGAGAGCCTGTTTCTAGGAAGGCACCTGGGAATCAAAGACAGCAGAGAGGTTGCAGCCTGTTGAGAATGATGGAAACTAATCACATATGAGTCTCTGATGGAATTGTAGTAACACTAGTAATGCTCACCACAAATACATTTGCAAGCACCCTGGCGTGGTTTTGAGAGGATGAAAATCATTGTGCTCTGACAGATTTTTGTTCTTGTCTATTTTTAAATAAAGGTCATACAGTCTCAAAATACCTACTCCCTCAATGTTCAGAGAAATGCAACAGCATGTTAGAGTGAAAGTCCTGGAAAGAATTTTAAAACCAAATCACTGAATGTTCTGAGTTTTCTGGTTATAGAAATCCCTTGCTGGGCAGGGGAGAAGAGAATATCCAATAGACTAAATTATCCAGTTCTTTGGTATACATGGAAAAAAACTTAAATATTGTGGTTGTTTTAGATTGCTGTTGTTGTTCCCTTTTAAGGTATCGATTAGATTAAAACATCTGTGGTTGTTATGTAACAGAGATGGGGAAGCTTTCTGTCAAGGGATATGCTGTTGAACAACAGAAGTGGTATGACTAATGGATAATTGAAATGTATACTCCTGGCTGTTGTAGAATGACCTTTGATTGAAGGCCTGACAAAAACCTCTAAATGACAAAATTTGATACGTTCTCATACTACAGCTTTATGTCATCCGACTTGCCTGTGACATCTATTTTAAGATATTCTCATAGTGATGTGATCGTAGGCTTTCAGTTTTGCTTTCCAAGTTTATCCCCTTCACGTTCTATGCTGACTGTTGATGCATGAGCAGGCTCTTTTGAGCTTCCTAGCTCTTTTAATAAGTAAACCAAGGCAGAACGGCATCACTAGCCAGACTTTTTTTTTCCTCACTGTTGGTCCCTTGCCTCTCCCATCCTCCAAGGGAGGATGGTTCCTCCTTGTAGCTTCCTGTTTGAAAAAGCTATTTGTTTATGTAGCTTATTTCTTGTGCAACTAATACATCTTAAGTTGTTCAGAGAGGAGCTATGTGTAGCAGCAAGAAAAATGCAGGTCTGTTTCAACTAAGCCACTCAGCTTCTGACTTTTTTTTTGGCATACTAGGCAAATGATGTAAATTTTGAAATGGGGAAAGAATCCCACAGAAACACGTTTACACCTCAGATTGTGGCTGGCCTTTTAGGGCAGCATGCCAAACCTACCTGTGTGTAAGGATCTTCAGGATTCACTTTAAATATGTCCAAGATCTGAGAGTGTGTATGCTGCTGAAATTGTGTATCATAGGCTCCTTCTGAGTCCAGCCTTGGGAATAAGGGTAACCTATTGCATGGTGGGATTCCAGTGCCCATCCTCAACGTCTGCAGCCTTTAGGGAAAGCATAAACACAAAGTGCACAACCTTCCTAAAATCCATAGACAGATCATCTGTTGGATCAGAAACACTTTCCAGTGAGTTGCGCATGTGAGTATTCATCACTTGTGAGGAAGGGGAAGCTGAGGAGACTGTTTCAAACATCCTGCTAATTTCTGGTACTTGAAAGGCCAGAGAAGGCCTGTTTTCCAGAATATAACATCTTTCAGTGAGCAGAGCCTTATATTACTTGAGTCTTCTGGTCCCCCACCTCATTCCAGCCTGGGACATCCTGGTGAAAGTGGGGTCCCTGGCAGTCTACAGGGGCATTCTATGCACTGACCAGATGGCAGAAGTGATTAGGCACAATGGACAGGAATTTCTGCTTGGCAGTTAGGTTTAGTAACAACATACATGGTCACAACTGAGCAGTAATTTTCTAAGATAATGTGGAAAGATATGGTATACCTTACAACTGTTGGTTTGTTTGGTTGTTTTTTTTTTGGTATTAGACTGATCTATTGCTTCATTCTTCTTCTACTCAACTATTTATTGATCCTGAGTAAGTCTTTAAAGAGACACCAACCTACCTACCTTCTCAAACCAGAACTGTCTTTTAAAATAATCTGAATCTTTAGACTGTCTGTTTAAAGTACATATTTCAGAGCTACCTTCCTGGAGAGAGAAACGAGCGTGGTACATTTCAGTTACCTGACATATTTTCAAATGTATGTTTCCAGATTATCTAATCATGTTGGCTCTGCATGATCAGTAGAGAATAAGGGAAACTGTGGTTGAAGGTGATTCATTCTGTTCTTTGATAGCTATTTGAAGATAGGTAATTAGGTGGGATGAGTTCTGCCTGAATAGTAGATGTGACTAAACAAGACCTATGGGTAGTAATATTTGTTTAGTCATTTCTAAAGGCTGCTTTTTACTCTGACACCTGTAGTATGTCACTGGACTTAGAAGCTTGCACAAAAACAGAGATGGTGCCTTAGTGTTAGAAATAAATAATATGATGTTCTCAAATACATAAATCAAGGGACTTTCTTTCCTGAGCTAGTATTTTAAATAAGCTAGGAAGTAAGTGTTAGACCTATGCTCTTATGCTATTTAAAAAATGAAGCAAAAATATCTAAGACATAGAGATGCTTAGAGACCTTTTTCTGTAGAAATGCATCTATTTTTATAAGTCAAAATGGTTACCGCTTTTTCTTTCAAGACTTTTTTTTTACTTGTCTTTTTGCATCTATTTGGGAAATATTTTGATGTTGTGATTTAGTAAAATACCTAAGATCATCATGTCTCGTGTATGTGATGTCACACCGATAATACTGGCTATAAATTTTACACTTTCTAAGTAGAAATTACTACTTCTGTAAGTCTAGAAATGCTTGTAATGCTACAAAATGGATAAATTACCCTGCATTCAAGCCCCTCTTGCATTGAGGTACAGATGATATTCAGACTTTCCCATCAGAAGAGGACAGGTGATAATTCTCTTACCATCCTTGGCAGGCTCATACCAAGAGCACTGTGCTTTCCCATTTTCCTGTTTTTCTGCAATGTTGGAGGGATGCTGAAGATTGAGGGAAGCAAGCCCAGTGCATTCAGTCTTCCCATTTTCTTGGGCTGTCCTACTGCCTCCTGGGTGAAATAAGCCAGCTTCGCTTATAACGAAAGAAAGGCTACTTTGAATTGTGTCAGCATCACAGCTTCTTGGACATTTTCTCACAGTGCAAATCTGCTTTGTAGACATTATTTAGGTAAGCTGGAGTTCTGGGGGATGGGGTCCTGTCTGTATATACTGGAAATAAAAAGAGAAATATTTTGTCAGCAGTAAGATTGACATAGTCATCACTGACCTGTCAAAGACTGACGGAGGGCTGTAGGAGTGACTTATTTGGTGTGTTCTCAAAGGACATTTGTTCTCGCTCCATAGCTAAAGGTGAGAGGGGGGTTATATTAATGTAGGACAGGGAGATTTGTGAAAGATGCAGGGTGTTAACAACATGTTTAGAAGTGAATTGTCAAATATCAAACTGGTGAGTAGTTTTCAGATTACTTAAATACTTAATCAGTTGCATACTTTACACCTTTAGCCATTTGAACTTACTACATTTCAGCTGGTGCTTATAATTTTTTTATTAACTGTAAATACCTTTTTTTTTTTAATCACTAGTTTCTGAAGAACAGGGAGGTCTGTAGTATTCATAAGGAGGAGGCTTCCTGGATAACCTAGGAAAGATTAATTTCATTGACTCAGCTGCCCCTAAATGTTGTTTCAAAATGCAGTCTCCTTCTAAGATAAGAGGCTTTGTATCTTTCAGATAACGTGGCTTCACTATCATTTGGGAGAGCTAGGCATTAGGGCCATCTGTTCCATGAGATTATCTCACTGAGGTAGTGACCTTCATTTTATTGCTAAACTATTAATTGATAAAATGTTTGGAGGCCTATACTTCTTGAACCCTTTTGTAAGTAGCACAGCTATGCATTGTGCTTTCACACATGTACTGTTACACAATGACAATCTCTCCTCCCCTTTTATAAACCCTGAGTACATCTCAATTCGCTGAAGTTAGGCTGGAAAATAGTGGAGTGTCTATAATCTTTATTACGTTCTTGAGAATTTAAGAGAAATTAGTCAGATGTTCAAGAAAATGCAGGACGCTAAAACAAATCAGACAGTGTTAAGGGTGATGGGGGAAAATGGACTGTATATATCAAATTTGCCATGTCCTGATAATGAGGAGACTCTAAACCAGTTTCACAAGCTAGCATTCTCAAAGTACTTCAGAATAGTATAAAGCAGCTGAAGTGTTGATATAGCCTTAAAGAAAAGCTAAATGAATAAAGAAAAATATATTTTGCTTCCTGTCCCTGCATCACTGACAGTAATAGCTACCTGCTGCAGCTCCCCAAGAGTTGATGCCAGTGTTGCTGCACTCAACTCGTTGCAGCTCAGCTATAACGTGGGATGGGTTTGTGCGCTAAGGACACGCAAGCAAGCACATCCCTGAGCACTCAGAGAGGCCCCCTGTAAGATACAGCCTGCCCTCATTGACCCCATGGTGCCAGGGCACCCAGTGGACTCCTTGCAGGGCACCTGTGGGATGAGGGCAGCTACAAACTTGTTGTGTTTGCAGCTGCTCCAAAGGCTGCTCTGAGGATCTGAGGAACGATATTTTCTTAAATCTTTCTCCCTCTCTCCTTTCCCATTGCAGTCATGGTATACTGTTCATATGACAGACTAACATATGTATTTTGGTAGGGTAGTATACATATTTTGACATATTTGACACAGTGCTTAGCCTCTCCAGTCATGTTATTTGTTACTTGTTTCTACCTTCTTTCATGTTGAATTTATTATATCGCTACGTAGTAAAAGCACTAACCAAGCTTCCAGTGAACAGTGCTGCATGAAAAAAAAAGTGACTCAAAGCTGAAGTTAAAATTTAACAATCTTTTGTTGGCTCCTTATGCTTAGATTGTGATTTCTCATAACCTCTGTAATATAGGAAAGTCCAACTCTAAGAGCTCTAAGGCTGACAGTAAGAATTTTATCAATTACTTGATATTAAACATTATTTCAATGTTCTTTGAAGAACAAATTCTGGAAGGATTTTAGCAAACTTCGTTTTTCTATCAATACTTTTAGAATTAGGCTTTATTAATGAAAAGGAACTTTAAATTTTTCCTGTTAGCTACAAAGGATCATCAGTTTGAAAGGCTGGTTTCTGAGATGCATCTGAAGTGACAGACTGTTGATTAACTTCCCTTATATGGCTACATATATTCAAATGTCTTATTTCAACTATATGATCTAATGAAACTTAACAGTATACTCACTGGAAATGCTTTTACCACAGTAGTCACTATATGAGCCTTGCATTAATAAAATAATTGTTCTTCTGCCAATTTCTGGAAAATGGGAGGAGAAGAGGGCAAAAAATTAACGACAAAATCAGGAATGTCCTGTGATAAACAGATGCTTTAAGAAAATGTTCATTCAAAACCCAAACCAACAACATATTTGACCAGTGATCTGTGCAATACAGTTACCTAGTATATAAAATATATTTTCATATTTTTAGCTACTTGGAAAAGTCAAGATTGCGTGAAGGAGCTCTTATATTGACTGTTTAACATCACGGTAGGTCAATATAAATGTGAACAAAAGCATTCACTGGTGTGTAATTGGGCATGAGGTTTGCATGAGGATTTGCAGCCCAGTGAAACACTCTACCAGATCCCAAATAGCATTTGGGAGGGATTATAACAACTGTAAAGATTTTATCATAATAATTAAAGCAAGGTATAAGTAAGGTAGAACTCTGTTCAAGCGTGTACAGAAACTGTTGTTGCTGTTGCTCAGATAGAATGTGCAATTTGACTTGGGTAATTGTTTACATGACTCAGAATGAAGACAGCAGAATGCTGCAGTAATACCTGCGTTGATTGTTTTCTGAGTTCTGACCTTGGTAAGCTCATACTTCTCTTATGCCCCATGTGTGACTTAAGATGAAGTGGCTATAAAAATAACACATACTGTCCCCATATATGAATAAAAACGAAGTAAGTACTGATCACCCTCTTGCAGAAGCTGTTCTGTACCCCTGTGCTGCTGTACCATGTATCAGGTTTATATGGTTTGCTTTTCGCATGCTACTCTTCTCTGCTATGTGCAAGTATCTTAGCTTTGCTGTTGCGAGTGGTTGTGGAAGGGTATGCTGAGCTCTACCTTCTTGCCTTGAAGTTTTCCTAGTTACTGAGTTTTTGTACGCTACCTTTATTATTTACCTACGCTTGTTACCTTTGTTCAGTAAAACATTGTCATCAGCCAGATCAAGAAGTAGTTCTATAAAGGCAACATCTGAAAGATGGTAAATGCATAATAGGATCTGAAACCCAGACAACACTCTTTTATATATTCAAGAGCATTATTCTTACAAAAAAAGAACAACTTGCAATGGTTAAGTCAGTTCTTAGGTGGCTTTCCTGGTGACTCTTAAAATCTTGGGAAGAAGTCTCATAGACAATTGTCCCTTTCTGTATGAGAGTCAGGTCTGTAGTGCCTACGTGCTGCTGCTTGTGAGTTTGGTAATGTCAGACACTGTAAACCAGCACACAGCTGTGTGCTACTGTCTGCAGTGAATTGTGCTTCTTTCTATTTCTTCACTTGTGAAGATCATTTCTCATTTGTGTATGCAGCCTTGACATTCTTGAATATTTTGGGTAGATTCTGTGGTACTCTTGTACTGTGGAATATCTTTTCAAACTGTCAATAAATACTAACAGATATAAAAAAAGTCTGACATTTTGTATACCTATTTCAAGGCTTTATGAAAGAAATTTGTTTCTACTGTGTCCTGGGTGTTGTTTAAGATATCTCACTTCCTTCTACTTGGAAGCATTTACACTTGAATGTCAGAAGCACCTGCATCTTTCCATCCTGTGTGGTATCAAGTTGTAGTCAATCAGGATTTGTGTTGATATTTCCATTTTATTACACTGTGTGTTGCGTGAAACCCCACGTGACAAGTAACTTTTCTAGGCATGTGTTTGGATACTCATTCAAACACAGCCTGAGAAGCAGGAACATAGCTGATTCCTGTGATTTAGAGCTCAGAGAATGACAGAATGGTTGAGGTTGGACAAGGCGTCTGAAGGTCATTTGGTCTGCCCAAGCAAGGCCACATAGAGCCGCCATGTCCAAGACAGATTTTGAGAACGTGAGAATCATTTGTGGATTTTGAGAATCCACAACATCCCTGGGAGATCCATGCCAGTGCTCAGTCACCCTCACAGTAAAAAAAGTGTTTCCTGATGTTCAGATGGAACCTCCTGTGTTTCAGTGTGCCTGCTGCCTCTTGTCATCTCACTGGGCACCACTGAGAAGAGCCTGGCTCTGTCACCTTGTTATGCTCCCTATAGGTATTTGTATCCATTGAGATCCCCCTGAGACTCCTCCAAGTTGAAAAGCTCTAGCTCTCTCAGCCTTTCCCCATAGAATCATATAATAGTTTGGGTTGGAAGGGATCTTCAAAGTCCAACTCCCCTTCAATAAGCAGGGACATCTTCAACTAGATCAGTTTGCTCAGAGCCCCACCGAGCCTGGCCTTGAATGTTTCCAGGGATGAGGCATCCACCACCTCCCTGGGCAACCTGTTCCAATACTTTACCACCCTCATTGTAACAAATTTCTTCCTCATGTCTAACCTGAATCTCCTCTCCTTTAGTTTAAAACCACTACCCCTTGTCCTAGGAGAGATGCTTCAGTCCTTAAGCATCTTAACAGCCCTTCACTGGACTCTCTCCCATTTGTCCATGTCTCTTAGTGTGGGGATCACGGAATTGGACCCAACACTCCTTATCACCAGTGCTGAGTAGTGGGGAAAGACCACCTCCCTCCAATTGCTGGCAACACTTCTCCTAATGCAGTCCAGGATAGCATTAGCCTTCTTTGCTGCAAGGGCACATTTCTGGCTCATCTTCACCTTGGTGTCCACCAAAACCTCCAGGACAAAGCTGCTTTCCAGCTGGGTTACTGCCAGCCATACACTAGTGCCTGGGATTGTTCCTCCTCAGAGGCAGGACTTTGCACTTGCCCTTGTTGAACTTCATGAGGTTCCTGTCAGCCCATTTCTCCAGCCTGTCGAGGTGCCTCTGGATGTCAGCACAACCATCTGTTGTATCAGCCACTCAAAGTGGGAATTGAGAAGACTTGAATCGTTTTAGAACCTGAAGTGAAAACAGAAAATGTCTTGCGCGAAATCTGTTAATTGTCAGAGAGGCTTGTTAGAGTGCGTTGAGTAGACTTGGCTCAAAAAAAAAATGGGCTCAATCTTTCAAATGTAGGTATTTGAATCCTTTGCTCCCAAATTAATCACTTATTTTCAAAAATTCAAGAACGGAGCTCCAGTGACTTCTGAGCCTTGCTGGTTTAAAACCACAGGAAAACAAGTTTTATGTATTTGGGAACAGTTTTAATTGTGTCAGCAATCTAGGAAGTTTTGAAGTCCATGGAATGAAAGCAAAAAAATACCTGTCTGCTCATACTCAGTGTCGCGATTCTATTTGTGGGCAATTTTTACAGATTATGACCGCAGTTTTTGCTCTGATTTTATTATTTTGGATTATGCTGATAATTGTTTACATAGATTTGTAATGTGTACGACTCTTTAAAATAATTAGATTAGGAGACAGCAAGGAAAAAAACAGAAAGTGCTTCAAGCAGTTTACAGGTAACCACAAAGCTCAAAAGATTAGGAGTAAGTTCAATAAAGAACAGATGCAGAATAACCATTAGCACTGATTGTTTGTTGTAACAGATGGATTTTGAAGAGAGCAGGGAGTGTGGGGCTGCTGGCACATTTTCTTTGGCAGGTAATTTGGAATTAAGGCCTAGATGGTGTCTGGCCAGTACAAGATTATCCAGGGACATTCACATGAATAAAACCCTTCTTTTATTTTCTGGTTTATCATGGTTGGTCAAGGGAGAAAAATGATCATAATCCCTAGGATTCGAGGTGTAGGGACATAAATTACTTATAGAAGAGACAAGAAAAGAAAGCAAAATAACCTGGTCATGATTTTTTTATGCTTCGAGAACGTGATTGTTGTATCAGTGAGGAACCTCTCACCGATTATAAGAAACACTGGATAGAGTCAAGTAACTGTTGTGGTACACCATATACCTGAATATAAAATACCCCAGCAGCAATTTTTACCCTTGCCTGTTCAGATGCAAAGTTCAAGGTAGGAAGAACTGGTAGAAAAATCTGTATACTGCAAATTAAAACTAAAGTTTTTTGAGTTTCGTGTAAAGGTAATTGGCTTGCTGTTTTGATGGTAACAGTAAGGGGTAAAACTTTTAATTCACTTAAATTTACAAATATGCAAGAGTAGAAAAGATCAATTACTTGCCTTGATTTTCTTTGTCTGTTGAAAATTTAATTGACAAGACACTCCTGAAAGCAAGGTCTGATATACTTTGGAAAAAATATTGACAGCGAGGTTTCATAAAATCAGATGTTAATTCTATATTAATGTCTAAAGCTTTTAAAAATTAATGGAGGTCCATTTGAATATTTAATTTATTGACAATGACCCAATCATTATAAAAGTACATGAAGCTATTCAGTTCTTGTAAATAAGGAACTCGTTCTCACATGAGACTGTAAAGCTCATTGTCTCAGAAGAAAGAGAGATTGAATACGATCTAAGGGTTAGAATGAAGTAAATAATATAGAAATTACTGAACTTGTTGATCTATGCAGTGAATACTAAGTCTCTTAATGAATCATATTTTATAATAGTTTTGCCTCACTTTAGACAATCTTATCTTTGTCCTCAGAGATGTGTCATACATACTTTATTTTTTTGCATCAGCACTGCTCTGTTAATCACACTAGTGCTGTATCTGGCAGTCTACCACTGGAGTTGTTTCTTGCCACTTCCAAAAATTGACTTTGTGTCTACAGCAGTGATTGAAGCTGATTTTTCCCCTTTGTCAATCAGAGAGTGAGCATGTATTTAGAAATGGGAAAGATAGTACTTCCGGAAATACCGCCCTTTGAAATTTGTCTTTTCCAGGGAAAAATACCTTCTTTCTCAGGCCCTTCTTGGAGGCATTGTTGTCACTGTGCATCTATCTCCCAGATGTATGCCTGGTTAGAATGGGAAGCAAGAGCTTTTCCCTCATTGTGCTTGTTACTGATACCTAATCAGCTTCCCGGCAGATTTTTTTCTTTATCTCTTAGAGCTCCTGCTATTTGCCCTAGGCAATTCCAGACTATGTGTGGAAATCTAGTGGCAGGCTTTTCCATTAGCTCTTTGTGGTTACAGAATATTGTTAAAAGAGCTGTAGCTAGCAAGACGTGTATGCTATGTACTCTCCTTGATGCACAGAGGAACAGTGATGCACTTGGGTCTTTGCAGTGAAGCTTCACCCTCTTTCTTTCTCCTGGTTAATATGAAGAATCCTAGAAAGAGTTTTCACTCATTTGAACTCTGCTACACCTGAGGAATCCTTCTCTGCTGAGACTACAGGTTTTCCAGCCAGGCCAGCATACAGTTGTTACTGTGTCCTAGACAAGACAAAACTTTATTACTTTTATTTTTCATTGGCTACCTGCAGATGAAGGGGTGTTTTCTTGGATTACCTGTGCTTTGGGAGATCAGAATGGATATATTCTGGAAAAAAATACACTGTATCTTGATTTTTCTTACAAAGACTTTTGAATGCAGGCCCAGTAAATATGCATTATGTCTAAAATTCTGCAGAATTTACATTGCAATATTGGTATAAATGGTTTATGGCAATAGATTTTCCAGGCAGATCTGGTGGGCAAGCCCTATAGGTGATATTACATGGGTAACAGCATTAAAAAATGAACATAAATTGTTGTATTCACTAAAGAAATTCAATTAAAAACAATGTGAAATAACAATCAGATGAAATAGCTCAAATTATGTACTGCCTAGAAAAAAAAAAAGGCAATTTTGGTGCCATATTATATGTAAGTCTTACTCTGTGTCTTAATAGAAACTTTCTGTAATCTGAAAGGAAAATACACAAGGCTTGGATTAGTTGTGGGTGTGGTGGTACCAGAACCTCTGACTAATTAAAGAGTCTTTCAGCTTCTCAAGGGACTTAAAACTTATTTGTAAAAAATAATTTCTAACTGAAACTTCATATATGACCTGTAAGGCTAGAAGCATGTTCAATAGATTATACTACCATGAAAAAAAGAAAAAAGTAGAGTATTTCTACTTGATGTTAATCTTTGCTTTCAAGTAAATCCCATACAGCATAAATTTGCAAATAGCTTTGTCTAATAGCTAGTGACAATTTTGTTGCATTGGGATTTTTTTTTTTTTTTTTTTGAAGGGTAGAGAGGGATGACAACAGATAATGTTTAACTGAGGAAATTCGTAATGACTTTTTTGATACTTCTGTGCAATTCGTAAATGTATGTTTTCTTGGTAGAGTGTATAATTAGATTCTAATAGGTAATCAAGTAGCTCTTTTTAATTATGTATACACATTTTACATTTTTTACATGTATACACATTTTAAATGTTTTACATTTATAGGCTTTGTATATAGTTTTTATATGTACTATATACAGCTGAGCTGCTGAACTAAATGAAAGATTTCTAGCTGTGTATATAGAAGTACATATACAAAACATAAATATGCACACCATTAAGCCAAAGTATGGAAAAACTACTAGCTAAACAATCTGTGGTTTTTAAATGGATTTTAGTACAAATTGACTTGAAACAGTTGTATGGAAATTAGATTCAGACACAGTGCTCATCTGAGAATGTAAATATACAAGTATTTATTTTACGAATGCTTGTGTTTTGTGTTTTCATGTCATTATTATTCTCATAGGAAAAGTATTTTATGTTACTATGCATAAACCATAGAGACAGTCTTGCCTCATCCAGTGTGCTGTATTTTTTGCCAGGTAGTAGGCTAAATAACATTTGTTTAACCCTGAGTCAATTATCTTTGGTTACTACATTGAAAACGGTTTTTCAGCATTTTTTGTCATTATTTCTTTATTCTTTTATACAGTGTTGTACATCGAATGCAAAAAATGTTCTAACACTCATACATGTTTCTCTTAATTACATTAATGATGAAAGTTGTTGTGTGGGGTTTTTTTGGAATACTTAATGGCCTATGTAATCACTAGGATACATTGTGGAGAGGCACTTCAATCTGACAGTAACTACTAACTCTGAAAGGGCTGATGGTCTTTGTTTTGTTTTCTGATAGAAAAGGTGTGTTCTGAACCACCCCGATAGCCATTGGAGGAGACAGTACACTGAATAGGGCACAAGCTGTGAAGGAGGTTTCATGACTGCATTGATGATAACTCCATGACACTGGTGATGGAGCAGTCAATGGGGGAAGGCGCACTGCTAGAGCTGGTATTTAAAAAGAAGGAAGGACTGGTTGGAGGTGTGGAGGTTGGGAGCAGTCTTACTGTAGTGACCATGAAATGGTGGAGTTCAGGATCCTGAAGAGCAGTAGCAAGGGAAAATCATGCCTGATGAACTGGGTAGGTTTATATGATGAGGTGACTGACTTGGTAGATAAGGGGAGAGCTGTGGATGTTGCTGGTTTCAGCCCTGTCTCACATCACATCATAACTGACAAACTGATGGAGTGTGAACTTAAGTAAATGGACAGTGAATCTGGACTGAAAGCTGGCAAAATGGCTGGGCTGAAAGGGTTGTGATCAGTGATGAAGTCCAGTCCCTAGCAGTGTTCTCCATGGGATGATGCTGGGTCTGATACTGCTTAATATAATCATTACTGAGCTGGATGATGAGACAGAGCGCACCCTTAGCAAGCTTTATAGATGACCCCAAACTGGGATGATAGACTAACCAGATGGTTTTGCAGCCTTCCAAAGGAGCCTTGATGAGCTGGAGAAAAGTATGGAGGGGAATGTTATGAAGTTTAACAACAGGAAACATGGAGTCCTGTGTTTGGGAGGAATAACCTGGTGCCTAAGTACAGTTGGAGACTGGACAGGCTGGAAAGCAGTTTGGACAAGAAGGCATGGGAGGGTCACAGGGTGACCATGAGTGACCAATGCACCCATGTGACAAAGTGGGGTATTGTCATCCTTGGAGATGCTCACAATTTATTATAACTGGCCATTGTCCTGGGCACCCTGCCTTGTGCACCAGCTCTCTGAGCCACAGATTGAGCTAGGCAACCTCTGTAGACACCTCCTAACCTGGCCATTCTGTGAAGATCCTTAAGCCTACAGGCTACCAGCTCTATTTTGGTGATAAGCACCATCCCAAATGCACTCTGATAACTAAAGCCTTTTTTTTCTGTGCTTTCTGTGCCAAAGAGCAGAATAATAGGGTTTTTTTTTTTTCAGAAGTTCTTTCTGAGACAAATGCATTCGCAACTTTAAGTATTCAGATGCAGTAGTAATGGTATCCATGGAAGTATTTTAAATACAATAGTGCTTTGTGCTCTATTTGACTACAGTTCTGTCTTACTGCATCGAGCATCAACATAGATTTCGAGTACTTGAAGCAAGAATCTGTTATTAATTATTAGCATATGTAAAAGTCTAAATATGTCCGTTTAATTACATAATTGTTCTATATTATTCTTTTTGTCTTTGGATATTTCAAAGTAATGTAATCAATAACATTAATTCTAAAGATTGTTTTTGCTGTTATTTGTGTTGCAGTTGTGCTTAATTATCGTGTCATGCACTGCACTGCTTTATTTCTATTAATATTTTTTGTGTAACCAGGGGAGAGCACTGCTTGTTTGTTTGTTTGTTTGTTTGTGGGGGTTTTTCTCGTGTGTGTGTGGGGGGATGGGTGTTTGTTTGTTTGTTTGGGGTTTTTGTTTGTTTTCCTTTTTTTGTTGTTGTTTCGTTTGTTTTTTAACAGAGGGAGACAGTAGTGATTACATGTTTATTAGTTTAGCTCTGTAACATAGCAAAACTCAATGCATGGATCATTGGTGAGCAAGGTGCAAAATCACTTGGAGATGCGGTATTGAACATGTGAACTTGGAGGGTAAATGTCTGATACAATTGTGTAAGTACAGAGTAGTGACATTTCAACTGCTGAAGCTACTGAGCTGTTCAGTATGTTGCCCAAATGTTTTTGAAGGGAAGAACTGAGCTCATGCATAGTGTGATAGTGTTCTGTATTTCTGTCCATGATCTGTCACAAAGAAACAGGGGATAGCAGTCACAAAATGCAGGTGTGGTCTCTGAAAGGGGTAATAAGAGCTGCACATTTTTGAGGCTCTGTAGAAGGAGGAGCGACTTGAAGGGGAAATTTTCACCTGTTATTTCCAGTTTTACATTATGTTTAATGTTTTAACATGTAGATATTAGATAGGGGAGGAACAGAAAGATTCTTAGTGTCAAAATAGACACCTGTAAGGCCTGTATCCTCCAAAAATCCATGGTATATAATTAATACTAATCATTGTGAGGAACAGTAATTAGTTACTCTGTATAGAAGCACAAAGAAAAAGTGTGAGTTACACTTTTGAAATTTTAGAGCTAAAAAAGCTTTTAGCACAATCTAAACTATGCTTTGTTTGATGATAACAATGGTAGCTTAGAAGATATTTATACTTTTATTGCAGAGATCAGAGAGAAGAAAGGGCAAATAACAAATATTTCCTAGCTGTTTCACTGACATCACAACCTCGTTTAGATTGTTTTCACTAAATTCCAGAAGGGTTCAACAGAAGTTGTCAATTAAGTTTAGTAAATTTTCAAACAGGATTTTGTTTATCTAATTGGGAATAATAGGTGGATAGATTTATCTTCTCTGTTATGTTCTGCTATTCAAGTGTGGAGGTCTTTAACTGTGCATATAAATATTGCATGCATAAGTGATCATTTTCAGTAGATGTGCAGTAATAAGCATTTTGACTGTAAATTGAAATAACATACAGTTCTTCCCAAAATAATTTTAAATGACCTGTTAAAAAGAAACTGAATGATGGTCTTACTAATTACTTGCCAGTAAAACAAATGCGCAACTGTCTGCCTGTCAGTATTCCACATAGTAAGTAGTCTCCTTCGAAATACTGCGTGTGAACAAAATACAAATTCCCATGCACTATAAAATACCTTTTTTCAGAAATATTTTATGTTTTAATCCTCTGTTTGTAACTACTGCCTGAGTCATACTTTTTGAAGATAGATGGTTTGAACTGTGTATGGATGTATGTGAATTTCAGAACCTTAGATGGAGTATTGTATATGATAATGTAAAACTTCTGTACCCTGTGTGTACTGTATTCAGGTGAGGTTTAAGATGAGGTAGCTATATGAATGAAATCAAAGGTCTAGTAAATCTGTTACCTTTGGAGTTCATCAGAAATTACAATCTTGAAGAGAATTATTAGAGCATCACCACAGGAGAATCCAGAAAGGAGTTGTCAGGACCCAGCCATGTAACTTAGTTACAGAGAGTCCAAGATCTTCTTACTAAATCGGATGAGCAAAGCAGATGGATAACAGTTTTTATTCTAGCACACTTCTCTCTTCCCTAGTAAAGGCTTCTGATTAGGTTATAACCAGCATCATGGACTCGGGGGAAGAGGACTTTTACTTGACCTTGGTAGAGGTGTACAAGTCCTGTCTGTTAGGCTGACATCATGCTGCTCCCAGACATTTCCCCTGCCCCACTGAAATTAGCTTTTTTCATGCTCTGTGGCTTTCTAACTCAGATGGTTGACAAAAGCTGACAATGGCCTCATTGTTTTTTTGACTCCAACTTTGCACTAGCTTGACTTTATAACTTTATTTGCGCAGAGGCCTGAAGGTGATGGTAATGTCGTAAGGTTGTAAAGAGTTCACCTTAGCTGCCTTGTTTCTTTTAATTGCCTATGTTGCATACCAAAAGCAGAGTACCCAAGATGTCCCACTTTTACCAGAATTGTTTCCTTACTCAGAATCATGGAATCGTAGAATTGTTTTGATTGGAAAAGACCTTTAAGATCATTGAGTCCAACCGCTAGCCTAGCACTGCCAAGTCCACCACTAAACCATGTGCCTATGAAAGTCATCTGCGCATCTTTTAAACACCTCCAGAGATGGAGACTCAACCACTTCCCTGGGCATAGGACCACCTGAAAACATTAATAAATGAAGTTAAAATATTTTTTCTTAATGAGGAAGAAAGTTCAAAAGTTCACAGCTTGCAGAAGTTATGCTAAGCAAACTGATTTATGCTAAGTGAATTCTATATAAGCAGTTTCTAAACAAGTTCAATAACAAGAAGTATACACAATAATTTAATAAGCTAAGGCAGTCTGTTCCCTAACAGTGACAGAGCTGTCATGTGGCCCACATTCCGTGATTTCTTCCCTGATCACCTCATGGGCCTGTAATATTGTACACCTAAGAAATGGCGTTGTTCAAGGGAGGGGAAAGATGAGGAGAAACGAAGGACAGTACTTCTGAGATTTTGTTATGCCTGAGAAGTTTTCTTCATGCTTTTATTTTTCTTGGAGGTAGAGAAGGACTGCTCTCCATTTTCATTTGCTTAATTATTAATATATTTTATAAAAAAGGAATTGAGACCAAGTAAAATTGAGTTGCGAAGAGTGCTGGGAATTTCAGCTGCAATTTCTTGCCCTTCCTTTGTATCTACATGAGCTTGAGTAAGTCAAGGAAGGTTTTCTGTTACTTTAGGGCTAATTTACACTACCATAATAAAAGAAAATGCTTAGAAATTAATCCACATTTGCAGGCTGTGTGATTACCTAAATCCTTTGACAAAGTAGACACAAATTGCAAAGTGTTTGTTAGACTGAATGATTCGGTCTTATATCCTTTATCTGTGGAAGGTGAAACCATCTAACAGATTTTTATTTTTTCAAGGAGAAATTAGTGTGAGCTATTACTGATGGTAAATAATTTTTGTTGGGTTTTTATTACAAGCAGGATTTTACTGTTGAGGAAGCATTTCTGTTATTGTATGTACTGCTGCCATTTTTTATACCTACTCTTCTCCTTAGAGTATGGCTTCAGTTGATTCTGTGCCTCTAAAAAATGTTAATGTCATCTTTCAAGGTATGATTAAGACTGTTTTCAGTGTGTTGTGAACATGCTTGGAAAATATGATAAGAAATATACAAACAACATGGAGGGCATAGTGGAAAGGTAAACAAAGTGCATAAATTATTGAAAAGACTTTATGAAACAGCTTCTAAGGAAAATGAATGTGTGCCCAACTTGGAAGTAATAATACTGGAAACTTTAGTGCTTGTAGGTATAAATGCCACAAGAACAGGTTCTAGTAATTCTTTCCTTCAATGTGATGTGATATGTGGAAACAGAGAGTGAGACTTCCCTAACAATACATTTCTGATAGAATTAAACAAAATAAAACAAGCCCCCAGCTCTCTCTCATATGTTTAGCACAGTCTGAAAAATCAGTTTGGAGAAGTGGGCTGTGGGGGGCAGGGCAGAATGAACATCTGTGAAGTAATAAACTGTTAAGGTACAGCCCTAAGTATCAGTCATGTTTCTGTGGAGTGTAGCGGGGTTTTTTTTGTTTGTTTGGTTGGTTGGGTTTTTTTTGTTTGTTTGTTTTTGTTTTTGTTTTTTTTTGATATATAGTATCTGCATTTACAGTTATGCAATCTCAGCATCATCAACACCATTTATTGGAATAAAATTCTTGGAAGGCAGAAGATGCTCGCTGGCCTTCTGCAAAGAGAAAAGCAGAAATTCTAAGACAGCATTGGTATCTGGGTATTTGTTAAAGCAGGAAATACTCAGTTTGTGAGTGTAGCACTTAAATAATAGGAATTTGCTGTAAAAGGGTAAGACTTGTTGAGAGTACAAGGTGAGGGGTTTGCAATTTCTAGAAACACTCCTTATATCCTAACTTTTCCTGTGGAGTAAACTGTCTTTACTAGGAAGCTATGTATCTCAAAAACACCACCCTGGAAATACATAGTAAACATCTTTAAATAAACATTTTGAAATTAGGAAGTAAAATGTGGGTACCACAAACAAGCCATGTTTAACCTATTGAACTGAAGGACTTGAAGTTTAATATTTCTGAATCACATCTTTTTTGTGAGAGGGTGTGATCCTGGAAACACTCAAGGATGTGAGTTACCTTATGATAAAACAGTTTCAGATTTGAAGTCTTGGATTTTATGTTCTGTCCTGTGCTACATGGTCCCTAGGAAAGTTTTTTTCTTATACATTCAAAGACTGATTGACCTTTAGCAGACCTACACTATAATCTGTACTCTTGGAGTTGAGGTATGGTAATTATGTGTGAAAACAGCAAATAAGACAAACTGAGTGCATTCCAAATCTGAACACTTCCCAAAAGTCTTGATAACGACAGCAAAAATAAGTGCTTCTGAAACTAACAGCTTGTAACTTCGCAAGTGTAATCTTCATTTACTTGGTTGCTTTATGTAAGATTTTAGTCTGTTTTCATATTTGGTGTTCTATTAAGCACCCCACAGCTGTGGGCCTTGGGCTTTCAGCAAGAGCTATGACAGAATTTTGAAATTCTGTGT
Source organism: Pampusana beccarii (assembly GCA_013399365.1). NCBI lineage: Eukaryota > Metazoa > Chordata > Aves > Columbiformes > Columbidae > Pampusana > Pampusana beccarii. Next base: position 165,296 of record VWYH01004722.1, on the reverse strand, counting down.
CATAAGGAGATACATACATGATATTGTCTTTGTCCTCATTTTGAGGCAGAAGTGCATGGTTGGGGAAAGATTTGTGATCACTTCTAATAAGCCTTCTGCTCATGGAGCACATACTGTAGAAAGAGCCTTTACCAGCATTTACATACTAATCCCCCCCAAGCTCTCAGTAGTATTATTTATCACTGTTTACTGATGGTCACTGCATTTCAGTATTATCAAAGTAAGCTTTGCATTTATGTTTTTAAGAGGCATGAGCTAGACTGAATAAGAGATCTGTAGAAATCAGCATGCTTTTTAGCATCACTAACAGAAGTATATGAGAAACTGGGCTAATTTTCCAGTAAGTAGATGGCTATTATCTTTATTTTACTGAAGAGCTTCCTGTAACAAACTGACTCACATTTCACAGTCTCAGGATCTACTGTGGTAAAAAAAAAAAAATTAAAAAAAAAATCAGGAAATCACTAATAACGTAGTTGACAATTTCTTTTTATGAACTATCCTTTGGCAGATCATGGATTCCATAAAGCTATTTGTTACTCAAATCTGAGTTTTTTATTGTCTAATTGATATCTGTACTGGTTCAGTTCTACATAAGTTTGGGTGTGTGTTCACTGTGGTCATTACATGTCCATGGTTGAATTTTAGTCACTATGATCATCACCAAAAGGTACAAACAAGCATTTGTACTCTGAATTAGTACTTAGCGCAGCTAACAGGCTACTGCTTTTTCTTGGGATCTAAGTTAGCTTGCTCACAACTGCCTCAGTTTCTCTTTACTGTGCCACTTTGACAAATTCTCAAAATCAAAGTGGTTTTTGAAATATGAAAATGGTGGTACTGTTTTTGGCTGAGAAAGAGTTGATTTTCTTTATACTAGTATCTGGAATATTGTGTCCAGTTCTGGGCCCCTCAGTTCAAGAAGGACAGGGAACTGCTGGAGAGAGTCCAGTGCAGAGCAACAAAGAAGATTAAGGCAGTGGAGCATCTCCCTATGAGGAAAGGCTGAGGGAGCTGGGTCTCTTTAGTTTGGTGGAGACTGAGAGGTGACCTCATTATTGTTTATAAATATGTAAAGGGTGAGTGTCACAAGGATGGAGCCAGGTTCTTGTGGGTGACAACCAATGATAGGACAAGGGCTAATGGATACAAACTGGAACATAGGAGGTTCCACTTAAATATGAAAAGAAACTGCTTCTCAGTGAGGGTAACAGAACACTGGAACAGGCTGCCCAGAGAGGTTGTGGAGTCTCCTTCACTGGAGACATTCAAAACCCACCTGGACACCTTCCTGTGTAACCTCATCTAGGTGCTCCTGCTCTGGCGGGGGGATTGGACTAGATGATCTTTTGAGGTCCCTTCCAGTCCCTAACATTCTGTGATTCTGTATGGGGATATGGTTTGGATTTGTGACAAAATCAGTGTTGATAACAGAGGGATGTTTTAGTTATTGCTGAGCAGTGCTCACACAGTCAAGGCCTTTTCTGTTTCTCTCACTGCCCTTCCAGCAAGTAGACTGGGGGTGCACAAGAAGCTGGGAGGGGACACAGCTGGGACAGCTGGCCCCAACTGACCAAAGTGATATTCCGTACTGTATGACATAATGTTCAGCAATAAAAGCTGAGGGAAGAAAGAACAGGGAGACATTCAGACTGAAGAAGCAAATTAATTCCTCTTTTGACATTGCTTGCATATGCAGCTTTTGCTTTACCTAATAAACTGCCTTTATTTCAACCCATGAGTTTTTGGACTCATCCTTCTGATTCTTTTCCCCTTCCTGCTGAGGAGGGGAGTGAGTGGCTGCCTGCTATTCAGTTGTCTACAAGGATTAAACCACAACATTTGTGATTTATTTTTATTTTAAAATATATGCAGAACTTGAAAATATCTGGAGCTTGCATGTATTCCAAGGTACTGAGCACTTAGCTTTGCATTAAGCCGAGTTGCCTGACAGATGGCCAACTTGTGCAATGGCACAGTTATTTAAAATTTTCCTGCTCATCAGTTCAATGTTGCCTTTTTGTCAGAGGAGTTATCACTCCCACTGTTCAACCATGTCACTGTCTGCTCTCTAATTTCCTTCAGGCTGGTTAGCTTAAATGGCTTAAACCAGTGATTTGAGCTAAATCAAAGTATTAGACCAAAGTCTTTATCAGAAGTAGGATAGAGAATTTTCACTTTATTTCCTCTGTCATCAATGGAAGCATGTAGGTGGTGAGTGTGGTGGAGGAAGAAAGCATTTAATATCTGCTACTGTGGTACGAAGAATTGTACTGGAGTTTTACGGCTCTTACCTAGATTTCTTGTAAGCAATATGCGGCCTTTCGTGCTTGCAGTCTTTGAACTCCTTCCGTGTAAAATCAATTATAGCAGTTGACAATAACTTCATTCTTTATTACCACAAATGGGGTGGTGTCATGCCATTAAGACACAGATGAATCTACTAATCTCTCAATCTTGTCTTGGTCCATATGGTTTTGGTCTATTTTCATGACAGGATGTTAGTGGTTAAAGAAGTGACCTAGCAGGTTACTTTAAACTTGTTTGGTGTGGTGGGTTTTTTGTGTTTTGTTTTGGTTTTGTTCTTGAGGGAGGAATTGCTACAAGCATTATTATTTTATACTGAATGGCTGTATTCAAAATAGATTTTTATCTAACTTTTAATGATAAAACTATTTATCCTGCAAATCACAAACATGCATGTCTTTCTGCATATGGGTGCTAATAATAAAGTTGATGTGAAGTTATCACAGCCACAGCTTTATCCTTCTATTAAGATACACATCTTGTTTTATCAAAAGCTTTGCCTATGTTAGAAAATGTCGTTGTTATGGGGATTGTTAATATCAGTTTATTATTGCAACAGATAATTGAACAGAAAAAAAGATTAAATATCCTCAATTGTGATTATATATGTAAACTATCAACTTTCTCCAGAGAGATTCTCTCCCTAACCCCACCTACCCAGCTTGGTCTGAAATGCTTCCTATACTGTCTCCTCTGTGCTGTGCTCTTCTGGGAGTCTACATAGGAAAGTCAGGAGGAAATGAGTAAGCATGTGGAGCAAAGAAAACACAACAATACAGATGCCTTAACCATAGTTTGACTGTACCTTCATGACATGTTTCAGGTCCAGTAATGGAAAACTTTGAATAATTCAAGAACCTGTAAGTAATCTGTTGCATTAACTTAAAATATTACTTATTACACTTACGAAAAGTTTTCTGTTATAACCCTTTAAGAGGTAGCTGTCAAAAGTTAAGGCACCAAGATTCAGGAAAACCGTGGTCCTTTTATCTAGTCAGGAAGGAGATGGGCAGTTCAGAGGAAGCCTGTTTGTCTCTACAGTTTCTCTCAATCTCAGTGAATTGCATGACTATGAAAACTGTAGTTGTAGCTGGAATTTGTGTAACTACTTTTGGTGCTTCAGTTAATCTCCTCAAATTTTATTGAACATAAAGACTCTAAGACTCGTCAAAGCAGGTTTCAGGCATCAAGTGCCTCCATAAAGGTCACTGTGGTTCTGATAATGGCATTTTTATGGAGAGGGTTCTTTAGATATACAGAAAGTGTTTTCCACCCGATCTGTAATTCATTTGAGGCAAAGACACTTTTGCCATTAGTAACCATCTTCATGAGCTATTGTGGGCTCTTTGGGCTGACTTAGTATGCATCCATTCATCAGCCAGACAAGGTTTATTTGTTATAAATCATCCTTATCTTTCTTCAAAAAAATCATAATAAAGTGAAAAATATATTAAGAAACTAATTCTCTTACCTCTCATTGCATACATTGCTTTTGCTTCATTTATAAGATTTCCTAACGCTGGAGGAGAGGGGAAAACACCTATAGTTATAAGCAATTCCAGTGTAGTGGTCCTGTCCCAAAAAATTTAATTTACCTCCTCTTTTTTTTTCAGTTAGTTGCACTTACTGCTTTCTGAGAACAAATCATGATACCTTATTCCTTTTACGAGGGGAAACAACTCCTGCATCTTGTTCTCTGAGCAATGTAGTAAAGGACCTCTCCCATGTTTTTTGTCAGTGTCAGAAACACTGATGATGTTCTACTTGCTGGCATGACTTACCCTTTCCATAGACACGTTTAGGTCTTCTGTATTGTTTACTGCCCATCAGTTACGTTTGTCTTGTATTTGATGCTATCGAACTACACTATAGTACTTTGTGCAGCATAGATCGTGTTTTGGAAGAATGTATTGGGGTAGTAAAAGTTGAAATTAACTTTATTCTTTGTTTCTGCAAGACATTTGAGTTTTAGATTGTGTTGAATCTTTAGGTGCCTCCAAAAGAAACAAAAATAAAAAGTTATTTAGAAATTGAAGAAAATGGGGGAAAACATAAAAAAAATAACACAGATCCCCTCTAATTTTAATTATATGGAACAATTTATGCTTCAGGGTATAATAGTCATGTAGCACCTTAATTTGTGACAACAGGGAAAAGTAATGGAAAAAACATACTGTCCTGTATTTCTCAAGGGTTAGTGTGGATATAAACATTTCCTGCAGAAAGGAGATAATTTAAAAATATTGACAAGTAGAGGTAACATTATGTAAAGCAGAAATGCAGTGGAATGAGGAATTGTGTTGCTACACAGAAGCTGTATTTACTGTTTAAACTGTTAGTCCTTTAACATGTCACTGAAAGGTCAGTTTCAAGAGTAATAGAGAAACTATTGTAATGAAGGCCAGGAAATAAATTGTGAACAATGTACTGTGAGTGCATTTCAGCTTTTCCTTGCTCCTAAAGTGGTAATAAACTAGCAGCTAGATTTGTTAGGTTTTTTGTTTGCTTGTTTGTTTATAATAATAAATAGGAGCTCAGAATTTTCTAAATGTGTAATTTTCTTCAAAATCACTGGTGAGTTCTGGAGTTCCTACATATCATTACATGCTTTTAATCAACATCTTCCTGTATTTTTCAAATTTGATTCCATAGGAAAAATACAGTAAGAATGTGTCTTTGCTTCTTTTCCAACAGGGGATAGCATGGATAACACCTGCTAAGTGGATGCCCATGCACGCCAGTGCCACAATTGAGAAATTTGGTCCTGGACAGGTGCTCAGCATAAAGCTGTGTCCTTCTGCTTCAGATTTCTGTTGCCATGATACGTTATATAAAGCCCACCCTATATGAATATTTCTGATCTGCTCACATGAAGACCTATTGATTTTTCTTCTGTTCATTAAGGTCAGTTATTTCAGAGACTATTAAATGAGTTTGCACTTTTTCCTCCAGATTTGTGTGTGCTCTTCAGTGACCAAACAGCACATACAGCTTCATGGCTGTAGCTGATCTGGAGTGTCCGGCTTGTCAGCTTTAAGTAATTTATATTAATGTTTCCAGAGATGTGGTAGGGACACCTCTGCATTAAACTTGGAAAATATGTTCCCTTTACTTATTGCCTAAGAGCACTAATGGGGTCTGGGGGTGTTTTTACCCTCACCCTTCCTTAGGATTTGGCTGCTGGTGCTCAGGGTCAGCTCTGGTACACTGCAGCTGTGTGACACTGGATGTGAAAGATTTGTTGATGCGTGTGAACACCTGATAGAGTGAGGAGTAATGCAACAAAGCCAGACTCTTGTCAGTGGTTCTGTGTGGCATGATAGGAGAAGAGGCAATGGGCATCAAACAAAAGAGGAATTAAATAAGAACTCCCTTTTTTACTATGATGGTGATTTAATAGCTGAACAAGCTGTCCTAAGGGGTATTTTCATCCTTAGAGATGTTCACATTCTGACTGGCTGTTGTCCTAGGCGACCTGCTTTGTGCGCCTCGTCTCTGAGCAGGGGATTGGACTAAGTGATCTCCAGTTTTTAAATGTTCGGTGGTCTTTGATCTATGGGCACCAGGAAGTTGTCTGATCAATAGTCAGTGTGTAACAAAAACACGTTTCCTGGTTTGAGCTGGGATAATTTTCTTCCTATTAGCTGGTATAGTACTGTGTTTTGGACTTAGTACGAGAAGAATGTTGATAATATACTGGTGTTTTCCTTGTTGCCAAGCAGTGTTCATACCAAGTCAGGGATTTTTCAGCAAGAAGGCTACAGGTGCACAAAAAGCTTGGAGGGAGCAAAGCCAGGACAGCTGACCCCAGCTAACCAAAGGGATATCCCACACCATATGACATCATTCTCAGTATATAAACTGAGAGAAGAAGAAGGAATATGGGACCTTGGGAGTGATGGCATTTATCTTCCCAAGTAACCATTATATGTGATGGAGCCTTGCTTTCCTGGAGATGGCTGGACACCTGGTTGCCCATGGGAAGTAGTCAATGAAACCTTTGTTTTTCTTTCCTTGTGTGTGCAGCTTTTGCTTTACTTATTAAACTGTCTCTACCTCAACCCATGAGTTTTGTTAATTTTACTCTACTGATTCTCTTCCCCATCTCACCAAGAGGGTGTGAGTGAGTGGCTGTGTGATACTTATTTACCAGCTGGGGTTAAACCATGACACCATGGCATAAGAAATATGTTCAGTCAAAGCAGGTGACAAATCGAAAGCATTTTACCCTGTTAGCTTTCATATGAACAAGAGAGGAGGTGGCAGCTGGAAAAATAAGATACACAGAAAGTAGTTGCATAGTTTGAATTTGCTTGTTTTGTAGTAGTGGCAGGGACCACTTCTGGCAGGATGAAGAGACATAAAACATGCAGCAGATGCTATGACAGGCGCTTTTTTTTTTTTTTTTAATTTATTGATATTGAAAGATGATTCCGTAGTACACTGCTGTGGCTGTAATTTTGTGAATGTTGAATTTATTTGCTTTCTATAGGTTCTCTGGTGCTTTGTATTATTCCAGAAACTGCTTAAATAGAGGAATAAAAATGACTTGGAACAAATTTCACTGATGCTGTGCTTACAGTACAAAGAATTTAGCTATTACACAGTGCTCTGCCAGTAAGGCATTGAAATACCTTTTGAAATGAACACCAACGTTTTTTCAAGTCAGTCTGGGAAGTAGAGCATAACCCATATGCTTCAGTTGCTGAGACATTTAGAGACTGGTGATATCCACCAAACAGATGTGTGTTGTTTTTTTTTTTCTTTTTCAGATCTATTTGTTGTTGTTGTTCTTTCTTTGATATTTTTTCTTCATTGACATATTTATAGATTTTTTTTTTTAGCTTTTGGTTTTGTTTTTTTTTTCCTCAGAGAATTGTGGTGTAGATCTAGAACTGGAAGTGACATTTGTAGTATGTGATTTTGACTTTATTATAAAGTCCTTCCCTTATAAGGATGGAAGTCCATAGGTCTTAAATATCTATTGTAATGTAACAGCTTTCGTTATACTGAGAAATTACGTAATATTTTAAGAAATTGAAAAACTGGATATTTCTTCATTGAAGTTCTTAGCGTGGAGTCAAAGTGCAGGGCCTTAGTTCCTAGTCTTCTTACTGATTTTTTTTATTTTTTAATTTTTAAGTGCTTGCTAAATGACATGCATGATGAAAATCTGATTTAACTGGAAGATAAATATTTAATTATATTAAGTAATCTCGACATTACACTGCTAATACTGATGAACTGGTGGTTAGTCTTGGTAAAAGCTTCATCTGAAAAATAGGAACTCAAGAGATTAGAGAAAATATTTTTTTCCCATTTTTAAAACATAAACATTTTAGTTGTATTTAGATTACTTCAGAAAACAGAAAAACAGAATAATCTTCTGAAGAACAGGGATTAATCATAAAACATAATAATGTTACAAGCTTAACACTTTATGTCATTACTCAAGTGGTCAATAGGGAAGGAAATGATGAATTAGTATCAGTTAAATAGTTGAATGGCTTTGTTTCAGTTATAGAAACAAATAGTTTTTATGCAGCAGAAATGCTTTATAAGTTTTGAGATCAGTCACATTTTTTGGCTGAAACTGTTCCAGAGGAATCAGATTGTAGATTATTGTCTCAGTAATTTCTTGGTGTTTCTACATGAGAACTCTTAGGGCCATGTGAGCTGACTGTGGGAAGCATAACAGTCTGGAGGTACACAGATACATCCATTGTTGTTGCTCCCGAGATAAAAAGTCTTTAGTTCATGAATTTGTTGTTTCAGACTAATAGACATCAGGAATCTTTTTACACCACTAAATGCTTCTGTTAAAATTTCTTTAGCAACATTAGTGTATCAGCTCTCACATCTAGCTCACTTTCTTGTTTATGGTGCAATACAATCAAGTTTAACTTAACACAATGTGATCTTTTTTCCCTAAAGAGACCTTCTGCCTATGCTACATTCTTGGCATAAACATTTTGAACATAAAAATTTTCTGAAATAGCTCTCCCTGCAAATCTGAAATGACAGAAATAAGTCTGAAAGCTGCATCTTGGACCTGACAGAAGAAAAATTACTTAAATTCTGCTTGAGGAGTAACTTTTCTGTCTGTGAAACGATGCAAGTCTGCTGACATAAAAGAAAACACATCCTGCACCATATGTTAATCTCCTTTAAGTAATCAAACATAGTTTTAAACTGTAAAAAACAAACAAACAAAAAAAAAATCAAAAGCACACACACAAAAAAACAAAAACCAAAAAACCCCCCAAAATAAAAACCCAAAACATTACATGTAGGTGTACAGTATATTTTATTTGGATTCTAAACTTCGTAACTTTATTGTTCAGCACTCTTCAGGAAGATTTCCCTTAAGTTGAAAAAGAGGAAAAATCATGAGTGTAAGCATTCACTTTTAGAAGATATGTAAATTATTATGAATTTTGAAAATAAAGTCCTCCTTAATAAGAAAGGTTTCTGCTTTTTAAAACCAAACACCAGTCCAAATAATTGAGCTGCAGAAAACCAAACCAAACAAACAAAACCCCCCCAAAACCAGCCACCAAAACCCAAAACACAACAGCAACAAACATACAAAAAACCCCCACAAAATAACCCCACAAACAACAAACCAAACAGAAAACCCCCAAAACACCTGCATTGAGAAAAGTAGGGTTTGTGAGGATCTCTCTGTTGATGATAGTGATCTGAGGCCTCATGTAATTTACGTGTAAATCGTTACCTGAAGACTGCTTAACTTTCATGTCGTTCCAATAGTTAATGGTTTCCCAGAGATTACTGGGGATGGATGTGTCTCTAGAGTTTGTTTTCTGACTTGCAACCTACACCTGAGCACCCAATACAGGTGCCAATACGTTATTTGGAAATAGTGAAAGATAAAGCTTTTACCTGAAGCTGCTCCAGAAGGAAGATGTTCTTTCATTATCAGTGTGGCCATCTGCACGATGCAGATATATTTTACATGTGTAATTATAGCAATTACAAACTGGGTGTGAAAAAAGACCCTGGTATCCTTTTGTATGAGACTTGCTACAGAGTGATGCTGAACTTTAAGGCATATGGCGAGGGGAAACTTGGCAAGGAAAACAGTTTTGTTTGTTTGTTTGTTTTGGTTTTTTTTGGTTTGTTTGTTTGTTTTTTCTGGTGAAATGATGTGGAATAGAATGAAAATCTTTGCAGTGGAAAGAATGTTAGGAAAGTGAGAAAAATTAGAAGGTGGAAACTTTGAAATGAGTCCAGCTGCAGTTAGAATAGTTACTGTTAAATTATCTACTAATAACAACACTTTTCTTCTTAAACTAAAAATGGTTACAACTTCATTGATTTGTGCTTAAAAATAAGATCAGCAGAAACTAGATGGTGGTGTACTGGGTGGCCCAGTATTTAAGTCAGTCAGACTACCAAGTGTTGTAGTAAATACTTTTTAGAAGTCACCTGGCTTCTCTCATATACTGTAATGGTGGTGTGGGGTTTTTTTGTTGTTTGTTTGTTTGGTGGTTTTTTTTTTTTTTTTTTTTTTATGGGAGCTGCTTTGTTCCTATGTTTGCATTTTCTAAAATAAAAAATTCCTTTCAGTGTACTTCAGTGCTGACAGAACAGGACCACAAATAGGATAACATCCAAGTTTTTATTTATGAAAGGATGTTTTGAAGTCTCTTTTCCATGTACCTTAAGTAAATACTTATCTTTCACCTAACCTGTTAAAGTGTGTACATAGGTGCACACAGCAACTTCTTAATATAGAGTGTGTTCACGGAGTAAAATGGTAATGAGTTTCTTGTTGTTTTTGTTCTTAAATTCGGCTTTCATGGTTAGATTCAGACCAATGAAGACTAAGTAGTTTCTGTACTCAATTATTGACTTTAAGAACTTTTATGGACATGGGAATATCTTCTGTAATAACTTTTGTAAATGGATGTTTTTCTAATGCTCTTGGTTGGTGAAATAGCTTCCTGGAGTGATTTAGATTTTTTTTTTCTGCTTCAAAGTGTAGGGGTTAATTGAGATTATGTTGTAAGCCTGTACTCATTTCCTTTCATATAAAATCTTCATATTTTTTATATGTCTGCATTTCAGAGGATGCTCACACAGTTTGATAGTCAGTAATTGCTCAAGACCAAAGGCTTTCTTATCACATAAACAGGACTTTGGTAAGCTTTTACTTACTAGTCTGTTATTAGGTCGTAATTTCTTTCATTATCCTAATATGTTTTTGAAAGCATAGTTTTAATCATCTGTGGGCTAGTTTTCTTTGTGCCAGGACAGAATGTGATGGGTCTGAAATAGAAATATTTATTTGAAAAAGGTGTCTGAGGATATCAGTGTAATTTCTATGTTAAAACTTTCACTCATATGGAAATTCATTCCCCCTACATGATCTTTAATTATGAATGAAAATTATAAGGATATGAAAGTTGAAGAAAACTTGCATCTTGAAATTTTACAGTTTTGTTGTATGGAACTACAGTTCAAACTGTGGTAAGTTTTCTGTACCAGTTGGATTCCCTCACGAGTTTCTATTGCCTAACTCCCTGTCCTTTTTTTCAGTAATAAGAGTTGTCAAGATGCATCGTGGCAGATGAGGACAAGCACACATAAAACAAGGAAAGCTAAATTCTCCTGTTCTTTGTATTCTAACCACACCTATAGTGGTATGTTTGCCTTTTCAACAACAATAAAATACTCTTCTAGAGAGAGCAGAAAAATTTCACATTAAAATGTAATGTTACTAAATCTTTCACCCAATTGAGTATTGCTTTTTTAAACAAACTATGCTTACAATAGATGTTTTAGTTATTGCAAGTTGCAATCCTCTACTTTCAAATGAGGAAAAAATGGTAATTTTCTAATTTCTGAAAATTTCTGGAAACTAGCGTCGTTTACTATAATACGGTTCAGAAGAGGACACTGTGTGACCATGTTAAAAGAAAAGCATATCAGGTGTAAGGTAAATTAAAAGCTAATGGAAAGACTATGCAGAAGAAAATCTTTGTAAAAATTGATAAATTTGATTTTCTCTTAATCCTGGATTCTTTAGTCTCCAGTTCTGTTGAAGGCACCCAAAGTATTTGGCCAGGCTTCAGAACAAATGTGCTTTTTTTTTTTTTTTAACTAGAGTTTGAATTTTACAGTAATCATATTTGTTTAGATGCTTTAGTGGGAAGCCTTAGCTTAATGGAAGCTGAAGTCCTTTCAGAGAGCTTAACTGTAAAATGTAATGGACTTCTTATATTAGTATTTAATATAATAATTGAAAACATATTCACAGATGAGAGAAACTATTTTATAGGACCATACTTTAGGTCACTAAATTTACCTCAGTACTTCTCTACCTCTAAATCATATGTTTCAGTCTGTGGTAGAAAGTGTTGAATCTATTTCAGCAGCATACTTGGCTTTTTTTTTTTTTCTTTAAACAGTTCTTAATATAATGTAGCCCTAAAGCTAACTGAGCCTATTAACCTTTTCTACAAAATGATCAGCGTTTGGATGGAAACAGTTTTTGTAGATGCCTTTGTGAGGTCTGTGGTGTGTCTAGCAAAACTGCAGCTGTGAGGTGTTTCAAAAACTATTTGCAGCTAATAGTAATGTTATTCCTAGAAATAATTATAATTAAATTTCCTTATTAGCTGTGGTTTACAAGCCATTACAGGTGACCGCTATTTAACATTTGTCTCACGCCTTCTCTGAATGCAAAATGGAGAAGCCAAGGAAAAAAAAAAAACACTGCAAATGAAGGTACTTGATGTGTGTGGCCAGAGATGTGTTAACATCTTTCTGAAAGAAACAGCATTTTGGTTAAATCCTACACCTTGTGGTAGTAGTCTCAGAACCTGCCAGTTCCCAAAGCTCTACTTGAGCCAGACTTTTGCACTGCCAATATCCTGTATTGATAGGCACTAACAGGGTTGGTTACTCACCTCTGCTCTCAGTCCTCCTGTCCCTAACACTGAGTCAGAAAAGATTTCACAAAAGTACTGGGCTGTTTTATTGCCAGTTTATGTTCATCTGAGTGTTATTTGCTGAAGACTATTGTGGCAGATGTATTTCTGCAACTGTGCAGCAGTTCTCCCTGAGATAAGGAGAGTTAAGGAGGTTGAATTCACTTACAGACATCTTGTTGTTGCTATTTAGAATATTAAATTAAACAAGTAAATTCATTCTAAGGAATCTTCGCTGTTACCTTTGTCACTTAGAATAGGAAGTTTGGCCATTTAATATACAAAGATAGTATTTGGAAATATATATATAATATACAAAGAAAGTATTTGGAAATTTACATCACTGAAAGGTATTTAAGCATAGTGCAAATGGTCAAGAATGGTAATGGCTACTCCTGCTATTACCAACTGCCTGATTATTTTTTGACCCCTTGGCATACAGACTGCTTGTAAGTCTACCTTTAACTTTTCTTGTTTTCATTCATATGGGGCAAATGTTATAAGCATGCAATTTAGCTGACGAAACACCTCAAGTTGACTGGGGTCTTATATCAGCCTAGATTCAGGAGGAGAGTTCCAGGTTTTAAAACAGGAAAAGCCTGAAAACATCAAGCAGACAAGTGCTCAGTAAAGTTCTGTGGTATAATATGAGAAAGAGAACAATATGAAGGATAAAATTTATAGAAGTATTTCAGCCATCATGAAAAAAAAAACCTTACTTTCTGTAGGCAAGCTGGATGTGTTCACCAGGAAATCTGTTGAAAGAAGCCATGTGTTAAAATTTTGTTGTTAACTTGATGCATGCACATTAACTGTTCGAACAAACTGATCTTCCATGGATTGGCCTGTTCTTGTTATGAAGCTATCTTTTTTTTTTTTTTTCTTTTCCCTCCTTCTCTCCCCACTCATCAAGATCTTCTGGTGTCTTTTTTTTTCCCCTTGTACCTGACTGCTGAGTAGCCATTTTCAGCAATCAAGCTACTTGGTCTTATTACTAAAAATTTAAATCATTTAAGTATTTTCTTGTTTTTTGAATAGTAACTCAATGTTTGATGCCAGGTTTGATTTTTCAAGTCAGTGCTCCCTGTCTAACAATAAGAGAGTCAACATTTCTAGAAAAACTTGTAAAGGGAGCCAAGATCTGTAAAAATGCTGTTGATTTAAAAAATAATTTCATAATCTATAAACATTGCTAAAACTTGGGAGTATTGTAAATATGAATGTGCGTTAAGAATTGGGATTTGATTTCTTATCATGAACTAATTGCCTGATCAGATAAGGATTGCATGACATTTTACTTCTAAGCTGAATAGGTGCAGCTGTATATAACTAAGGTAAAAAGGGAGAGGAGCTCTTTTTACGGAAGTGATTTGACTCCTGCTCCACAGAAACAAAAGCCTAATCGGTGGACTATTGAGTCAGACTTGTGGTCCACCTAGCCTGTTTTCCCTTACCCAGTGACAAAAGGAGAAGGTATTTATCTTGAGATCCTGCCCAGTGTTTGCCTTCCATTCCCTCAATTCACTTTGCATCCAGGATGATGTTGCAGGCATCAGAAGCTACTTCCATGCCTACTCCTATTTAATATCCATTAATGAATCTGTGGTCCCTGAGTTTGTTTGAACACCTTCTGAACCTGCCATTATGTCCCGCCTTCACAACCTGACAGAAGCAAGTCACAGAAGTTTACAGCCTGCTGTGTAACACTTCTTGAATCTGCCACGAAGTGCCCCCCTTCTGCCAGTATTAAATTCTTTGATTGCAACAGTTTTGCCTTTACACTATACGCTATCTTCATGGTTATTGAAACACGATCATATCCCCCTCAGCATTTTCCTCTTCAAAACGAAAGCTTTTCTGCATGAGGCAGCTGTTCAAGCTGCATTTTGACGTGGAGACCAGAATTGCCTGCAATGTGAGTTTCTGTTTTGTTTTCCCTACATCCTTTCTAGGGATGCCCAATGTATTGTTGGCTTTTTTGTCTGCCACTACACCTTAATTGAAAGAATTCAGAGAGCTGTTGGTTGTGGACCCAGAGTTTTCTGCTGGTTCAGAGTTCAGCATCACATAGGCAAGCCTCAGATCATTTTTTTCCTTTTGTTTACAACCTTGCATCTGTCTGCCCTGAAGCTCATCTGCCATCTGATGTTCACACACTCAGTTTAGTAAGGTCCTCACCATTGTTATGGCATCTGTCTACCTGGAAAAGCTTAGTATTGTTAGTAGATTTGGAGATCCGACAGTACACTTCCTTTTCTGTCATGGATGGTGAATTAAATTAGTCAAACACAGCACTGGTGCCTGTAAGGCCCCAGGACTGACTTTTCTCTGCCCTGAAAAGGGAGCATTAAGCTCTTTCTTTGCTTCCTCCCTCTTAATCAGCTTTTTAGTTTATGGAAGGATCCCCAGTCATAGAATCAGAGAATCATTTTGGTTGGAAGAGACCCTCAAGATCATTGAGTCCAACCATTAACCTAACTCTGCCAGTAAACCATGTCTCTAAGAGTCTCATCTACACATCTTTTAAACACTTCCAGAGATGGTGACTCAATCACTTCCTTGGGCAGCCTGTTCCAGTGCTTCACAACCATTTCCACATAGAAATTTTTCTTAATATCCAATCTAAACCTCTGCTAGCCTGTAACTTGCTACTTGGCAGAAGAGACCAACACCCTCCATGCTACAACCTCCTTTCAGGTAGTTGTAGAGAACAATAAGGTCTCCCCTCAGCCTCCTTTTCTTCAGGCTAAACAGCCCCAGTTCCCTCAGCTACTCCTCATAACACTTATTCTCTAGACCAGCTTGGTTTCTATAGCAATTTATATTGTGAAACCTTTTTAAAGGTTTCTTTAAAATCCAGATATGTCTGCTGAATGTCCACATGGTTATTGACACTCTTCAAGAGCTATAGCAAGCTGCTGGGCCAGAATTTCCCTTAAGAAAGCCAGACTGTCCTTTTTCAAATAAGCTCAGTAACTGTGTTTCTTACTGTAGACCCCGACCTTACCAGAGAATGGAAACCAAACTTATCAGTCAGTAGTTCCTGGAACTCCCTGTGAATCCCTTTTGGTAGACAAGGGTTACCCTGGCAAGCCTAATAGTCTCTTGGCATGGCAATAGTTTACATGTAGTTCTACAACTGCTTGAGTTCCCTCAGAGCTCTTGTTTGAATGCTGTTCTTCAACATCTTATTTATGCATCTGATTTAATAATTTCTTTTCTTATAGAAGGACTACACACTGATACATTTCCTCTGTTCTTCTTCCTCAATGAATGTATGGGGAACCTCCCCATCATCTTGAGCTGCTAAGACTGATGTATAACTTCTCTCCTTATGTCCTTAACGTTCCTGAGTGCAACTTCTATAGTTTCACCATAGGTAGTTCCAACAGATCCTGTCTGCTTTTGAAGTATTTGAAACAACTTAAAGTCACTTTTCAGCTTTTCTGTTGCCATTATGAATTGGGCTATCTGTAGATTAAGTTGTTGTTTCATGCCCAGATCTTTGAGGCAAATGTTCATCTCAGTACAACTGAATGGAGTGAGGCCAAGAGATTAGATGAATGTATGACTCTAAGTGATGAAGCATCTGGAAGCTGCTAGAGTATACCACATTCTGGATCACTGCTGTTTTTATTAACAATTTTAACATACCTGGTGACTTTCAGTACTGCAGATGATGGTCTAGGAAAAAAACTAGCAAGCCTCTGGCATTCACACTTTTCTTCTCTAGGATGGAAGCTTTGGAAGATCAGAATGAGCACTGAAAGGGCCATTAGAGACAGCAAACACTCACCCCTTCCATAAAAGCTTTGATTAACTGCCATTCAAGGGTAAATACAGGAAATCCAGATAAGTAATTCAATGAACAAACATTTGTCTTGAGCAGTATTTAGGATGTTTTATCTTCAGTGTTTTCCATGCAGCTTTGTGAGGCAGATGTTGATTTTTAAGTCCTCTAACAAGTTGCTTTTGTGCCTGAAGGAATTCAGACAGAGACCTTATGTTTGCTGGGAAATTGGTGTTTCTGTTTCAGTGCTCTGCTTCTGAATGTCACAAATACATATTCTATATACAAACTGTGCAGAATCATAGTATGAGCTATAAGGTAATATGAAACTTCCCAAAAATATAAATCCAATGGCTCAATCTCAGTTTCATCTTATAAAAGTTATTTCCTCAGTTTCTCATCTCTGCAGTGAGGAGGAAAATCAAGAGCAGTTTTCTAAAGAGCAACTGTTTGATAACAGTGAGATTTAAGACAGTGGAGTGTGAGAAACCTACATATATGCAGTAGTAGTACAGCGCATCATGGTAGCTGTATGGAAGTACTGTGTGAAACACTTGTGGATGTATGTTTATCTGTTTTGTTTCGATGTACCCAGGATTTCTAACTTATACTAGCTGATCTGTGATACCTTTCACCTGATAGTCATAATATAGCTAAGTATGTACCTAGTCGTCTATGTTTCACCATGTTGGAATATTCAGGTAAATACTATCTTAGAGTAGCTGCAAAAAAAAGTTTAGTTGACCTTTCTTGATTTATGTTACTTAAAATTACCTTCCACTTTATTTATTTTTTTAATTTTTAAATATTCAGAAAATAAAGCTTTTTATTTTTTTCTCTTTAGAAATTCTGTACGGCTAGAGAAAGGCCAGCACACTAGATTTAAGTAGTGAGTCTCACGTGGCAGTTGCACATTCCAGCTGGAGTTGCATACAAATAAACACAAGGAGAAAATAAAATTTACCTGCATGAATTCTCATTTCTAGGAATCACTTATGCATTTGCTGAGCTAGCACCTTCACAGACAAGCACTGCATGGGAAATATAGCTAACCAAATCAGAACCAAAGGGGTTTAATTAATTAGTGATTTATTAATGATGCATAATTAGCCAACAATAAGTGAAATAGACATTTGGGATCAATATGACTAATACAACAGATGAAACAGAATACTAAGGACTTCTAAAGCATTAATAAATTTTACACATTCAAAACATCCTTTTGCAACTAATCCTTGCAGTTGCAGATACTCCTGTCCCCTGGGTAGTGACAGTTACAAAAGCAAATACCTTTTCTTGGGTTTGTGATCACACACAACTGTAGGAGATACGGGTGCTCCAGTAGTTGTGCTGCTCCCTACCATTTAATAAAAAAAAAAAAAAAAAAAAAAAGGGTGCATGATTTTGACACTGTTAACACTATTAAGAGGATGGATTGGAGAAACACCAGAACAAGATTCCCAGTTGTGCTCAGGATTTGGATATATGGCTTTGTAGAGAATGTAGAGTCTTGTCTTCTTGTCTAGAATAATAAAAGCTCCAAGCTTAGCTAAATCCTGTACCCTGAACAAAGTATAAGGGAAAATGTTAGATGTGATGGTGATATTTCTGTTCTTAAACCATTCATTTCACAAACTTGTTTAATTGCATAGTAACTCTCCAGAAAGCAATGTCCAGCAGACTCTCATTCTGTGAAATGTACACCGTTGTTATGGTTTACCCACTTGTTTTTTGGCACTTCTTTTCCCCATCTCAATAACAATTTTGTGACACTGTCAGGAGCCAAGAACATCTGTAAGTAGTTTCTCTCACTTAATTATAGCCCAATTGAATAGCTGAACTGCAGACAAATAAGTAATTTTTATAGGTCAGCAGAACTTTTTTTTATTTTTCATCTAATTTAGGCTTCTCAAACTGCAAGTCTACTGCTAGTTATTTGTTGTAAGTAGACATAATTATCTTTATAGATGTTGGAAGATAGACAAAATTACTTCAGTTTTTATAGTGCCTGAAGTCTCAAGAAAAACATCAGATTCATTTATTTACAGTATGTCTAGTGGTTCTGTACCTATAAAACTTCCATTGCTGTACTCGGTTATAGCTAGCAGAGATATTTTAAATTTATTTCTACCCTTTAATCTGTTGTCTTCTCTTGTTATTATAATAGCACATTAACACACATTTTCTTGCAATTACATTTAATTTTAAATATGCCTTCTGACATTTTCTGCCTTCAATACAAAATAATCTTACTTCATCTGTTTGATTTGCTGATGTGAAGTACACAAAATATGTTGAATTTTCTTATCTGAACATTTATTTGCACATCAAAGAAAACACCTTAAAATGTGACTAGAAGAACCCTATTTGCTGAAGTGAGCAACAAAAGCTTGAAGACATTTCATGGGAAGTGAAGAATTGCATATCAAATGTCTAATTTAAATATTTCTAATGCTGGTATTTCTGACATCCTGCTGCTTAAAAGTTATTAAATCTGCTATCCTTCATGGCTAAGATAACAGGAGACAAAATATGAAGTGAAATGGAGTATTCAGGCTGCAATAGCATAGTTTGGAATGCATTTTAAAAACAAGAACTGCAAAGTTTCTTTGGGTCCCTCAAATAAAAATGATATAAAACCACAGTTGACAGTTTAATGGGTTTAGGTAGGAGGATGAGGCCATGGAAAATCAAGATAGATGGTACAAAAACCCACAGATGGATTCAGCTACTGGCTCTACTGACTCTAAAGATCGGTAACGGCAATTGTGATGGTGACTTACCACTAGAGAGACACATTTTGGTAATATCTAGGGCTTGTATAACAGTGAATAGTCAGAAGATAAATTTAATTGCCAGATGTGTTAGCCTGCCAATTCAAGTCTTACTGCATTTATGAGAATAAAAGCTGTATTATCTTCCTTTTCCTTTCCTTCTGACCTGCTTGCAGGGATTGGTGTTTAGTTAACTAAGGCTCATTATGGAGCTTTTCATAAAACTTACATGAAAAATGTTCAGAACATACATCTTCCGATGTGTGCGTGCCGGGGCTCTATATGCATAGAAAGAAAATGGTCTTGTATTGCTCAGACCACTGTGCCTGGGGTGACTATGCAGAAGGAATCATATTTAACACACTGAAATACGCTTCCAGATTTGCTGTATCTGGAGTAAATCGTGCCCTCTTTGAAGCCAGAATTCTCTTCCTAAATTCAGTAAGACTAGATTTTCAGCCTCGGTATTGAAAACAGAGTAGACTATTTTAAATTCTTCATAATACTCAGGTTGTCTGATCTTTCAAGAAAGCTTTGAATGACTGATTTTTTTTTAATTTTTTTTTTTAAAGAACATTAGGGTCTTAGTTTTTGGAATTAATTTTTATCTTCCTTCTTTAACAAAATTACAACCTTCTATGTCATCTTCACATTTTACTAGTTTGTCTATTTCCAAGAAGATGGTTTTATCAATGAGTAAAATAGGGAAAACTGTAATTATTACAATTCTTATTGTATTATTATAATTATAGTAATAATTATTACAATTACCACTGAAATAAACTTTGTTTTATATATATAGTATATAACAGATTTAGTTTCGCTTCATCTTTTATAGAATCATAGAATAGTTTGGGTTTGAAGGGACCTTCAAAGGTCATCTAGTACAACCCACCTACAATGAGCAGAGATATCTTCAACTAGATCATGTTGCTCAGAGCCCTGTCCAGCCCAACCTTGAATGTCACCAGGGATGAAGTATCTACCACCTCTCTGGGCAAACTATTCCAGTGTTTCACCACCCTCATAGTAAAAAAATTTCTTCCTTATATCTGGTCTGTTGCTACAGGCCTTGCTAAAAAGTCTGTTCTCATCTTTCCTATAGGTCCCTTTTAAGTACTGGAAGGCTGCAATAAGATCTTCCCGGAGCCTTTTCTTCTCCAGGCTGAACAACCCCAACTCTCTCAGTCTGTCCTCGTAAGAGAAGTATTCCAGCCCTCTATCATTTTTGTGGCCTCTTCTGGACCTTCTCCAAGAGGTCCATGTCTATCCTGTACTGAGGGCTCCAGAGCTGAACACATTACTCCAGGTGGGGTCTCACCAAAGCAGAGGAACAGAATCACCTCCTTCAACCTATTGGTCATGCTCCTTTTGATGCAGCCCAAGATGCAAGTGCGCATTGCTAGCTCATGTCCTATTTTTCATCCACCAGTACTCCCAAGTCCTTCTCTGTAGGGCTGCTCACAATTCATTCATCCTCCAGTCTGTACTGATATTGGGAATTGCCCAAACCCACGTGCAGGACCTTGCACTTAGCCTTGTTGAACTGCATGAGGTTCACATATGCCCACTCCTCAAGCCTGTCAAGGTCCCTCTGGATGGTATCCAGAGTGAATCAACTGCACCACTCAGGCTGGTATCATCTGCAGTCTTGCTGAGGTTGCATTCAATACCACTATGTCATTGATGGTGATATTAAATAGCACTGGTCCCAGCATAGACACTTGAGGGACACCACTCATTACTGGTTTCCACTTGGACATTGAGCCATTGGCTGTAACTCTTTGCACCCAGTCATCCATCCAATTCCTTATCCATCTAGCAGCCCACCCATGAAACCCATGAGTAGGCTGTGGGGAACTGTGTCAAAGGCTAACAGAATTCCAGGTTGATGACATCCATAGCTCTTAACTTGTTTGCTGATGTAGTTACTCCCACATAGAAGGCCACTAGGTTGGTCAGACAAACAGGACAATTCAATTCTGTATTTATATTTTTGACAATATTACTTCAATTGTAAAGAACTGTGAATAATCAGGGTTATTACCATGAAGTGTAAGCAATCAGATTTCAGTCTGTAACTTTCTTGATTGAGTCTTTCGTGTAGATTAAATCAAATTTTGAAAATTTGTGAATGAGTACTATTTTTGTGTACTAGATTTAGAAAAAAAAAAAAAGACTTGTGAAAAGAGGCAAAACCAAAGCTGTGCTTTCAGTCTGCCTTTGGGTTTATTTTGGGCATGGAACTAAAGTGATTTATCTGCTGCAAGTGGAGTCTAGCTGATTTGTGATGATCAGCTTTCATGACTTTTCTTCACATTAAAAATGAGAACATACTGAATATATATCCTGAAAACTGTTGTTAATATTAAAGGATCTTTTCATTGCAAGTTCTTCAGGTTTCAATACATTAGGAAAAAAAAAAAAGTTCTTCAACAGCAATCTTTGATCTTCTCACAAAGATTTTGATGAGTAGGAATAAAGGATATTAGAATAAGTTCAAAAATGAGGACAATTAAATGCAATGTCTTAAGTGTTACTCAGTGAAGTAGATGTTAAAAATTAGTCCTTTTAAGGATATTATGCCAGAGAATAACAGATAAATTATTTATGTTGGGTTACAAGCCTCTCAGTTAACTTCAGTTCTTAGAGAAAGTAAACAAAAAAACTCCAAAAGAACAGAGAAAACAAGCAAACAAATCAAAACAAAACAACAAAACCAAACCCACAGGAAAACAAAACCAAACACCAAAAAACCAAAACCAAACTCCAAACAAACAAAAATGCACACACAGACCACAACCAACAAAAAAAACCCCAAACCAGTCAAACAAATGAAACAAAAACCCCCAACAACAACAACAACAACAAAAATGCCAACCCAAAACACAACAACCACAGCTGAGTTAAAATCTGAAGCCACAAGTTGAGTAACCTGGCTTACTGGTAGTTAGGGTATACATTTGTGCTATAACTTGTATGTCAATGAGTTAATAGTGTGTTTGAAATTAGAGATGGTTAAACAAAGACACTTTAACAAGTGGTTCTATGATGAGTTTATCTTTCTGAACTCCTAAAATATTCTGCAGCCTAAAAGGCGAGAGTAATAACTTCTTAAAAATTAATTTTAAATTTGATTTCATCTTGCAACTTTGTGAGTATAGGTAGCTAGATTTTACAAGTACTGGTTCATGTAAAGATATAAAAAAATAAAATAAATACCCCTTTCAGAAGGGCTTAGATTGCTGTCCTCCATTGAAATCAATAAGAATTAAGTGTCCAGACTCAAGTATCCTACACTGTTTACTGACCAGTGCCCAAATATAGGAAAGAAAATGAAGCATCTTTGGTCACTGTCAGCAAAACCATATGATTATAAATAGCTGGAAAAAAAGTCTGCTTATCTTTCAGTATCCTCAGATAGCAGTCCTTCAACATCTTCACTTTCATTGTGGTTTGTACTCAGAAGCACCAGCATTTGGGTAAAATATATTGCTTTATTTGATCTGCTAATAATCAGGTTTTCTGCAGCCAAGTCTCTCAAAACATCAACTTTGACAGCTGTGTGGCTTGGTTAGACCTAAAATGAGAAAAAAACTTTGGATTTACAATCCCATTAACAATTGGAGGGGTTTGACTTGTTTTCTTCCCATTTCTGGAAAACTACTATTAATTGTCAGGTGTATAGCTGGAGGGATGGCCCTTGATTAGTTTTTGGGCAGAGGAAATGAAGTATGATTCAATACCCCTGGGCTCTCATGGCTCTCTCAGTGGTGTTCATGCCTAACTGGACCCTGGGTCTCCTGCTTGCCTGTCCTCTTGCCTCCTTCCCTTACAGCACACGTTCTGTTCACAGTAATGACAGTGGCCATTTTGAAATGAGTAAGACTTTGTGCAGTATAAAGCTATTAAGAAAAACAATGGAAAAAAATTAATTTAATACACTTTTAATAGCGAATTTTGTGTATTTTTATAATGGTGAGATTGAGTCCATCATAATATTTCAGATAAATGGGGGAAGACAAAACATTGTTAAACCTGCTACTGCTTTTGCTTAAGAAGAATCTGACAATATTTTTTCACCAAGATTGCTAATATGTGCTTATGTATATCCTTTCTGCCTCATGGGAATGTACCAGAAGTAATCTCCTTTTAATGGCTGTTTCACAAGGAAAGCTAAACCAGGCTGGTAAATATAAGAGTGTGTACAAAGAGATTGAACTAACTCTCATTAAGTGATTCTGCTCTAAGGGGATGTAATGACTGGGCTTATAACCCAGCTAGTCCAAGTACAAACTGGCTGTTTGGCACCAAGTCTGAGGATTGAGATTTGTTTAGTCATTGCAAATGATGATGAATAAATTCCTTTAATTACAAATAATTCTTGCAAGGTGAGGAAATGGAATAAATGTGTGTCTCAATGTAGTCCTTTGTTAGCATTGAGATTTATATCAGCAAACTTCCACAGAGCCCTCAAACCTCTACAAACTATGCATTTTCTCCTGACTCATATGGTTGTATTGCATTAATTTAACTTTCATTGACATTGCTTTCACACTCCAGCACTTTTGTTGAAGAGTTACCTAGAAACAAGATTGAAGACCCTGGAGGGCTTTTAACTGAACCTACTGTTTGGTTATGAGATGTGTGAAAGTCGAAATATATTGATACATTTGGGAGATGGAGCAAGTACTTCTAAAAAAAGGCCAGTGCAGTGCTTTCAGCTCATCAGTCTATTCTCTGTGAACAAAGAGGGACAGAAACAAATATCAATTGCTTTCAAATTAGGGATAATAGCAATATTTAGAGGATGCCAGATATTTTCTTGTGAGTATCCAGAAAGGTACATTGATGATCAGTTTTGATTTATTGACTCCTTGTTTATTTTTTTGTTTTTTTTTTTTTTATGGTAATCTGTGTCTCAAAAAATGCTCAATATTTCGCTGTTTAACTCAGCAAAATTTCAAAAATATTAGTTTTTCTTATTCAAACATTTTAGTAGGCAGTTCTTCTTAGCAAGCTAAGATCTGGTGATTTGTGATAATATTAATCAGTAAGTATTTTTAAAAAACCCACAATTTGAAGATTAAATGTGTACCATAGATATGATATAGGGAATATGCAGTTTGGAAAGCAAGCGAACAACAGAAGGGCTATAAACATAGCTTTCTCATCAGCCGGAATTAGGAAAGAGTTGCAACAAAACTCATGCAAATATTTATGCAACAGTAATACAATTTTTGTGTGGTTCCCCTAATGAAGTCTGGAATCAAGCTGGCCAAACAATAATTCATATGACTCTCACCAGTAGTGATTAATTTCAAACATTCCTTCCTCCCTAAAAAATGACATTGTGTCTTAGTATAGTATTAGAGTACAAAATCTGTTTCAAGAAGCAGAGAAAATTGTCAGGAAGATTTTTTGCCCTTCAATCAAAGACAAATTTATGCAGGTTTACTGGCATACTTGTTTCCCCAAGTCTACCAATTTATTTTTCTATCCAAATGGAATAATATTACATGTAAATATATTTTTTAATAACAGGACTATGGAAAACTATTTACCATAGATACCCAATTTAGGTATCAGGAATGTGAAAGCTTGGCTTGTCCAAGGTGAAGATGGTGATGAGCAGTTGGCCATACAAGCAACTAGGTCTGTGAAGGGCTAGTTTCCTCCTAAAAAAGAGGAATAACCAAAGAGGTTAAGTTGCATCCATAGTGAGGTGTGAATCCATTGCCACCTGAAAATAAATGTAAGGGTCTAACAGTGTTCAAAGTACTGGTTGTGGAAAAGGGAACAGTTAATGCTGTTACCTTGGGTTCTTCAGGTGCCTGGAGTTTTCGGGCTGTGGCTACGTATATTTTCAAGTACAGCAGTTTTGATGATTGAATTGTTCTTTACTAAAACCTTCCAAGGAGAAATTACTGGTCTACAGCTCCTTGGGGGATTTTAACAATCCTATTGATTATAAAAGGTATGCACTTTGTACAAGGATCGTATCTCTGAAGCCATGCATGCTTGTTCACACTATCTTTAACTGGTTCTTCAACTGTACCTTAAAAGCTTCCTGATGCCTAGCCTAAATGAATCCATTTGAGTGTTGAGATTCTACTTCAGCATAATTCAGATGTAATTAAATTAGGTTGCTTTTAGTTATTTGCCAGAACTATTTTATCTCTATTTAGGAAAAAAATACAAATGTGAAAGGTATTGTACTTGTCAACAAATCATGACTGTCTCTTTTGTTTTTATATTTTGATTTTAATGCAGTGCTAAGTAGAACCAAGCACTTTAAAGTTGCATAGATATAGTCTGTATTTTTCCTAGCTTCCAAAAGATACTGGTATTTTCACTTTATTGAAAAAAGTTAAGTGGCTAAGGACCATATAGTCTAACATAGTGTTTATTTTAATTATGTTTTCAAATTTCTACTGTTTCTGTAATGGTCTTAACGTTTTCAGGTGCCTGGGAAGATAATCTGTCACCTGGTTCTGAGAATGGGTTCTACTGGAATGAGGACATTGTAAAGGTTGCTCTTATTCTGAAAGTTACTACAAAATATGCTTACTTTGGTTGTTCAGAAGCACTGTAGGAAAGTATGAAGTAGGAGTATCTGCTACTTTTTTTATTGTGCATCTGAGCTACTTAAATTTCTGTGTATAGTAGGTCTCCTATAAAAATTGTGTCAGTTTATTTTGAGTTTGAGAAAACAAAATCAAAGAACAGCAAGGTTAATTTTCCAAATGAGAAATCCTTGCTAGATCCAAGTTAATTGACTATTTTTCTTTAATGATGGGATTGGATAAATTACAGAGAGGTTTTAATTTATTTGTCAGAGTATGTGGTCTCTGAGAAAAGAATGCATGGGCTTTTACAGAAATTGTTGTGTGACTTCGAGATGCCTCAGTTGGTGGAGTTGAGCAGTAGTTTTGTATGGCTGACAGAATAATAATTGTGGAAGCCCTTAAAGCAAGTCGGGTAAACATTAATGAATGTATTTATTATTTAAAGTGTAGTTAATAGTTTAAGGAATGACAAATATTTTCTTCTATCTGTTACCATTGACAAATAGAACTAGGAATTTTTGCAGGGGATCATACTGTTACCTGTATTAACTATGCGTGTAAATTCTTCCTCAGATCCAGTCACAAAACCTGGTTCATGTTAGAGGGTGACTTTACAAGTGAATAAAATTTTGTGCAGCAGTCCAAGTTCTATTGTGTTTGGTAGGAGAGGGGCCTTCATGCTCTTCTTCTCTAAGTCATATATCTATGCTTACATAAGTGTGTGTTAAATTTGTATTCTCCCAACACTTGCAGCTGAGATGAGCAGGGTGTATCTCTTTTGAGTAACAGTTTTTTGGTAAAGAAAACCTTAAATTAAAATGAGTCAAATTATCAACTGACAAGTGAAAACTTACTTTTCTGACTACAATGTCGTGATGCTTATTGTTGTATCTATTCAATGTGACATGTTGTTCTGCCCCACAGGTTCAAAGACCATTTGATAACTTCTTTTCAATTATTCATCCTTGTTAATTAGAACTGAGATTATTGTAAACAAGGATTTGGAGAACGATACTGTTTAGGCTTTACATGGGAACCCTGAGAAAAGAGGGGGAAAACCTCCAAAACCTGATTTCTATGGAGCTCCAGTATTGCAGTAAGAATATTTGAGACCGGTTTCCTGTTTGTATTTTGTCAATATAACAGCATTCCATGGATATGCACTCTTATCAAGATCACTTTATTAAAACAACCCAAACATAAGAACTACTGTCATCCCCAGAATTAATACAGAAATATGGAATACTAATAAAAGGGAGGAAACTTGAGGTCTTGTATCTTATGTGCAGAGTTTCTCAGTCTCAGCTTAAAGCAATTCTAGGATATCGAGGATGATTTTGTGCTCTAATTTGTACTCACTCATTATCAGTGGATGAAAGGAAAAACATCTCCTTTGTGGATGTATTGAGTTAGAATTTTTTTCTGCTATTATTACCCCCACAAGCCCTGCAGGTAATACACTACCTAAGGCCAAGAAAACATCTCTTACAGTGTATTATGCAATCATGAGCTACCATTATCCTATTTTGGAAACATTACAATGGTAAAACCGTTTACAAATGCCATACATCTGCAGAGTTGTAACATTTGTGTTTAGACTACTCTTGCATTTTTCTGGCGACTTCCTTATTGATGGGGAACATAAGTCAGTGTCATGGTTTAACCTGAACTAGCAATATAAACCACAATAGTCATTCTCTCACTCCCCACCCCCATGCTTAATCAGGGGAGAGAACTAAAAGAGGATGGAGAAACTTGTGGATTGAGATAAACAAGTCTGGTTCAACTGAATTAGAGTTAATTTTCTTCATGCAGCTAGAAAACTGTTCTTTTTCACAGCTAACACGGTCATTGTATGGTTTTAGTTTGAGAATAATAAGATAACATCCTGGGACGGAATGAATGTTTTTCTTCAAGTAACTTTGGAAAGTTGTGGGTTTGTGGTTTTTTTTGTTTGTTTGTTTTTTTGAGTTGGAATGAAGAGAATATAGGAGCTTACTGTTATCTTAGTTGTTGTCTGAGAACCAAGGTCTTTCTGGGCTCTCTGTCTGCAGGTGTGAGGTAGGTAGAAAGGAGGGCACGGGTGGGCCAGACCTTGATTGACATCCAGACTGATCTATAAGAATATTCCATGGCATTAGCATCATGCTTCATATCGGGGATGAAGGGGAGTGAGCAGCTATCATGGTTTGGATTGCTAGCTGAGGTTGAACCACGAGAAAATAACATTTAGCCCTTTTAATACATGTTATTAATGTATTTTGTTGTTCCATGAGGTATGCAATAGTACTTTTGTGGAGGCTTAAAATCAGTTCTGGCATAAAAGATTATGTGCGTCATCCACTCAGTGGTTTAGATTTGGTGCATAGGCTTCATCAAAACATGCAGACATCGAGAAAATTGAATAAGGTGTTGCTCTGGCAGCTGCTTTTTAATACATTTCTTCTTCTAGAGGAAGAAATGTGTCCAACTATGTAAATGTTTACTTTTCCTGGCATCTGAAACCATAAAGACTTTATTTTCATGAGTGAGACACATGTAGATAGTGCAAAGCTAGTAGAAGCTGTCCAAGCTCCAATTGCCAGCAGTTTTTCTTCAGCGTTTTGTATCATTGTGGAAAACAAGTATATAATTCTTAGCACTGACTCTAGTAAGATTTCTTTGTTCTCTGTCGTAAGACAGGGTGACCTCATGCTAGTTTAGTGAGCTTCCTGAAACTGGAAATTCCTCTGTAACCAACAGCAGAGGTGAAGATTTGTTGATTGTTTCTTTTATTTTTTTAGTGATCTTGAGAAAACCTCTGCATCTTTCTGAAGTTTACCAAACACGAAAACATGATGGTCTTTGGCTAAATCCAGAATCGTCAAGTCAGCCTTAATCATGACTAATCAATTAAATCCTCGTGGGTCAGACACTATCCAAGTAGAGTGTGAAGACTGCTTTGTAATGGGTTCATTTAACTGTGACCGATTTGATTTATGTTGTCAGCCATTGAATTACTTCTCAATGTTCCAATTTTATGCAAATTATACTGTATCAAATTATATAGACTTTGTAGTGAATTTAAGACTGTCTTCTTCTATGAAGTTGACATTTCAACTCTGGGATCATCGTATTAAATTCTAAAAAGGGGGATTTCTATCATTTTAGCTACATAGGTACACCTGTGGCTATGTTGTGTGTTGTTTGGTTTGTTTTTTTTTCACAATTTGCAATTTATAGTATTTAATAAAAACATTCAATTGTAGTAGCTGCTTTTTCTTTTTTTATTTGTTTGGGTTTTTTTGATCTGTTTTTGTTTTTGCTCTGGGATCATACTGCAGAAATCTTAATCTATGAAGGTGTCTGGTTTTTTTGGTTCATGAATGTATTGGCAGGATCAATAATGTTCTCAGCCTGCTTACCCCTGAATTAACTGTCGTAGTCTCTATTTGGCCTTTAAATGTGAGTGCTACCACGATTTCAAAATTAAATAAAAGCCTCTTGATTGATGATGTAGAGTCAGTCCAGGTCTGCTTTTTACTTGAGAGTTTGTAGGACTGAAGTTGCAGATTGCATTACTGGCAATGATCCAGATCTCTTGGCAGAACTTGATGGGATTTAATGGAACTGATAATTAGGACATCTAAACTTGCCACTTGGAGTGCTGTGAGTGGCATCTTGGGGCCAGCTCAAAATGTGAAGGAAAGCCCTGTACAAGCAGGGGAGTTGTCTTAATATCAAGCTAATGTATATAAATTTGAGGAGGAAACAGAACACCTTTATATACTTAACATTGTAGTTTCATTAGTGATTAGTAGCCATTTATTTGTACATCTAGGGATTACTTAAATTCTGTACATATTCTGAAGGACTTAGAAACAAAATTTTTAATCTCATCCAATGTATGTTTATTTTTTTTTTACTTGCTTTTAAGCACTTTACTGTCTTGCACTACAAATGAGAACAAATCTTTGTTAAACTGGATACAGAAAAATGTGCAAAAAATTAAGAAATAAACAGTGGAGACCAGAACTACTGGTGATTTACAAGAAGAATGCAATGGGATTAAATCATTGAAGATGAAACTGTTAAATGTATTCTGTATTAGAAGGTATCTATTTGGAGAACTTACCTTAAGGAAAAGGTTTTGCGTTTGTTCTCTGCCTCTAGTACTGTTCATCTCTGGCTCCACAGCAGAAGAACTTTACCTCCTTTATTGGTAGTGCCAGGCAGTATTTTGGGGTAAATTAATATTGAACTGAGATATTTATCATTGGATTTAGGTGAATGTATGTGGCTTCCACTATGAAGTCTCCTCTCTTGATTGCAGGGGCCCTTTCCCCTTTCTCATTCTTGTAGGTTAAAATTCCAGGTTTCTTTTCTGTCTACAGGTGAAGCTGTGGATAATAACTCTCCTTCATCACGTTACACTCTTTCAAGGAACTGATTCATCATGTGTAGTTTATATGAGAAAACAAGGAGATTAATGACTGTAGATAAGAGGTAAATGTAACAGCATTTGTTTGATAATAAGAAAATGTATAATTGTATTTAAAATGAGCTAAGAGAAATACGGTTTGGTTTAACTGAAGGCCAGATACAGCTTTCATATCATATTAAATTAATTAGAAAACTGAAATTGGTTTATTATTTAAATTAGTGATGGGAGTTCTTTAGTGCTCCATTTTCAGTTTGTCATCAGTTAAAGACAGTTCAATCTATTTATCACTACATTAATCTAATGCTAATGAGGTTAACATAATGAGTAACCCAGCATTTCATTACATTAGGTTTATTTGAATGCGCAACTTGATTGTCATATTTAATTGAAACAGTAAATGGGGAAAGGTCGTAGGTTAGAAATGAGACTGGAAAGGGAGCTTGCATTGAGTGTGCAATTCGTATTTTGAGTCATAGAAGGAAAAAAAAAGATAACTTCATCAGTTTAAATGCCTTTAATTTTAGTCTTAAACATGAACAAGCATAAAAACTGCTGAACAGCTTGTGGTGCACCTCTACTGAAGCAGACTATATCTCTGCCTTGGAAAATTATTAGTTTTCTGCCTTTGCAAGGGAAAAAGAGGGGGTTTGGTTCTATAGTGAAGAGGACTTATTTTTGGGACTTGCTGGAGCAGTTGTATGCCAAACCTCAAGATCCTACCTGTAACTCTTCTTTCTTAAAACCTTGCCTTCCTCACCTGATGGCCTTGCAGCCCAAGCAACGAGTAACAAGTACCATGGTCTTCCAGAGAAGCAAGATCCCCAGAGATGCCTGGGGTGTCCTGCACCAAATGCTCTATTGACCATTTGCAGCGTCTGCAGTGGAAATCAGAAATGCTGTGCCCATTTGTATATTTTGAATGCAGACATCAAATTCAAGGACAGTAATATGATGCCTTTTGAACAAAACAGAAACAGAAAATGAGGATATAATATTATGCTTGAGACTGACATTTTAGGAGGCTTCAGCAATAAAAAAAACTACTTGCATTAATTTTGAGGGCTAAACTTTTGCTTAAACTGGCAATGCATTTAACCCCGCTAAATGTAAGTTGTCTGATGAGGGGAAAACCATGCATCTCAAAAACCTGAATTTGCAGCATCTTTTAACTATGTAAATCACAGTATTAGTATACTAAACAAGTATGTTCACTTTGAAAACTATTACTTCTGGAGGGCCCAATGTACAAAACCCAAGTATCTGCTGGACTGTGGAATCAGTTGAGCTGAGAACTGAAATACAAAGCTTTCGCATCTGTAGGCGGGCCTCTGCATTGTGGTGAGACACAAGGTTGGGTTGCAGTAAAATGACTAACTGCAAAAACGAAGATGTGCAGATATGTTGTGAGAAATGTAAGCATCTTCAGCAATCAATTTGAATGAATGATGTCTTGCAGTAAATTCTACATGACCACAAGGATCTCCCTGCATAAAACTTATTGCAGGATTGGGATTTGACTGGCCCAATTTGTTTGGTAAGCCTGTAATATCTGAGAGTAGTCTTGCATCATTTAATTAATTGATAAGAAGATACTTTGTGTCATATGACAGCTGTAATGACTGCCACTAAATTTTTCATATCACCTATGCCTCATAGTGACATCTATGCTTTCCAATAATACAGGTTTTCATTGGTAAGCAGCTTGTAATGGCCAGCAAATGGTATTTCTTGATAGGTTATTTGGCACACCAGGCTGTTAAGGAGCACAACAAAAAATAACTAACTATGCTTGTCAAACACTAATTAATTTTCACACCACCATATGAAGAAGGTAAATTAAATGAGCCTAGTTTTACAAATAGGAAAGTGAGGAAACAAGAGTTTAAAAAATGTGGAAGAAACTGTTAAAGTACGTTGGTAGCAGTGCCATCAATAATGAGCATGGCCTACATTTTCAGAAATAGATACTTATTAAAAATTTGTACTGGTTCTGCTTTTTGAGAAGTGTCTGCTCAGCACTTTCTGGAGATTATTAAGTACTGTTCCACCTGAGAAAATGGAATCACCTGAAGTTATATCACATTTTAAAAAAAACAAACACTATATCTCCTCAAGAACTGAGATATTCCGATTAGTTACTATGTACTGTAACTACAAAAGCATTTTTTACTTTCAAAATACTTAACAAGATGCTTCAGACTTTTAAGGCTGCATTTAACTAGTTCTCTTAATGCCAAAATTTTAAAATGTAGTACCATGAGAGTCACAGTGTTTTTTTTGTTTTTGTTTTTGTTTTTTAGATTTGACAATGCTCTCAGTTTCTCTGATATTGACAATAGTGGTACAGGGACAGCCTTCAAAAGTAAGGAAAAGGTTCACTTCAGAAAGTGGCAGTAGCAAAGGTAGATGTGGGAAGAATTATTACACAAAATGTGAAAGATACAGACATGAATGTTGCAGCAATCATTTTATTTCAGCTTTCTCTTTCTATAGAAGACAATGGAGAGAGATGCTCTGAATTGGTAGTCCTACTCCAGGTTTTTGGAAAGGACACTTGTGGAAGGTCTTGCATATATAGCCAGTAGAGAAGGAAAAGTAACCCAAATAATTTCAGAACTTGTTTGTATTACATTTTGTTTAGTATTTCTCCTTTTCCTTTGATGAGGCCAAGTATAACACAAAAGTAGGAAAGAAGGATTTGTTTGGTGGTTTTTCACTTATGAGTGGACTATATTGCCACCTTTGGCTATAAAGTATTTTATACAA
Source organism: Pampusana beccarii (assembly GCA_013399365.1). NCBI lineage: Eukaryota > Metazoa > Chordata > Aves > Columbiformes > Columbidae > Pampusana > Pampusana beccarii. Next base: position 132,711 of record VWYH01004722.1, on the reverse strand, counting down.
ACCTGTCACCAGTGTCAGGTCCAGCCATGTCCTTCAATAGTGTGGAAGGATCCCTGGGTAACAAGTCTTCTAACTGGGAACTGGTTCTAAGATACTGTTATCCCTCAGTTCTCTGAGATATTTTGTACAGGTCCTATTGGTGATACGAAGATGCTGGGTCATTTTCAAATGTTGGGTCAGGCCTACTCTTGCTTTAGAGAAGCATTTTGACTAAGTCTGGAATTCAAGCTCTTTTTTTGGGAGGGGGCGGGCAAGGGGAGGTGGGCGGTGTGAGGCAGGAAACAAACAAAAAACACCAAAAAAACACATTCTGGTTTGGGTATAGTTATTGCTACTCATATTAGAGTTGCTGCTTACATACAGCAAGCATAAGCTATAGGTGTTTTGAATTACCACACTAGAGTATAACTAGGACTGTTTTGTGGAAACTTTATGGCTAATAATTCACCTAATCATTTGTACTTTTGCCATCATATAGGCTGTGTTATGTGTTTTAAGATTGATTGAAACAGTTGGAGTATGAATGAAATGCTAGCTTCTGTATTTTTTGGTTCCCTCAATTTATCTCCGCTCCCTTGTTCAGCAGCGTAGAAGGCAAAATGAGGATAGTGAAGTTGGAAGCAAACTTGGTGAAATGTCTGGTGCCTCTTCTACAGTTATATAATCTACTATTGTGGGCTGTAAATTGTGATAAAATGTGATACTTTAATTTGAAATCTATACAAACTCATTTACTGAAAGATTTCAGGAGGGATGTAGAAAGAAGTAAGCTACTGGAAAAAAAAAATTTTGAGAGAATGTGAACTTAAGAATGTGTCTTGAGACCTTAAGGTGATTAGTGCAGGAAAGTACAAGCTCCATCGTCTCAAAAACCTACAGTTATCAAAAGAGATTAATTTGTCAGCAGCTTCCTTCACACTCATTGCCTTTGCCAAGATTTGTAGCGTACACTGGCACACGTGCATCTTGTCAGCATTCCTTTGAGACAGATTTAAAAGCAGATTTCATCACAGTAGTGGAAGAGCAGAGTCCTGAAGGGCCTGTGTCCTTAAAGGATGGTTGCTGGTATTTGTTCTTTCCATCACAACTGGTCATCCTCATATTTTAAATATAAGCATGAGGGCATGCCATTGGGTGTTATTAACCTTTCTAAAAGTCAGAGTTCTCCAGTTAGCTCTGGGAAACAGAGAAACTTTCTTGCTTCAAATGTTTAAATACCCTACAGTGAGATGTTTTACAGTCAGCTTCCGATTCTTTGCAGTTCCAGAAAGTGTATCTTATACCTTTCATATGCAAGACAGTACTGAAAGTATCTCTTATCAATTATTTTCCTTTAAAATTACATTTATTAATTCAAGCTCTGAAATGAAAATATTGTAAAGTTAAATGCACACTTAGATCTAACTTTAGTGTCTTGTTATAAAGATTAACATTCCATTTATGGAAAACATATGGGATTCTTCAGCTATCGATTTGATAATGTATGGTCTGTAGAAGAGACCGGATTAATTTGTCATTATTGTTTTAGGCCTGTACATCGTATTAATAACAGTGTCACTTCCATTTTTCTTCATATTATTGATACACAAGTTGCTTGTGTTAAATTGAAATTGGAAGTTAATAGTGAAGTAGATGTGGAAGACTAGTTCAAGACTCAGAGCTTTTGGTTTGGATTGTAAAAAACTTCATTGAATGCTCTAGGGATGTGAAGATGCTATCTTAACATTTGTTTTATTGTCCTTATTTTCCCAGTTATTGGTATGATAAGCAGAAGAATTAACCTACACTGCACCAGATGCATTTCACGATATCCCTGCTTTAGTCATAACGGCCTCTTCATACTGTGTTTCCCTGAAAATAAAACAGGGTCTTATATTAATTTTTGCTCAAAAACCTATTACTTTTTTACATGTATAGCTGCATGGACACTATTTTAATTGACTTTTTTTCTCAATTGTAACTAGGGCTTATTTTTGGAGTAGGACTTTGTCCTGGTTTTGTTAAAAACAAGACCAGATTCCCTTCAGTGAATTTTCCTTACAGCTAAGTACTTCTGAGTAACTGCACTTTTCTGAATTTTTGCCTGCATGTTTCTTAGACACAGTGCCCCAAGGCAGATAAGAGTGACCAATGGAATGCTGAAGAAGCCCCATGTTTACATTTATTGCTATGACAGCCAAGAAGAGTGATAAAAGTCCACACATCCCATTATCGAGAGGGGCGTGTTTGCAAGGAGGAGCGGACAGAACAAGTGACTAAAACTGACCAGCTAAGTATTCCATCCCATATGCATCATATACCCTATATAAGACAGAGATCATGAGGGTCTCACTCTCTTCAACCGTGGCCGGCATCTAGAGAGGACCCTGCCTGCTGTGTCTTCCATCCTAGGCCTCAATCCAGACCCTGCATCCCTGAACCCAGTTTCCAGTTTGCTGTGAAGTCCCGCCCATGACTTCTGGGTGCCTGCCCTGTAGCCGCTGGAGCTATATACTTTCTATATATTCTCTATTTATTAGTAGCATTTTAGTAAAGCCTTTAAAACTTTTTCCAACCCTGCAAGTCGAAGCCTCCCTTCCTCCTTATCATCTTTCCTATCTAAAGCGGAGGGTGAATGAGGAGGTAACAGAGAGCATCTGCCACACTTTATTGTTGCCTTGCAATTAAACCTTGACAGGCTTATACTTTGAGCATCCTCAAAACTCCTGAAAAATCATGCTAGGGCTTATTTTTGGAGTAGGTCTTATTTTTGGGAAAACAGGGTATGTCTGCTTGCTTTCTCCACCAAAAGGCTGAATTGTTCTTTGTGCTTGGAGGTCTTTAAAGATCAGCCAGTTTTCATGAGCTACTTTGCTGTTCAAAGCTGCCCATGGGATCCCATTTACCAACTGCCTGAATAAAGTGATATCTGCTCTCTTAAAGTTGAGGTTCTGTGCTCTGCTATGTGCCTTGGGTTGTGAGGATAGTTGCTAAGGGACTAATAAGATTACCACCTATTGCCACATGCCCTACTCGTTTCCTTCTTGATAAGTGAGTAGCAGATCCAAATGCGTATCATCCTTGTCTGTTCCAGGACATGTGTCCCTGGGATATGACAATTAGTCCCTGACATCCTCCAGAAACCTTTGTGTTTTTTTGTATCCTGTCATGTTGTATTCCCAGCATATGTCTGGGAGGTCAAAGCTGCACCTGTGAATTAAGGTCTGTGATACAGACTTCCTCTAGTTCTTTACAGGTTTCACCTGCTTCCTCACTTCAATCGGGTCGTCCGTAACAGACTCCCACCGGGATATCACACTTACTGGCCTCTTACCTGATCCTAAGCCATGAGCTGTCAAAAAGATTGTCTCCCATCCTGCAGAAAAGCTCCCTGAATCTGAGCTGAGCTGCTCTTTTGCACAGAGGGCAATTCCCTTTCCAGGTCTTCCTAGCCTTTTTCTCCTGAAGAGCTGGAGTCTGTGCATCACAGCATTCTAGTCATGCAAACTCTCCCAACACATCTCAGTTATTCCCGCAGTCAGAATTTTGTGATCATGGCTGGAGCTCTAATTCCTTCTGCTTTTTTTCCCAGACTGTGGTCACTTGTTTGAGGAAAGCCTTGTTTTATCATTACTTGAGGTCTTTCTTTTATTCATTGCACCATGTCACTTACTTTCAACCGCTTAGATCCATTGCTTCTCTTACTTATGGTTTGTAGCCTCCCTCTCCCTCTTGAGAACTCTTGCTTTTGAAATGTATCTGCAGTTAAAGTCTTTTATAGAATCAAAATATGTTTTACAATTAGTAAAAAATAAAATATGTTAAACATAGTTTGTTATTACTTAGATACTTTGGAAAGCTCTTAATGAGTGAAGTTATTTTTCTACTGACCTTTATTTGCCTCAGTATTTAAAGTAATTCTCTGTACAGATGATCCTTAATTCAGAGATTATGCAAGTGGCATGATGTATCGCTCTTGTAGTTGAATATATATGTTAATTGTGATTACTGTAATGCTTTTTAAAAGTATGTACTAGATTTGAAAACAGAACAGTTCATAGTTGCTTTGATTTACTGAAGATGTATATTACATGTCTAGTAGTGGTCTTTTGTAATGTATAAATATTAATATTTGTACCATGGGCCCGTAAGATAAACATTTATGTTTTGAATTAGAGCTATAAGAGTTATTAATACAAAACCCTAAGTAGAACAGTCCTTTATAATCTATGGAAAGAATACTTTCCTTAGTCGAGAATGTTTTTATTGACTCAGATAATGTTTACACTTCTTTTAAGAAACTTACTGCCTACAGTGGTCCCTTGTTTTTCTTTGCTTCACCTTTTGCTATTATCATGATGGTTGATTAGTGTTGGCTGCAACAGGGACACTTGTTGTTGAGACTCCACTAGTGGCTGCTTCAGGCAACGTAATTGTCAGGTTGTTGGGAAATCCACAACTCCCTGTGTGGGTAAGAGCAAAGCTACCCTGTAGGGGCACATTTAACAGGTGCACTTTATTTTCAGAATAGCATCTATTCAGCCGTTCTTCAAAGCGATTTAAATTTATTCAGCTGTTAAACAGGCAGCAAAATTGCAGACACCTTTTTGTTATGCAACAACATGTGAGGTCCAACTAAACTGGCCAAGGAGGGTACTTTCTCTAAAACTTTTCAGCAGGTGGAAGGATCTGGGCTTTTCACAAATAGTGCCTTATGCTTTGCTGTGATGGGGAGAGGATTGTGGAGAAGTATGGATCAGCTGCTCAGGTGTTCAGTGATTTGTGTTAGCATAGGAGAACTAGTCCCTGGGGAAAATGTGGGGTTTTTTTTGTGGGTTTTTTTTGTTTGTTTTGTTAGTGACTAAAGAAAAGTAGAATCATAATAAAAGAAAAACAAACCTAAAGCCAGAAATGGATATTTCAATTTTAATGGAGCCCTGGTTTAGTTATTTGTATAACTACATGTACAGGTCTGATTTAAGTACGCAAGTAGTTTTGTCAATTATGTTGCAATTACTTGGGTTGAAATAGAGTACATGTTAATATATTTGTTGATAGTAGAAGAAGAATTATTTCTTCAAAAGAATTATTTCTTCAAAAGAATCACAGGATATTTTGTTACCATCTTTTTGCAGGAATGCTTGTTTTAATGATCCGGTTTATTTTTTGCTTTCTTGGTTATAGCAAATAAATAGGACATTACTGTAAATACATCTTTGTTTAGTGAAACGTGGTAATTTAAGAGTGAATTATTAGACAGAGGTGTCCTGTGCTTCATACTGTGTTATTTCCTACAAAATCACAAGCTGAAAACTGATGTGGTTTTTATAACTGAAGAGGGCTGATGAAGACTATGGTGAGAATTTAAATTCTGGAACGCAAAGCTGAATTACCTGCATTTAATGTTTTTTCATCATCTGGCAAAATAAGCATGAAATTGTGAATGATGAGTTACTTTATTATAAACACATCTTGCTGAGTAACCTTTGTTACGTGAATAAGGACTATAGGGGACTTTACAATCTGGTTTACATCTCTGCCTACTGTGCTGTTTCCAGTCTGCACAGAAAACGATAACTCAGGTTAAGTAGCCAGTCTGTAACAATTATTTAATTCTGTAGCTACAGAATTTTCATCATTTAAGGCAGTTCTCAAATGTGGATTTATTAGCATTACTACGACGTGTTTCAGATGCTGTAAACGACAGTTTGGTGTTACTTTGTATAAACTCTATGGTATAACAGGGAAAGTAAATCAAGTGAGTTGCAGGGCATGAATGTGTCTATTCCTGGCACTAGATGATTTTTTAGAATGTAAATCATGTGTATTACCGAATTTGTTCTAAAGGTTAATTTAAAAATTGGGGATACTTATTTGTTCAAGGCTTTGATTTTTTTTTTTTTAAACCATTTATTCAGTGACAAAACCCAAACTTCTGTATTTTAAGACAATACTGGATATTTAGTTTCTGCACTAGTGTTTGCGTATTACCATGTCTACTCTGAGAGCTGCCTACTAATTTGTAGTCTAATTGGGCTGCGATTGCATGGTAGGAAGGGATTTTCTGGGTCATCAAATGATGTTACTTCCTGTTGCAGGTACCATGCTATACAATCCCTTTCGTAGACCTATGAAGCAAATCCTGCACTGAAAATACGCAGTTTTGTATACATTATCTTCCTAAGTTGTTGAGGTGCCTTTACTTAAGGTGTATGCTCTTCTCAGGAGTGAAAATTCTATAAGCTGCTGGAAGTTTCTTATTTGAGGCAAAATTATGTAAGTAGAAATGACACCATGTTGTGCTGAAAGATGTTCCGCTGAGTCAGCATTGTTAGGTTTCTCGGGCTTATGACTTATAGTCATGATCCATAATATTCACAGGTGGAATTACTTATTTCTCCATATATTTCTGCTAGTGCACTTGTGACACTTCAGTCTGTGACAAACATGTGCTTTGAGACGTGTGCTTACCAGGACAACTGTGAGATGGATATGTGATGTGGGTAACTGAAGTCTAGGGTGATACTCCTAAGAATCACTTCATTTCTCCTTACTATTGAAATAGGATGCCAGTGTGCTATTAAGGACTAGCAGATTAAGTATGCAGGATATTAAGACGGAATAATATGAAGAGGTCAGCCATGATGATTTGACCCAGGCTCTTTGAGGATTGCCTTGGCACTAGTTTGTTGTGGATTTACAATATTGTTTTGAATTTTACACATTACACTTTTTGCATGACCTGATTTCTCATTAAAACTCCATATATTCATTGGAAAGAATTTATCAAGTGTGATCCTACTACTACTGCTACTGCATCTACAGAATAATGGACTGGTATACTTTATTTGGCTAAAGTTTAGTCTGCATATGTCTGTGTCCTCTATTCAAGCCAGAATCAATTACACAGTAGAAGTCAGCAGAGTTCCCGAGGGAATAAGGTACAAACTACTTGAAGGAAAGAGAATTATTTATAGGAAACCTACCTAATTTTCTCCCAGTCATCTTGGAGGGGTGCTGGTAAATCCATTGACCTCTTTAGTGCTTGTGGTCCAGGTCACGTTAACTATCCTCCTTGCAGAAAATGGGACAGTATTCAGGAGTCAGGGCAAAAGTTTTATGGGGAGTGGCGAGAAAAAATTCTTCACTGTTGGGGAAAAATGTTTCAGTGGAACAATCTTACTGTCCTATGGCATGAAACTTTCAATCTCCTAACCAGCTACATTATCACAGGAATGTATGCTTGTAAAAAAAACCCCAGATCTTTAAATATTAGTGCAACAAATCAAAAATTACTGGGGGATGTTCAGCTACAGGGACAAAAATATGGTACTTTCAGTGTCCTTAATTTGTGTGCTGCATTATCTTAGAAAAAATCCCTATTGCTTTCTTTCATAATGAGAAAAATAAACGTTTAATAAGAAGAAAACATTCTCAGATTTATGCTGAGTGACACCAACCCTTGGGGAAGCAGATGGTTAATTACAGGGTTGCTTCATAGGGGCTTAGAGGAATAGCCATTGTAACTTTGGTCAAGTTTTAAAGTTAGAGCATGTTTTCTGACAAACAGCTCGTATTTTGAGGCATACATGCAGTATAGAAATAATTTGGAAGAGACAGAAGGGGGTAGAAAATAAGATGAGAAAGTGAGAAGGAAATATACATCCCAGAGACTTTCAGTAGGGAGTGAAATGAAATAAAGATTATTTAGATGTTGATTTGCTCCCTGGTAATCTTATAATTGCCGAAAGGGTGGATGTATTTTAGGAACAGATGTTTACAAGGGAGTTGCAGATTAAGTTAGGTTTCAGTTGTATTAGTAGTGTACAGATATTTATATCTAACTGTTTTTTTTCTCGTTTGTTAAACTCAGCAGGGAGATGTGAGCTATAAGAACCAAAAACTATTTGATTACATGAAAATTATATATGCATGTATATAAGTGAGATTTTATAGGAAGTTAGAACACGAGGATAAATGCACAAAATAGCAGGTATTTAAATGCATGCCACTTTCACTTTGGCCAAAATAATGATTTCCAGAACAAACAAAAATTACTCCAGGATCCCTTGTCCAGACAAGAATCTGACTCTGTCTTTTAAAAAAAATAGCTATTTTTATTTGAACCCAGTTAGCAACTAAGAAGTCACCAGCCTCTTGCTTATGCCACCACTGCCCCACAATTCCAGCAGGATGGGGAGAAAAGAAGTCCATGACTTGGGCTCTGTCTGCTTTGGTGGTCATTCGGGAGGGGAGAGATGTTGTGGTGTGTTTCATTGAATTGTTTGGTGCAGAAGCCAGCTCAGTTTGGATCACTACTGAACTTAAGAGGTTCTTTGCAAGGCTCTTCTTTTACTGGTTTGGATGACTCCTGCTGTGGTACTTTTCAATGAAATACAGCTATGGTGACAACTCAAATCATGTGTTATTTTTCCTCCAAGGTTAAGTCTCTTGGAGCTATGCATCAGATTTCTCCATCCTCCTCCAATATGACCACCAAATGCAGCTGGGTCCTTCCATGAATAGCTTACCAGACATGTAGCTTGTAGTAAATTTGTGTCCCTGTGCTTGAATGTCCTGGTACCTGTTGCCTTCAGTGTAGTCCTTAACAGTCTGTTGCATCGTTCAGTGTTGCTGGTGGCTGGTGCGTGATAGGTGATACAATATACCCAGTCAGTGCTGTGTTTCTTGGCCTGGATGTCTATGAAGTGGCTTCAGAAATTAGTCCCATTGTCTGATTCAGTTCTTTCTGGGGTGTTACATCAAAATAAAACTTATTTTTCAAAGCTCAAGGTGTTTCGGGTGGTGGCATTGGTTACAGGGTATGATTCTAACCATATAGTAGTCACCTCCACCGCAGCGAGCCTGTGATGTTTTCATCGACGTATTCATGGTAGTGCGATATACTTAACCTGTCAGGCCTTCCTGTTTTGGTATCTCAGCCACTGTCTGATGTTTTCTTGGGCCCACCAAGCTATGAGTAGCTTACCCTTACGTTCCCAGTCCAGGTCCACATGATCCAGCTCAATTCTACCAGCCTGGTCTGCCTGTTGCTTGTTCTGATGTTCAGCAGTGGTACAGTTCTCAAGCACATGAGCATCTGTGTGACAGACCTTTACAACAACGTTCTCCACTCAGGCAGCAACGTCCTGCTGCAACATAATGGCCTAGACGCTATGTGGCCTACGCCTGTGCTGCCAGTTGGATCCATGAATCCATGCAGAGGGAGAGCTCTGGCCACATTTCTTGTTCAGTGATATCTAAAAGCAACTGTATAGCTTTTACCTCTGCAAACTGACCTGATTTGTCTTTTCCTTTAGTTTCTGTGCTTGTGTGGGACTCCATACAATAGCTTTCCACTTCCAGTGGTTTCCCACAATGCAACAGGACTTCTTGGTAAATAAAGCATGTTGTTTCTTGCTCTCTGGTAACGTGTTATACACTGGGACCTTTTTGATGTGAATCACCTCCCTGGGCAATGCTCTGAAATCTCTGTCTTGTGGTCAGTTCATGATCTCTACAAGAATTCCTGGGTAGCTGGGCCTTCCTGTTGAAGCCCATTGCATGATCAATGCTACCCACTTATTACATGTAGTGTCAATTGCACGATGTGTAGAGGGGACCTTTCATTTGAACACCCAGTACAGCACAGACATTTGTGGTGCCAAGAAGAACTGTGCTTCTGTACCAACTACTTCTGAAGCAGCTTGAACTGCATTGTGTCCTACTAGTATCTCTTTTTCAGTTAGGGTGTAAAGACTACTGCACAAATTGTCTCCTGTTTAATCTCTTTAAAAGTTCCTTGCTGCTCAGGGTCCTAGTTGAAATACTTATTTTGTGTCACTCAGTGGAGAGGGCTGTCAGTCTGACTGTAACCAAGGAATCCAGCCGTGCATCATGTCTGTGTTTTCTTTTTGTTAGCTGGTGGGGACATGGCTGGTATTGTATTAATCACATCCACTAGAGTGTGGTGATATCTATATGCCATTTCTTTCCAGAAGATAGGTCTCTGGTGCCGGTCATTTGACCTTGCTTTGTTTTGGCCAAACCCAGATTTTAGGTAAGATAATAATCCAAATAATTCTTTCTCAAATACTTCCCTCATTGCATTGTCCCACATCATAATGTCATCAGCATATTGCAAGTGTTGAGGGGCTTCACCTTGTTCCAGTACAGTCTATATCAATCCATGACGAATGGTAGTGCTGTGCTTCCACTCATGGGGCAGCCAGTTCCAGATACTGAACGCCTCTCCACATGGAAGCAAACTGTGGCCTACAGTCTGCTACCAAAGGAATGGAGAAAAAAGCATTGACCACATCAGTTGTGGCATATGACCTGCTTGCCTTTGACTCCATTTTGTATTGGAGTTCTAGAGTGTCCAGTACAGCAGCACTCAGTGGTAGAGTGTTTTTGATCTGGCCATGATAGTCTACTTTAGTCACCACCCTCCATTAGACTTTTGCGTGGGCTGTATGGGACTCTTAAATGGTGATTAAATCTTGTTGATGACTTCTTCATTTTCCAGTTGATGGATCACCTCATGGATGGTAACCAGGGGGTCTTAGACAGTACAGTATTGCTGCCAGTGCACCTTCATGGCAGCAGTTGTCACCTGCTGTTCTTTGATGCACAGCAACCCCACAACAGAAGGATCATATGAGAAGTGAGGCAAGGTAAACAGTTGTTTAATCTTCTCTGTATTCACAGTGGCTGCACCAAAGGCCCACTGGTACGTTTTGAGGTCCTTGAAGACTTCTGAGGTATATATACCTTCCTGAGGTATATATACCTTCTGAGGTATAAATACCTTCTTCTGAGGTAGTCTATGCCCAGGATGCCAGAACATCTGGACTGGTCCACAGTAGGGTGCTTCTGTCACTTGTTCCCTGTTAGGCTCACTTCAGTCTCCAACAAAGACACCAGCTGGGATCCCCTGTCACTCCAGAAATCCAGGTGGGTTCTTCCTCCATGTACCCTGATGGCATTAGGTTATGCCGAGCACCACTCCTCACCAAACCATTATGCTCCCATGGGTCCGATGTGCCAGGCAATCTGTTCTATACAGTCCAGTAAATTTCAGTTGTCCCTTTCCTCTGCTTGGCTGGAGGTAGAGTCCCTTTATTGCTGGTCGGAGCACTCATTGCCTAATTGCTGTAACTGCAGACCAGAAGTCCCTTCATCAGGATCAGAAGTAGAAGTGTCCTCAGATCTTCTTCTTTGTCTGGAGGCATAAAGTTCCTGGATGTGTGCTTTTTGGCCACTGCTTTTTCTCACAATTCACCTACCTCCAACCTAGTAGCTCATGTAGGTGTAACACCCCTCTTCCTCAGTGGTTATGCAGGTGGAACAACAGGGTGGCATGTGACATGGTCACATTGTTCCCTTTACCTTTCTTTGCTCTGACTCCATATAGCACTTGTGACAGCTGAGACACTAGCCTGTGGGGGAGAAGATGACTTGTTCTCTTTGAGTTGGTGGACCTGTTGGAACACTTTCTTCTCAACCAAGATGCAAGCTTGTGGGGTTGAGGAGGAAGAGACATTATCTTCAGTTTACCAGGACTGGCCAGTCTATAAGCAGTTGTTGCCTGAGTGTCTGCCCAGTCCATTATCATCAGGGTTCTGGTTCTGCCAGCAGCTCCACTGAGGACACCAAGGCTGCTCGTGGTGTGTAAAAGTTGTGTCTGCGTTAGTAATTACTGTAGTATAACAGGAGTGAACCTACAACAAAACAGTTTGTGGTTAAAGACCTGAAATCTGCGTATTTATGTATTTATGCATGTCTCAAGGGATTTACCTGGGACTGACTCCACTCTGGTCTTGCCGAGAACAGTTGAAGGTTTAGATATTTCTGAAGTACAGTGTCAGTTTACCTTGATTTGAAAGGGATGCAATTTTGTCCTCCGAGACTATTTTGCAATGCAAACCAAGGCAGTGTAAAACATTATAAGAGATGTTCGGTTCAGAAGTGTATTCCTGATCTAAACCCAAATGTTCATGCAGGCATACTCTACTGTAACTTGGCAAAAACTTCTCTGAAAATGAGCTGAACTAAATGCATCGTGTTAACTCACTTTTTCCCACATATTCCAACAGTAGAATACTTCTAATGCTGAGCACACTGTGCCTGTGTTCTATAGCTCCTGTCTGATGTATTTCATGTAAGCAGGTATAACATACTATACTAAATCTTCACAAGATTCCTTTTTAAGCAACACACAGGCTTGCATTTATACACTTGAAGCTAAGATGAAATAAAAGAATGGAAATTGGTATCTTTTTGTAATGGAGTGTTTTGGGAATATTTTTCTTGCTTCTGAGGTTCTTGTGTTTCACTTTTAAATACATGAACTTGAATAAGGTTTCAAGAAAAATAATGTAAAGAAACTACTGGTGAACAAAGCATATTTATATAATAGAAAATAAATAAACCTTGCTGAGAGAAAGTGATGTTGAAGAGATGTCTGAAACAATTAAATTCTTCTATGGAAAATTCCTATATTAGAACCACGCATATGCTTTTCTTCATACAAGAGAACAGTGTGCTACCTGGGTTACATTTAAGAATTTCTGGCCTTTGACTTTTATGAGTCTATGTAAGAAAGCTGGACATCCTCTTAAGCTGCTGGGAATTCTGAGTTGAAGTTGACGAGATATAGCTGTTATAACAGTTTATTTGGAAGTCTGATTGGTATTGGTGTTGAACCATAAATTTCCTTTTTTGTCGTCAGTAACAAGAAAAATCTTTCACTCATTAGTGTTACAAAAGTAGAAACATGTGAGTTAATATATTCCATGGGGAAATACTAGATTACTGTATTCTACTGATAGTAATGGAAAGAAAACTTACTGTGGTAAAACTATGCAGGTATTTTTAGAAACTGACTCTAACGGTCATGATAAAAGATATCCATATAACTAAAAGATCTCTTATTCTCTGTGTGTTTAGCATAGAAAAATGCTTCATACTGCATTTTAATTTCATATACTGTACCTGGCTAAGAGCTGGAAATGTATTTGCTCTAAGTTCTGCTTTACTGTCTGTCGAAAGAAAATAATTTGGAAGATATAAAACAGATAACTGAGCAACAGTTTGACTCTTGTAATAGAAATTTCAGAAAATGCTTGCTCTTTTTTTTTTTTTTTTTTTTTGACCNCTGACCAATTCCACAGGAATTTGGGATAGTGTTACCAAGATGCATATGCTTATCCTTTGCCTTTGGGAAAATCTGCAACTACTTCCCCTGGGCATTTACCGACGCCTGTAATTAGTGCTGTGTTGTTTCTGGGTTTTCAGTACCAAAACTTTTGAAATACAAAACCCAATAAATCCTAGTATAATGATTTTTTATGACTGTGTGTTTTTAAACTACAATGAGTATTTTATTGACATTACGCTTCACTGTGAGCTATTGATAGTTTGCTTCTTATGTTAGTGGAGGGAGGCAGAACTATCCCACAGAAAACTGGATGTTTATGAATGTTCTGTCCAGCTGTTCTGTGGACTGAGATGTGTTCTGTACTTTAACAGCTGTGCTAAAAGCTAAGTAGGTGTCTGATTTCCATAGATTTTTAGTAGCAGCTAGTCAGAATCTTGGGACCACATTATCTTGCATTGCAGGCTTTTAGCTAACACAGCAGAGAATGAAGATTTTCCTTCTTTAACAAGATGCTTTATTTTTCAGTATCTGCAAAAAAGTCTTATGTTCTGAATGTCACTATTTTTTCTACTCTAAGCTGGGGAAGAATCTAGTTATCTTCTTGTGTTTTGCATGTCTTTTTAACTCCTGAATGTTTTGTTTCAGATATTTAAGTATGGTTACTAATGTCTTCTGATCTTACAGTCTGGGATGAATGTTATTTAAAAATAAATGTGTCTGACTTTGTCTTACTGTCTGGACTAAAAACTTTAGAACATACTAGAAAAATTAAGTTACTGCTTTCCCCAGAAAGCTTTGGAGAAAAATAGGAGTGTCACACAGTTAAAAAAATATTATTAAAAACATAGTAGCTGTGTAATACAACAGGAATATTCCATGTACATTTTAAGACTTTACAGGCAGCCAGTGTAGATGCACAGTGTGCTTGTTTCTCACTTGTTTTAATAAGCTGTGCCTATTTACCTATATTCAAAGAAGAACAAATTTAAAAACTTTAAGAAATGTGATGTTAACACTGTAAAACATGAGTTGTCTGGTAAAGGAGAACGGACTTTTTCATGAAACTCAAAAAAAGTCTGTCCATGGTTATAAGTGCGTAAGCGATGAATACTCAGAACTCATCTATGACGTTCTGTTTATTTCTGGAAAAAAAAAATTTAAAAAAAAATTTTTGCTCTGGGTATTGGAACTTTCTCCAATTAGGCTTCTTAGAGCTTTCCAGTAGGAGGCCATTTCTAGCTTGTATGATCTATTTACTTTTATCAAGTTCTCAAATCACAGGCAAAGGCATGTTCTTTTGTACTTCAAGGCTTCTGAGAATTTCCTGTGCCGCTGATGCTCACCTGTAATCTAACCTGCTCACTTAAAATTCTGTACCTGTGACCAGTCTGATAATATAGCAAGATGAAAGATAATAGCAGAATAGAAAACAGCTTGGTCAAAATAAAAAATCAAGTTAAATAGAATAATTTTGGTAGTTTGATCACCAAAAATATATGAACGTAGTCTCAGATATCTTACAAATTCAAAAATATGTTTAACTTATCATATAGCAATATGATGTTTTCTTGAGAAGATTCAGCTACTTTTCCAAAAAATGTATTACTTTAGAAGTTGTTCTGCCGAAATCAATGTTGTCTGTGGAGTAATGAAGGAAGAACCTACCCATAGTTTTTCGTGCTAATCAGTTCTGTGCTGCCTTTTGAGGTATTACAAGTGATTGTTTCTTGGATTTATTTTTTAGGCTAATAGCTTAAAAAGTCTGGTACATTTGTATTGATGAGGGTACAGAATTATTCAAATCAGTATTAGTCAATCTCCTTGGTCAAATACTACACTGTCATTTATGAGTCTGTACAATTTATTCCATCAATAAAAGGATTTTTTTGTAATATCAGTAATATTAAAATCAGTAATATTAATAATTTCAAGCTTTTTCATTGGAAACAGCACTCTTGATGTTTTTATAATCTAAGATAGAGATGGCTAATTTACATGCCTTTGCATATTGCAGTTTAAAAACATTTATTTTATTTATTTTTTAAGTTGCAGAAATATATTTTTAAAAGCTTCATGGGCAATGTAAGTTTCAGAGAAGTTCAGTCAAAACCCCTATATTACTGCTTTTTACTTATGAAAATAAATGGCAGGAAAGTAATGCTGTCATGTTTTCAAGTTTGTAGTAAATTCAGGATTCTGGGGGCCAAGGCATTGTATCTTTATATTACGCTTTATACATCTGTGTGGCTTTCTACTGGAGGGGAAAAAAAAGTTATGTACAGGACATCCAGTAAGTCCTGATGTCTAATAATAATAATTCTTGCTAGCTTTTTCTCTTTGAGGGATATCACGAGTTTTTGCATTCCTACTGCTCTTATATCTACCAAATCACACTAGTGCCTTTTCAGTTTTCATAATATTATTTATATCTACCGGCTGATATGGTAGATATACAAAAAAACCTCAAATTCATATTATTTTATATAGTTGTGTGTAAATATGCTACATCATAGAATCATTTCGGTTGGAAGAGTCCCTTAAGATCAACGACTCCAACCATAACTTAACTCTGGCACTAAACCACGTCCTTAAGAGCCTTGTCTCTACATCTTTTAAACCCCTGCAGAGATGGTTACTCCACCACTTCCCTGGGCAGCCTCTTCCAGGGCTTCACAACCCATTCCATGAAGAAATTTTTCCTAACATCCAATCTGAATCTTCTCTGGTGCAACTTGAGGCCATGTCCTCTTGTCCTATCACTTGCTACTCAGGAGGAGAGACCAGCACTCTCCATGCTACAACCTCCTTTCAGGTAGTTGTAGAAAGTGATAAGGTTTCCCCTCAGCCTCTTTTTCTCCAGACTGAACAACCCCACTTCCCTCAGCTGCTCCTCATCAGACTTGTGCTTCAGACTTCTCACCAGCTTTGTCATTCTCCTCTGAGCTCTCCAGCACCTCGATGTCTTTCTTGTACTGAGGGGCCCAAAACTGATAACAGAATTCGAGGCGAGGGTGGGCCTCACCAATGCCAAGTACAGCAGCACAATCACTTCCCTAGTCCTGCTGGCCACACTATTCTTGGTGCACACTAGGATGCTGTTGGCTTTCTTGGCTGCCTGGGCACACTGCTGGCTCGTGTTCAGTTGGCTGTTAATCAAGACCCCCAGATCCTTTTCTACCAGCAGCTTTCCAGCCACTCTTCCTCAAGCCTGTGGCACTGCATGGGGTTGTTTCGACCCAAGCGCAGGACCTGGCACTTGGCCTTCTTGAACCTCATACAGTTGGCCTCAGCCCAATGATCTAGCTGGTCCAGATCCCTCTGTATGGCCTTCCTACCATCCAGCAGGTTAACACTCCCACCCAATTTAGTGTCGTCTGCAAACTCAATCCCCTCATCCAGATCATTGACAAAGAGATTAAACAGAACTGGCCCCAATACTGAGCTCTGAGGAACACCTCTTGTGACCAGCTGCCAACTGGACTTGACTTCATATACCACAAGTCTTTGGGCCTGGCCACCCAGCCAGTTCTTTACTCAGCGAAAAGTATGCCTGTCCAAGCCATGAGTTGCTGGTTTCTCCAGGAGAATGCTGTGGGATATGGTGTCAAAGGCTTCACTGCAGTCTAAGTACACAACATCCCTAGCCTTGGTGATCACCTCCGCCAGCTCCCTCAGTACCCTTAGGTGGATCCCATTTGGCCCAATAGACTTATGGGTGTCTAAGTGGTGTAGCAGGCTGCTAACCATTTCCCCTTGGATTATGGGGGCTTCATTCTGCTCCCTGTCTTCCAGCTCAGAGAATTTTGTACCTGGAGCACAGCTGGTCTTACTGTTAAAGACTGACACAAAGAAGCCATTTAGTACCTCTGGCTTTCCCTCATCCTCTCTCACTGTTTGCCCACACATCCACCTGAGGGTGGAGATTCTCCTTAGCTCTCGTTTTGTTGCTGATGTATTTATAGAAGCACTTTTTGTTCCCTTTTACAGCAGTAGCCACGCTTAGCTCCAGTTGGGCTTTGGCCCAACTGTTTTATAAGTACAAGATGTTTCTAATCGTTAATTTCCTCTAAGGAAAAAGAGGCTTTTGAGTACAATTTTTCTTTTATTTTTCATTAGCTTTCTGTAATGCTGGAATAACCCTACATGTGGTACAAGTACTATTTCAGGTTTAGAGGGCCAATTAACAGAAATTTTCTAGACCTCTGAGATTGTCTTGCAAAGATGATAAGTCTTGAGAGAAAAGAGTGATAAATAACAGCAGATAAGTTAATCAGACATCTGACTTTTTAATAAAATGTTTCATAGTCCCACTAGATCTCTCATTTGTCACAGTTTTCCATATTTTGTTGATCTCAGAGGAAATAAATCATTTGCTTATCAGAATACTTCTCTTCATCCACAGGTGCATCAGCACGCGTTGTGCATCTCAGTAAGCAAGCACACAAGGAATTCTCAATCAAGAAGCTTAAGATACAATGTTTTACTACCTAGCACTTTGATTGATGGTGCCAGGGGCAGCGTAGACTTTGTGTTTGCTTTCATCAAGCTCAATAACTTTAGAGTAGGCAACTGCAGTTTAACTGAGAAGTCTCTTGCTACAAAAACTGTGTCCTTAAAAAAAAAAAAGGGCAACAA
>VWYH01004722.1:0-114900 GCA_013399365.1 Pampusana beccarii | reverse complement strand
AAAAAAAAAACAAACCCAAAACAATACACAGAAAAACAAACAAAAGAACCCCCTGTCACTTTAGGTAAGCTGTTGTACCACACTATTTCTGCAAGATTTTTAAACGGTTATCTAAAGGTCCATTATACACTAAATTAGCGGTATGCTTCTTATTTTCACTAGAATATGTGGTTAAAATTTGTCCAAGCAAATGAAAACCAGATTAAGTTCTGTTTTGAAAGCTATTTATTGCTTTTAGTTCCTACAGCTCATTTCTTAAATTGAACTGTGGTCTCAATAATATATTTAATAATGACTGAAGCTCTTGGAACCTGGAAAGATAAGAGCTAAGGACAAAATTCAACCATTGTCTTGATCAAGTGAGTCCAACACTGAAGGTTTGAACAACTGTTATGTCTAAATGAAAATAAAAGTTGTTTGTGCAGTTCAGATCTGTTGTGTTACCTTGAATGCAAAGAATCTTAAAGCAGACAACCTTATGTGTCAACTATTTTCCATTGATGAGGTGAGCTTTCCCATTGGCAGGACCAGGATGGTGATTTTCATGCAGTTGCCTTGGTTGTAATTTAAATAGCAATAGTAAAACCAGCTATCATTACTTTTAAGCCTTGAAGCTTTAATGAGTTTGAATTTGGGTGAATTTGGATCAGGTGTGGCAGATGTGTATCTGAAATTGATGTTCTATGAATGTTCTTCCAATATGGTTAGACTTTTAAATACAGGAGAACTTAGGAAAAATGCTTTAAGGCACTAGGAAGCTGTCTTAGTATTTACTTTTGACAGATTTGGGGTTCTTAAAATGTTATTATTTGAATTATATTGAAAGTCTAAGAGATCGGGGTATCCATTTTACTAAGAAATTCTCAAATATCTCTTTACTTCTGAATATTGTGTAATCTTAGTCCATGAGGTAGGCAAATAGAGGAAGAACTATTATTCCTATTTTATGTTTGGAAAATGGGCCCCTGAATAAAGTAAATGGACCTCTATTTGATACATGTGTGTTTACATATTGTTGCAACACAACCGAAGAGTGTCAGATTGAAGAGCTCAATCTAGACATTCTCAAATCCAATCCATTAGTTTAAATATACTATCCTCTATGAATGTATCATGTCAGCATGTAATCTTCCAGTTTGGAAGATCTTAGTTTAGATCTATTGGAAACTTAAAGGTAAAATCTAGTTATGCTTTTGAGTTGAACTCCAGTTCATGAAAAGCTTTGTGAGTTCTAATATTCTGTAGAAAGTATTTGCCTTTTCAGCCAAAAGGTTCAGAGAAATGGGCTGTGGAGATAGTGCTACTGCAGAAGTTAAATGATCTAGGTTCCTTAATTTTGTATCACATTTGCAACCCTCAGTTTCTTCAATTTCAACAGAATACTCTGTGAAATCTGTATTCTCATGAAAATATTTCCACTATTTGAAATCTGAGAAATTAAGCACGAGCAAGACCATCCACAATTAAAAACTGTGGGTGTACTGTGAAGCTACTCAGAGCTATATAGTTCTGACAGTAGGCTTTAAGGCAGCACAGTTTTATTGCTGAAAAATCAGGACAGCTTTAGTATATAAACGGAAGGGTATCTAGAATGTCAAACAGGCATAACTCCTATTTTTTTTAATTCTTTCACCTTAAGCCATAAAATGTCAACTAAACCCAGAAACTCTTTTGCTGTTGTCAAATATTCTTTGTAGATGTAAGGCTAAATCTCGTACAGTACAGTGAGCTTTAAAAACGAATTCATTTGTTGAAATTAACTCTGAAGAGCTAACGAAAAAAATGGATATATTCACAACTGATATATCACATCATTACAATTGCTGCCAGTAATTTATTCCACAATATTTAGTATCCTTCTGACTGGTTCTTTTTAGAAATTTCTTTAGCTCAATTTACTTTTAACATTTTAGAGTCAAAGCCCTTGGGAATGCAGAACTTAATTTCACAAATGGATTTAGGGTGGGTTTTGTATGCTGCTTTTGCATGGGTTCAGTACGGTGTTGCATTAAAGGGATGGAGGTGTTCCATTTGGCCGAGATATGCTGAGTAATGTAGGCAGTCAACACAACACAGACATTCCTCATTTTTTAAGATGGGGAGACTGATGAACTGTCTTTTAGCACAGGCTGTGTCTATTCCTTGGCTGTAGAAGTCTGGATTACCAGCCTGACTGGATACAGCTGTAGTGTGAAAAGAAGGCTGACGAAGATGTGCATGTCTCGTTATGATTTCCTATAGCAATAAGAACTTTTTACTTAGTGAACGCTTGCGTTTTCTAACTATAAAAACTTTGCTAACTCTTTATAGCTTACATCCAATGATGGAGAGAAGTGGCTAATGAAGTAGAGTGAAGTTATAATTATGAAATAAAAGTAATTCCATGGGTTTAGGAATATGGACTGTAGTAAGGAAAAGGCCTGATCCCCCACCTTCACCCTAAAATTTTGCCAGTGGCATACATCTGGCATACAGCTTTGATTGCCTGTTGATACCAATAGAAAGTAGTTCTCATCACAGGTCTTTTTTACAGACCTTGTGCTGAAGTGAGGTAAAGCTTTGCTGAAGATTTCAAGTGGAACATTTTGGTCCTCCCTTTCTTAGAGACAGTTATGGACTTCTTGAATTACAGTGTACTTTAAATATGGCAAACTGCTCTGGTTTATGTACTAACGATAAAAATATATTTGACAGCAAATTAGTTCTGGCCATTCTTTTTTAAGTACACCAGTAAATATACATATAGGTAGCTACAGATATAAACCAGTGCACAGGCAAATTTTAATCATAAATTGTTACTATTAGAGCTCATTTTTAAAAATTTGTATTATCCCTTCATTACTCCCTAGTGAATTAAATAAGTTGTTGTATTTTAACCTGTGAATTGTATTGACATCTTAGGATATATTTGCAGCACTGCATTTGTAGTTGCTAAAACTTTCAGCTGTAAGTTGCTATGTAAAGCTAAACCTTCAAGTCATGTTAGGGTTGTGGGACTGTTTTCCTTTCAATGGCTAGTTTACTCTCAGGGTGGCTTATAACTATAGATGAATCATTGCTGCAAGCCATCTTCTTTTCTCGTTGTTTTGTTCCAGAAGAGAATTTACCTGGAAGATCTGCTTGCACTATTATAGTTGGTTGTTGAAATAATTATGATCAGAAGTTCTTATAACTCAAAAGGATGAAAAGGACAGCTATTAGAGTAAAAGTAATGCCTTCTGCCAAGCACGTGTAGCAGGGGATGATTTATCATAAAATAATTGGATAAGAATATATCCAGCAGCAAGGGCTTTAATTGTTGTTTTATAGAACATAGTCAACTTTTATTTGCTGACATTCAAAATTGCAGTATTCTTCTGTGTAGTTTTACAACTTAATCTATTTTAAATGCAGTACTTGGGTGAAAATATTTAAATAAACAATCGAATTTCAGAGTAGTCTGTATGCTTCAAATTCCATTTATGCTCAAATTGTAAAATTCTTAAGATATAAAGTATTAAACCTGCATTGCATAATTTTTGTGAACATTAATAGCTACACTCCTTTGTATAGTAAGGTGATTTTTAAAAGTGATATATTAGAATACTAGAAGCTTGGAGAGTAGCCGTTGTTTAAAGATAGTCATCATGCACATGATAAGTCTTTTTTTTCCATAAAGTTCTACTTCACCTTTATTAATCTAAAAAGATCTGGCATGTAATTTTAGTTTGGTAGAAATGGACAAAAGCATTGTCCATAGAACATGTAATCAAAGGCACTTGTCATTTACTAAAATTGCAAATAATTTGTTTACAGAACTAGCATTCTCTCATGCTGATGTATTGATTAAGCAGTAGATGTGTAAAAATTTGATTGCTGACTTGCTTTAGAAGAGCCTCATTTTTATTGTGCATGAGTGGTTATTGCATACAGAAGGCCCTTAGCCTCCGTTGCATACTACAGAAGCGTGAGGTACTGCACATAGGAACTGGATTAAATTCTAAGGCAGCAGACTTTCTTGTAAGCACAATAGCTTGAACTGCAGTCAGTATTATCCCTAATATAGTATTCTCAAACTGTACAGGGCATTTCGAAAAGATGAACCCAATTTGAAATTACTGTATCTCTGCAACCATGAACTTCCAATGAATGAAACTTGAAAGGACGAGGCATAGAGTTTCAAATGATTACTGCTTGATAAGTCATCAAACCATTTGTAAACTTTTGTGTAATTGTAACATGTTGCAATTTTGAAATATACTGCTTTGATATTGGTGCATCTTTTTGAAACACCCTGTAGTTAGCAATAATAAATACAAAGCTCTTATGCCTACTGAACCTCAAGGAAGAACTGAAGACATAATGATAGTGAGGAGAAACACGTTTTTATAAGAGGTGTTATGCCTTGGCATGATAATGTGGTATTAGCTGCTATTATTTTAGTAACTTCAAGTGAAATATGAAAACATGGAAAATAAAGCCAAAGCGTTGGTGTTCTTTTTGAAGACTGATACAAAACTGCCTTATCTTTCCCAAAATGAAACTAATGAGAAACAGTTGCCACTTCAGTAATCCTTGAGCTTCAGCCTCATAATAGGCAGATCAGTGTCATTATGTGCCGGCATCTTTCTGACACTGTGGTCTAGGCTTGGGTAATGGCATGTGAATAGCATTGAGATGATTCAGGAAGCTGGTACCAGTTTTAGCTGGCAGAACAGTTGTCTGCTGGCTGAGAGAAATGTGTGGTTTAGATGTGCAAGTATATGCTCCTCCTGTAGCTGGATCAGAGCGGGCTAGCAATGCAACAGCATTGTCATGATGAAGCCTTTTCTATAGTTCTCGTTGTTCAGAAGAAATAAATGAGATATGTAATGTAGTTCAAGATTTTTCGTGTATTGACTTTTAGGTGGTTTTTAGAGGATACTTTTCAGACTTCTGATCTGAAAAGATAATTATAGCAATAACTAACTGTGGTGCTACATGTTTAACTCCCAAGTGGACTTTTTTTGAATTTTATAAAGAGCACACCTCATGAGACAGGCTAATGGGGAAGATTGTAGCTGGTGCAAACTGGGTTATCGGTGATATATGGCATAGCTACCAGACGATGTCAATTTCACAACAGAAGCTTAAATCTCAGTGCTAAGACAGAGGAGATCTGTGATAAATAGTGGGTTCAGGGAATTATGATAATTTGTTAGACAGAACTGTTATGCCTGAAGCAATAGCATGCTATAAAATAATGTGTTTCAGAAGTAACACTGGAGGCAACTGATAATATACACTCAGAGATAATCCTCTCTTTCCAACAGCAACAAAAAATTCACTTAAATTTGTATCTTCAAAAATTTGCTTTGTCAGTGTTCAGTTAACTTACGAGGGATCTGACAGTTCTCTGTTGCACAGCGTTATTGTGCTCTAGATATGAATGATTATCAAATATCCATACATTTCAGCACTATAAAGGTATAAAACCAGTTGTCAGCAGAAGAGTGCATCTGTCTAAGCCAAAAGGGTTGGGGATCTCATTGC
Source organism: Pampusana beccarii (assembly GCA_013399365.1). Taxonomy (NCBI): domain Eukaryota; kingdom Metazoa; phylum Chordata; class Aves; order Columbiformes; family Columbidae; genus Pampusana; species Pampusana beccarii. The sequence goes on along the minus strand of VWYH01004722.1, from coordinate 109,389 downwards.
TAAAATTTTGTTCACCATTTACGTGGTGAGAGTTATCAACAGAGAAAGGTGAGGATCAGTAAATCATCCCTTTATTCTCCTTTGCTGATTTCTGTAATTTCAAGGTCAACATTTGGATGATCAAAGCACAGAATGAAACTAGGAACTGAACCCAAGAAAACAACCCATCTACTCTATAAAGACATTAGCAGGAAGAAAACTAACCAGCAAGGATTGAGTCCTGCCACAGTGTGGGACTGCACTGTTCATGAGTAATGCAGGGGAAAGCTTGTGTGCTTAATGCTGCTCTGCTCTGGTCTTCACCAACAGGCTTACTGCTGTTGTTTAATAGAACAAATGCTGGCCACAAACTCTCATCATACTTAACTAAGGAAAAAAGATTTAGAGCATGCTTAGGTAAGATAGAGGTTTTCAAGTTAGCTAAGCCTGTTGAACATTATTCCCAGACGTTTAATGAACATGTGAAATCTCAAAGGTATTAGCAGTTGTGTTCCAGAATTTTCAAAGGACAAGTAAAATACCAAATGACTGAATAAGGGAAAACACTTTACCTTCTTTTTTATGTTTTTGTTTGTTTGTTTGTTTTTGTTGTTGTTGTTATTTTCTTTTTTTTTTTTTTTTTTATATTTATTAATTTTTTTTTTTTAATTTTTTTTTTTTATTTTTTTTTTTATTTTCTGTATATATGTTTTTATTTTTTTTTTTTTTTTTTTTTAAATGCAGAGAAGAAAGGGAAGAACTAGGGTGTTATAAATCTTTCTCTAAACTTTCCAGTAAAGTTCCAGAAGAAACGATCACAAAATTGAGCTGTATTTCTGGAATGTAGTGACAACAATAACAGGCAACAGAATTTGTTGAAGAAGGCCATGTTTCAGGCTATGTGAAAGCTTTGAAAACAAAAAACCACAACACCTTAGTGCAAAGTTTAGCTTGACTTTCATGACCATACTCTATTTAAAACTTCTGCAATATCAGAAAAAGACTACATAGAAAGTTTGTTTGGAGTACTCACTGTCTGGAGGAATATTATCAAGTGAAGCTCTGTGATGATCTTTCTCTGGTTCTGTTTTGTGTTATGTTTATTAGTGATCTGGATGATGATGTAAAGTGACACTACAGTTTCAGATTACTTTGAAATAAGAAGAGCCCATCTCTAGATTGCTGTGTAACTTCAAAAGTAAATAGGGCATGCTTCTACCAGAATGAGGCTATCTAGTTATTGAAGGTTAAGTTATTACATAGCCAGTGTTATCTGAATGCCCTGCTGGCATGCAGAAATGAGAACACAAGCTATTTAACCTAATATCTTTCCTCTGTAAGTAGAAGAAATTAAAGGAGGCCTGGCTCTTCTTGGTTCAGTAACTGGAGCCTGTTTGCAATAAAAGCTTTATCTGCTTTGTGACCTGTGGTAATGTACAGTGAGGATGTGGCTGTAGCATGGTGGCAGCTGTGGTGCCGAGCTACAGCTTCTTGTGTGTTCTCCTTCATCCTGTACTTGGGGTGAGTGCCAAGCTATGGTTTTGCACTGTGTGGGAACTTCTGAAAAAGGAAAGGTCCTGTCACAAGCCAGTGCCATGATATTAAATCTGGTACAGTGGGTTCATTTATCCTTGCCACTGATCAGAGCTAGGAGATAATTTCATACTTTAAGCTAGCCTTCTTGTCAGTCAAACCCCAGAGCATTGTGGGACAGAGTCTGTGTTTTGAATACTGCTTTAAGTGCAAATAATACTTCAGAATCTCATTTGAATGCTTCTGACATAAAGCAGTACTTAACATAAATAGGGATGTCAGAACATGTGCCTTTTCTCAAACTGTTCTTTTGTTATTCCAAGCAGCAAACAACGGGAAGCTTTGCTCTAAATTGTTATAGTGCATGTATTCCCTTTGTCTGTATTCTTACATTAGCACATCCTATGTCACAACAGATCTTGTATCTTTCAGTGAGCATGATGAGCTGTAGTAACCACTCCTGTCAAATTTCCTTGAAATATGGGCAGCGCTGACATAACAAGTATCTTGTTACTATGTTAGAGCATGAACATTAATAATTATTTTAAATGGCAATTTGTCTCTACACTTTGTGGCTTTATGAATGTATTAAATAGATCTTTCTGATGTCTGTCAGAAAAAAAATAATACCAGGAAAAATTATATCAAAGAAGATTATGATTTTTCCTGCATCATTCTGCTTTTCAGAGGAAACTAGGGAAATGTTGGACCTGATGGTCGTATTTATAGCAATTTCAGCAAAGAAACTGGTCTGATCACAGTTTATGAGTTGGTGTATCTGGTAGTCTCAGTTTCTCATTCTGAAATGGGTGAGAGCTCGTGATCATGTTTCTATAAAAGTCACTTATATGAGTACAGATTATTAGAGATAATTTGTAGTTAAAACATATGATAGATCACTTTTACAATATATTCAATAGTGAGGGCTCAAAATACTTGAAATGAAACACTACCACTTAGTTCTGAGTTACAAATTAAATATTATTTTGTTGGTGCTAACTCCCATACTACATTAGTCTTCTCTTCCAATTAACTTTTAAGAAGTTAACTGTAATATGTTAAAGGTATTTAAACCTACAGAGCACTATGTGGGATCAAAAATAGAAGAGCTAGAAATGCTATTTTAACATCTTCATGCAAGTACTTTCGTGTTTGCCAATGAATCTCAAATCTATCCTGGTCTCTTTGCATTCAGTAGGCTACTAAATTGCTACAGTGGAATGGAAATATAGTAGATTATAATAAATTCCAAGCAAATGTATTGAATTGTTGAAGCTACATAAAAAGCCAACAGGGGAGATGTTGTAACTGTTTGAGGTAAATTTTTTGCATGCTTATTTCACATAGCCAGTGCTTGGGCAGGTTCCTTATCCAAACTGTTGAAGTGAAGAATAAGGCATAACAATGTCCTTTCCTCCTCTCTCCCTGCTTTTCATACAGCCTTCTGGAAGGGCTGAAATCACGGCTAAGGGAGCCAAGACCATGTGGCAACGCTGACCTCTCTGTTCTCTAATGGCAGGTAGGGAGCATTCTGAAGGAACATAGGGAGAATCTGAGAAAGCATCTTAAAAAGATGCTCTTTTCTCGTCCCTTCCTCTGTATTTTGGACAGAATGTGATTCCATGGGTGTACTTATACAAATGAAAAACCATTTCTTTGCTTGGAACACGCTGTCTCTGCTGGGAGTTTTATTAAAAATTTTATAGACCTATATGTGAATCTTGGTTTTGATGTTGAAGACTCTGCTAGTTAGCAGATTAATAGTTTTGCCTATCTCTTTAGCTATATGCACTGTTCCCTGGTAGTACCATACTTCCCCCTGTATCAGAGCAGAAATGGCTGCAAATAAAACTAGAATTATGGAAAAATCTGTATTTTAGTTGGTGTTTTGCAATCATAGAGTACAACATTCTATTTTCCAAATACTTCTGTTGCAGCTGTTTGAATTTTTTTCTCAACTGAAAAGTTTTGGGAAACTGAATTTATAATAAATGTATTTTCTGTTTTGATACAGAATACCAAACTGAATTTCAGATCAGGCTTTTAATTCCATGCTGTAGAATGATTAATATTTATTTTCATCATCTCTTATCTCTCCTTGCTGTAGAAGATGGGAATTTGCAGACTTCCGTGATCAGAAAAAGGGAAGAATCGCTATAAGTTTTTTTTTACCTGGGTTCTCATAAAATACAGGTGTTAATACATGTTTCTCATATCTTTTTCCTTTCTCATCTATACATTTTCTATGTTTCTGGTAAAAAGATTCTTATTTTGAGAATTGACACATGAATACATTATAGAGTGTAAATTCTAGCAGTAGTCTCTGGGATTCGTGTAATAAGTAGAAGCTACATTAGGTGGTGGTTTTCCATACGTTCAGCTACAGAACATGTATTGCATCTTGGGAATGTCACCACCTTCCTCAAGTGGGGAGCATTCCCATGAGAACATTGCGAAGCTCTATCTGTTGTGGTGGCTGTGAGTTATATGTGGTGTTATGCAAATAGCAGTTCAAACTGACCAGTATTTCTTGGCTGCAGCACTGGGAGAAAAGTAAGTTATTTTGGACTTCAGGGTAAAATTATTCTATGCATTAGGGTTTGACACATTTTAATTGCATGTGTTATATTTAGTAATAATGTCTACAGAATGGTTTTTAAGCTGGGCTTTCTCCAGCTACTTCCTCTAGAATCCCTTGTTACTTAGGTCTCTGTTAGCCATCAGTTTGTCAGTCTTCTGAGGTTTTTATTTGGCAAAATGTTTGTGGTCTGCAGATCACACAGCAAAGTGAATTATTATCCGAAAAAATTTTGGTAGTATGGCAGTCTAGACCCTCAAGGTTTTTCAGAATGCAGTTCCAATACCACTCCTCAGAAGCATAATATTCCCTTTTTTCTACATCTTGCATATGTCTCCTCAGTTTCCTGTCTCCTGGATATATGTAGGACATGCACACTATTTATTGGCGTTGTTTGTACTGCAGGAAGACACCGCCTTGACTTTGATTGTTTTAACTAAACTGAAGCTACTACAGGTGTAAAAAAGTAAAAAAAGAACTGAAGTTGATACTAACCACGTAGAACACTAATAAAATATACTCCTGAAAACACAGGTTGAATCTTGCTTTCTCCCTCAGCTGAAAACTGGGAAAGCTTGTTACTTTTTTCATTTCCTTTAATTTTGTAATATTTGCATACAGAAGTCTGTTTTGTCACTCTTCTGTCCTGTTGAATCTGTTCTTGAAGGTACTGCACCTTGGTCCTTCAATGGAAAGATTGATCTCTTTAATTAATAAAGATTACACAGAAATTAAAGTACAGTGTTGACTAGCTGAATGTCATGGGGGTCACTGCATAATTTCAGATGGTTGAGAGAGTTTTCCATACACTTAATAGACGTCGTGACCCTGTATTCATCGAAACAGAAGTTTGAACAAGGGAGCAAAGGGCACAGCTTTCCAATCTAGTTGCATGAACCCTTATGAAACACAGAGGTGTGTCCCCTGGAATGAAGAGGCATTATCTTAACGAAATACTTAATGCTTTCACTGTTAAATAAAAATATTATCTAATGTGTCTTTGAACATTCTTCTAACCTATTTCGTCGGTCTAGCATTCCACCACTGTAATTAGAGTATGGTTTGACTAGACATAGGTATCTAAAGAAAGTAGGGATGACTCTTTTGAAAACATAACCAAATGTTATTTCTTTTAATTGAAGTTTAATGTTGTTACAGAAGCAGAGAATTGCCAATGCCAATTAATACCACTGAACTGATTCCTTATTAATTGGCCATTACCAAATAATTAATCATTGACTAGATTTGTAGTTTAATATTTTCTATTAACGAAGAACTGATATTTTTCTGGAGGAAAAATCTGGAAATACTAATCACTTCTAAAACCCTGCAGTGCTATGGTCTCTGTTAGACTGTAAAAAAGTCAGGAGAACTGTTACTTCTTGGAGAAAATATTACAGAGCATTTTGATTTTTTCATGTGTTACAAAGGTGGTATTTTGTTTTTAAATACACTTTGTACAAGGTTTAAAGTGGTATGTGTTTTACAGGAGTAAAATTACAGTTAAAATGAGATTTTCGAGTGCTTGTATTTCAGTTCTGAAATACATATCTTGTTTTCATTATGTTCATAGGTCATACAGACATTAAAGGCAAAACTTCAAGCAAAAGTCAGTTATGCCTCTTAAGTGGCAGGGAACTCGCAGCGCACCTTCTGAAGGCTGTTCTGACTTTGTGAGCAAGAAGGCCCTTATGGAATACCAAGAATCAGCTAAGATCCTTGAAGGTAAGCAGACTGTTGCCCAAGGAGCATTTCAAGGACAATGATCTCTAACCTAGCAGCTACCATAGAAAGCAGGATGCTCTGTGAGCACAAAATTGTGTGAAAAACATATTGCTCAGGTATAAAGATTCTCTGTGTATAAGGTAAGAAAATGTTTAAACTTAATTGGACCTAGGTATAAATATCAAGGCTAAATAGAATGATTTGTTCTGGGGAGCATCTGAGGCAAATGATAATGTAACTATGATGACCCAGGTGTTTTTGGGACCTTTTGAGGACTAGGACCTTGAGAGGCAAACAGTGCCTAGGTAACTGTCAGGGTCCTGAGGGTGCTAAGAAGACATTCCTGGCGCTGAGCATTTTTCTCTGAGACATCTGACAGTGCTGCCAAGGGCTCAGGAGCCCCCACTTTAGCTTGACCTGGGGCCATCAGCCCACTGACACAAGAGGTGGGTCTTTCTGCAGCCCTTTCACAGCTGTGCTTGTTGCCTGGCTGTGGATGTTGTTGGTTCTGACCTGTGGATTCTCTGCCCTGCCTGAAGTTGGACCTGCTTTGTTGCTATTCACTTGCCTGGCAGTCACTGACCTATCTGAACCTGCTTGAATCCCAGCTTCCCAGCTTGATGTCAGACCTGACTCAACACAGACTCCCATGGTGATTGGGACTCAAGGCTGGGCCCCCTCCATCTAACCTGCCCTCCTCCCTCCCTGGCATGTGTGATGGGCTCTAGGTGGCAAGGCCCATGCTCTGAAAGCCCAAGAATCCTGCTTGGCTCTTATCTTCCCCACTGTTTAGAGAGCAGCTTGACCCATGCTATGCCATGGAAGTAGCTAGTATGTACTGTAATATATATCAGTAACATCATATAAACCTGTGGTAGGCCAGGTAATGACATAAGAAAAAAGAGATTTAGTTATAGATACAGAAAAAATTGGAAAAACTACTTAAGACAGGTTATTTATTTGTTTCAAAAATGGAAGTTCCAAAAATGGAGAAAACACAGGGAAGGAGGTGTGAAGTCAGTTCATGAAGAGCAGAGGAGGCTGCCCTTCTCGTGATAGGAGTGTAGATTTTTGCAAAGGCTGACCTACAGATCCAAGCCCACCTGGAGGAACCCCGTCTTAGTCAGCCTCCTGGACTGTCAGTCAGGTCTGCCTTCAAAAGACTTGGTGTGGGAGGCTAGAGCAAAGAGAGGTAGTCCTCCACCCTCATATGAGAGAGATTTGTAGTTCAGTAGTAGCTGTGTGTGGTCCATAGGTTTTAAGATAGGTAATTAGTAGCTTTATGTGTGATAGTGTACACAACGATGTCATTGAAAATTAGAAGTAGTGTCTAACTGTATAATTAAGTTAATGGCTATTTGGTTTATTAGTTCTGTATTAATTTGCTGCTTAAATAATGAATATCATGCTTCTCTGATCTTCTCAAGCCTGCAGTCTAAAGAGAGACATTTGGACCCCCAGGTGACACTCTTAGCCCTCTGTTGGAGACAAGTTTCTATCTGTTATTGGTGGCTACATTATTACAGTGTAGCATACAGGAAGGTCTTGAAGTATCAGACTCCTTTTCTTTCTTCATTATCAAGCTCTTTTTCAAATTGATTTCAAAGGAATTGTTCAAATGAGACTCAGAACATCTTGACCTTTCGGATCTTGTACACTTCTTGAACTTTTTTTGTTTGTTTGTTTGGTTGGTTTGTTTTGTGTTGTTGTTTTTTAATCTATGTATTTGTTTGTTAGTTTATTTATTTACTATTTCTTTGTCTTCCATGGCTGCCTGGAACACTTTACACAAAGCTTTCTAGATACTCTAGACATTGTACTATAGTTTGCTCTCTGTATAAATGTCTTACATATATCTAAATGTATCAAGCAATTGGTGTATAGCCTTCCTTTCTTTGGCTTTAAGGAAAGTAAGAGAAGGACCTGAACTTGATGCTCAGATTTTCAACTTTGTACATGTATTGCCAACTTGATTTAATACATGAAAGAATGAGGGCACGTGCTGCATGTGTTTAGCTGTTTAGTGATCTTATACTTTTTGTGAATGTCAAAATAACCATCAAAAATAAATTTGTGTTTCAAATTTATGTACATTCTGAGGGGGAGGCAGGAACCATGAACAATTAATTAGAATGAAATTCATGGATTTCAGTTTTATCTTGGACTTTACAAATAATTTTCCAGTGTGTATTTTATATATATGGATTTCTTCACAGCTAATGCTGGTGGAAGGTGACAGTCTGATCAGTGTCTGTTCAGATAAACTCATGCCACAATTGACTAAATTCTCCAGATTCTTTGTGAAGTTTGATTTTTAAATTTTATTTTATTTTTTTTTTAATGAATATTACTGCCCATGTTAATTGAATAATCAAAGGTAAAAAGAGGCGTTTTTAGTGTGTAGGAAACAACATTGCTGGGGAGTAAAAAAATTTTCTTCATTGATTTAAACAAAAAACCCATAAACGTTGAGTGGTGCTGGTAGGCTATTTTTCACCTTTGCAAGAACATAAAAAAAAGAAATTAATTGCAGATTTTATTTTATTCTTTGCATAATCTAATTTTATAATTAATTTGTTTTTTTCATAGTTTGTCCTAACTAGTAGTGTTGAATTGTTGAAGATTTTGCTTATTAATTCTTAACCATAAAGTAAGAACAAGACATATTAGAAGGAGGAGTAGTAAAATGTTGTTTGGAAACACACAGTCTATACATAATGTTCTCCATTTGCTTAATGATTATTCAATATTGTTTTCTCTGCTGCTGTTGAAACATTACATAAAAAATGAAGGAACATTCATGTGAAGTTTTCAAGCCTAACAAAACTGCTTTTTTATGCAAATTCTAATAGCCTCCAGAATGTAGAAAACATTGAAAGCAATTTCTAAATTCACAGTCTATACCCTCCAGGTATAGCTGTTTAATGCTGCTTGTATACGTAATTCCTTTATGCAAATATTTAAGGTTTGTATTATATCTTTCAGACTATATTTTCAGCTCTGACACTTCTCTTCGCTTAGTTGCATTTCGAGTTTAAATTTTATAAATGTGGATAAAAATTGAAAAAACAGGGTGAAAATGCGGAAAGGTTTGATTAGTTAGATAGTGTTGTTCATTGAAATGTTGGCCTAGATGTGTGTCTTATTTTAGGAAACAGACCAGTTTAATTAGATTTATGCTCAATAAAGCATTTAAAGACAGTAATGAATACTTTCACAAATGCATAAGTTGCAAACATTTTTTGTGCTAGTTTAACATAGAGTTCTTAGTACACTAATGAAGACTATGTAAGCTATTTTATTTACTCTAAAGAATTCTACCTACTTTCAGCAGAGGCAAAATAAATAAAACAAGAAAGTAGTTCTCTTTTCCTGTGAACTTGAAAGTATTTGTGCATTAAATCTTTCTTCTCTCCATAGTTTCTCGCTTCACTAAAAATCTTTGGCTAACAAATTCTCTTTGTTAAGACAATGAAGACTGTTCTTCCAAGATCTGGATGATAAATTATTTAAGAATTGCTACAGCAGTCTCTGTATTTTACCCTATTTCAGCTTTCTGACAGTGTCAATTGCCCCAAATTAGAGCATAAAATAAAAAATAATGTTGACAGTATGTTTTTTGTGAGGAACTCATCAGTCAGTTTATATAGGGGTTTTTTTGTGCCATTTATGCTGAGAAGCTGGCAGTCTCATGTACACAAGCCTCACGAAAATTCGAACAAATCCAAGTGCAGTTGAGAAATATGTATGATCAGTTTAGTAAAGAGACTAACCAGGAATTAAAATAATGATCACCTCCCCACACTCAGCCTTCAGAATCAGGAAGGCTCAAACAGACAAAAATGAATCCTAATTCTTGGACTGTCCTTTTTTTTTTTTTTTTTTGGTCTAATGATAACACTTCATGCACTCATACAAAGGGGGCAGTAATTGTTAGAAACAAAGTAAAATCCTTTCCAAAGAAATCCTATGTGATTTTTAGGGATACTCTGAAACCTAGAAATACGATGTTTTTTGATAACAGCTTTAAGGCAAGACTAGTTCACCAAGGTGCTATTGTGAAGTTAAAGGCTGATTCCTGTGAAATGGAAAAGTTATGTATAATCAGACAGTTCATACTGTCATCATAATCCCCTGTTGAATCATTTCTGCTTGTAAGGGTTCAGGTCACAGGTCATTGCTGGATGGGGAGCTGCAGGACTTAGGTGGTTGAGGTCATTTTAGGCAGATGTCCTGTTTCTCACATTACCCTGATGTCTTCTGTGTTACGTTTCCTCAGGCTTCTTGTACAAGATATCAGCTTCTTCCTTGACTAGTCTTTCTTTCTAGGTCTCTCAAATTTTTTTACTGGAATGTTTTCTTAAAGGCAAACAAATGTCACCAGGAGAAACTGCAGTGACTCAGAAAGGCTGCCTGTAGTAAGCCAGCACTGGTTTGCTAGAAACGTGGCCCTGTTCATAGATGTTTTTTACTCTCCATGAAGTTATCTGTCTTCCCTTAAAAGATGTCCTTTAAAATGCTGTCTTTGAAAGAAGGTCTCAATCTTGCAGTCATAAATGATCCCTGCCTTAAAATGCCCACTCTTTTTTCCAAGCCGACTTCCTTCCAGATCCTTTGGAATTCTGCTAAATTGTGGAGCCTAACCTCCTTCAAACAACCTCTGCATGGGCTATAATTAATATAATACTCTATCTTTAAGAACGTTTCAGTCTATATAAGCCCATTCTCTCTTACTGGGATCCTCCAGTTGTTTCTTCCATCATGGCCATTGTTTTTGTTATTTAGAATGAAAGAATCATATAATAGTTTTGGTTGGAAAAGACCCTTAAGATCATTCAGTCCAACTGTAGACCTCATACTGCCAAGTCCACCACTTAGCCATATCCCTAAGCACCACATCTACACGTCTTCCAAATACTTCCAGGGATGGTGACTCAGCCACTTCTGTGGGCAGCCTGTTCCAATGCCTGACAACCCTTTCCGGGAAGACTTTTTTTCTTATGTCCAATCTAAACCTCCCCTGGTGCAACTTGGTGCCATTTCTTCTCATCACTTGTTACTTGGGAAAAGAGATAAACACCAACCTTGCTACCACCTCCTTTCAGGTAGTTGTAGACAGCGATAAGGTCTCCCCTCAACCTCCTTTTCTCCAGGCTAAACAGCACCAGTTCCCTCAGCTGCTCCTAATAAGACTTGTTCTCCAGATCCTTCACCAGATTTGTTGCTCTTCTCTGAACTCCCTCCGGCACCTCAATGTCTTCCTTGTAGTGAGAGGCCCAAAACTGGTCATGGTATTCAAGGTGAGGCCTCACCAGTTCCAAGTACAGGGGGAATGATCACTTTCCCCAGTCCTGCTTTTTCTGATAATAGCCAGGATGCTATTGGTTAGTAGTTGAAAAGCTCTCCTCTCTAAGGTCATAAATTTCTGGAGGAATTAATATCTCACCTACACATTTCAGATTTCTTCATCTAGATACTTCAAATTTCTTGTAAGTTTGTCTCCTATCTTACAGTAGGTATTCTTTGTCCAGTTACCTTTTCTTTGTTATTGAACTATACCTCAATACTGTTCAACAGATCAAGTGGGTAATATTTTCTGTTTCTCCACTCAGGTTGAGAAGTGGAGAGGAATTTTAATTGTGCTTTGAAATTTTGGTTAAAAGGCTTTCCCTTTTTATTCACAAGTATTATTACAAGTGTTATTGCAGGTCTTAATAGCTTGTTCACTTTGAATATAACATAAATCTTTAAATGTCTACCATTCTTCATGGCAGTGGTCCACCAGGGTATGGCTTTGTCAGGATCTCATTTGTTTGGACTCAATAACTCTAAGGTTATAAAATTCGCATAATTTACATTAGTGTTTTCATCATCTTGCCATAAATGGCTGTCCCAAGGTTCTATTTCCTACTAGTCATCCTAGTTACCTTGGTCTCATCTAATAGTACTCTCCCTTTTACATAATGTATGTTTATTTTGGGGCTCATTTTAGTTCTGCCTACAATTGTCTTTCAGCACATGATTTTAGATCTAGGGGTTTTTTGCTGATCTTTTAATGTATCCCAAGTGTGATCTTATTGGTCTACCACTATAAAAGAGGCAGAGGCAGGAGTTCTGCTAGAATCCTCTTTCACTCTGTGTCACCTCAGGCCCCTGACCTGAGTGTACAACATAATTAAGACATCAAATTGTGCTAAGTTAATTCTCATTCACTTTTGTCCCTTTTAAAAATGTCAACTTAGCAAAACACAGCTGCCTGGTAACTTAGTGCAGCTTTTTGAGAAGGTGTTTTACCAGCTGTCCTATTCTTAAGACAGCATTGGCGGATCAGCTGGAGGTTCGGTGGCATTAGGCTGATTCTACAAATGGCAAAAGTGAAAGTATCCGAAATTAGTAGAATAAACAAAATAAAGATGCCTTTAAGGAGTAGGAGAGAATAAAGGTAAACCTGATATTTTCTGATTTGTTTTTACAGTGGTTTCATATTTTATTTGAGGAAAAAAAACACACTTCATGTTGTGGGGTATAATGTGGATGAGGAGTGAATACTTTCCTGTGTTATGTTTATGGCATTGGTCTGTATGCTAGTACATTTGTGATTTAGAAGAAAAGTTTCTTCAAGATGAGTTTGTCCAATTTTACTTCTGGAGACTTTGCTGGTGCTTAAGTGTATGTATATTACAGCAATCAAAATGTATGATTACTGAGTCTTTGGAATAAGCAAGTAGAACCAAGGCTAAAATCCATTTTAACAGGGGAGGTATATATAGTGTTGGGATTTCCTGTCACATGTAATTCTTCCAGGTGAAGAAACACAATATATTGTTTTAATATTTTTGTTTGTATAACCAATAAATGTACCGTGAATGCCTAACTCCATATTGTGAAATATTTTCCCGGGTTTAAAATACCCAAGGTGCTAAGTGCCTCGTGAATACCAAAATACCAATTAATTGAATTCTGATCTATCTTTGCGTAAGACCATCAATTTGTTCTTCAATGTCGATTAATGTAATTTTATTGTCTTTTATGTATAATTATAAAGAAATGCTGGGTTAAAGACATGGAACAATTATATTTTGCTTGTGACATGTCTGAGGAATGTGCTCTGAGCATCTCATAAAAGTATAGCAGACTTAATTTGAAAATATACATAGGAACAGTACTACCACTCCATTATGGCTTGTGCCATAAAATATCCAAAGTTATTAATCCTTCATTTTAAATTACCTAATTGTGATTTCCAGCCACCCTTTCTTGTTAGATTTGTTCTGTTAAACTGGAGTCTGTTGTGTAAAGTCTGTTTTCTCCCTGCAGAGGTGTTTTCGTGTTGTTGTGCCTGTTTTGATTCTTAAGAACATGATACTTCATTATACCCTGCTTGTGAGATCAAGTCACCTTATTTTTCTTACTATTCTTACACGTACATCTAAGCATTCCTATTTTTTTTTTTTTTTTTAACTACAGCATCTCACTGAGAACTCATTGAATTACATTTCCATTTGGACCTCCAGATATATGAATTTTCTGGAAGATGGTCCTCATTCTTTAACATTTCCATTCATTTGCTTTTTATAGCATAGTGTAATTTAGCTGTGTTTAGGCAGATTTTATTTCAAGTAGCTTCACTATGAAAAGGAACAAAATTCTTCTGATCATTACCAACAAACAAGCCATTTTCTGTCATTCACAAATCTTATCAGAAGTGGATGGGTTTTTTTGGTTTTGTTTTTTTTTTTTTTTTTTAAATTTTCTTTCTGAGCTTTGATGAAACAGATTTGTCACTGAGTTTAAAGCATGACACTCATGACCTGGTCCTATGTTTTGCACCATGACAGAGATACAAACCTGGGAATTCAGGTATGTATTCATAGTGTCACGAGAAGCTATGTACTTACTTTAAGGGTTAAAAATAAGAATGCAGCACCTCTGTTATGGCCAGTTCTACTAAAGTAGCTGAATCATCTGTAGAAGTTCTTTTGCTTCTGCTTCTCCAGGATTACAGGCATGAGAAGTAGGTAAACATGAGGCATGAAGGAGAGTTTACCATGGATGTGGGTTTCCTGAAGCTGCAAGGCTCTAGGATGGTTACTTTTCCTGTTTCTTTAACATGGACTTTCTGGGATTGTTGAATAGTAGATACAGTATTAATTAAATGTAAAGTAAATGTAAAGTCATGCAAATGTAAAGTATGGTTTTATGACAGATGGACTACAGAAATATAGCAGTGGCTGATACAAGGTCTTCAAAATCCCTGATTATGAAACCAACATACAAAAATATCTCATTTTTTATGAGTAAGAGAGGGACAAAATATCAATGACCATCAAATGGCTGATAGTTATCTGTTTAGTTTCCTTCTGTTTCTGTTACTGCTTTAAATTTACTGCACACCTGAGTCGTTGTTGGATGGGGGCAGGGCACGGTTACTTCAAATTCACTGCACTCTTTCCCCTGCAAGATAGTTGTAAAAAAATGTTTAAGACTGCTGAAATGTCAACTCTTCGGGGAATATTCAAGTGCACAGTCTTGAAATGAATTTGAAATGTCCGTCACCATTACGACTGTGATGGGAGTAAATGGCAAGGAAAGCAAAGTTTTCAATACTGTCCTCTTCAGTGTATTAAGATACACAAATAGAAAAATCTCTGCTAAAGTTAAGGATTGCTTACAATTTAGTGGAGTAAATGAGTGTGGGGGTTGCACTTGTTTGTCTTAATTCTTTGTGTTGCCATAATTTGATATACTCATGTAGACAGCTAATGGAGGGAGGTAGTAAAGGGTCATTTTATCATCTTTTTCCTCTGTGGATGTGACTGAGCTTTTGGCTAACTCTAGCTCATTGTAATCCCTAATTGTGATTGAAACTACCCAGCAAATAATTGGCTATCTCACGTTTTAAGGAATTATGTATAGAATCATCCAAAAATTTCACACTTTCCTGAAGAGACAGAGTAGCATAAATGCGATGGCATGAGTGACATGTTTGATTGTATTAAACCTACACTAATTTACTGGTTGTGTCATATGTATTTGTATTGTGAACTAAACTCTTGAGTGGCACATTGACTGTATGATCTGACAGGGTAAACAAATTCTGATAGCAGCAGCTTTAGTCCTGCTGTGGCTTGACTCTGTAGCCTTGTCTGACTCTGGGTAATCAGATATGCTCTGGCACAACTCCATTCCACCCTCAGAGGTGAAAATTGTTAAAATTCAGCCTGATTCAATGCGGTTATTTAAGTAAGCATTATGGCTACAAAAAAATTCATTATGTGGCAATACTCGAGTCATTTGAGTACATTTGGTTGAATATATGGGTACAGGATGGGGATTGAGGCCTGTGTGCACTGAAGTAGAAAACTTGTAGCTGGCTGATACCAGTGGAGAGGACTGCTGGTAGATGATAGTGTAGTTGGGAGGTGCCTGCTGGTGAGCTCAGAATTAGGAAAGATCTGCATGAGCTTCGCGAGTTTTACCTTTGAGTTTTCTTATAACTATCTACTGATGACAGAGTTGTGATAGATCAGATTGCTTTTCCTGTTTTCTTGCTACTGTTCTTATTTGCCAAGTTAGCAGTATCCCATTCACAACTAAGTCAGTGACAGTGCTCCCTTTGACTGCTTTAAATCTCAATCTCAATGATACGGTGAAATTAATTTTTGTGTAAGATCTTTAGACTCAAAATGTTGGTTTTACAGTAAGCTTGGAAGAAAGTACTGCAACATAAGGTGCAAGATATTCCTCACCGTGTAGAAACATCCAACTGTCCAACATTAAAGAAAGTTAAGACTATTTTTAAACTTACAGTAGTTCCCATGGGAGTACTGTGTTCAGTTCTGGGGTTCTTACTGCAAAGGAGACATGGACACACTAGAAAGAGTCCAGAAAACGGCCATTAAGAAGATTAAGGGACTGGGTCATTTCTCTTATGGGGAAAGGCTGAGAGAGCTGGGACTGCTTAGCCTAGATAAGGCTCAGAAAGATCCTAACAATGTGTATAAATACCTGAAGAGAGGGTGCAAAGAAGACAGAGGCAGGCTCTTTTTAGTGGTTACAGAAACCCCTGTGCAGGACAGGAGGCAATGGGCACAAATTTAAACACAGGAAGTTCTGCCTGAGCATAAAGAGAAATGTTTTACTGTAAGGGTGACTGAGCACTGGCACAGATTGCCCAGGGAAGTTGTGGAGCCTCCACCCTTGAAGGCAACTGGCTCTCTGTAACCCTGCTTGAGCAGGAGAGTTGGACCAGAAGACAGCAGCACAGAATCACAGAATGGTTGGTGTTGGAAGGGACCTTCGAAGATCATCTAGTCCAACCCACCTGCTAAAGCAGGTACACCTAGAGTAGATTGCACAGGGGTCCTTTACAATCTCAACTATTCTGTGCTTCCATGTCTTGGCCTTTATCTGAAAAAAAGAGTTGCAAGTCAATATTTCAGTATACAATGTCATATGGGAAAGTGCTGAAATATGACTATATCTGCGAAAAAATTAACATTTAAGGCTAAGAAGTTGGTGAAGGGCTTGGAGAGGAAGCTGTATGAGCAGCAGCTAAAGTCACTTGATTTGTTCAGCTTGGAGAAGAGGATATTAAGAGGTGACCTCATTGTGGTCTACAGCTTCCTCACAAGTGGAGGAGGAAGGGTAAGCACCAAACTCTTCTCTTTAGTCACCAATGACAGAGCCTGAGGGAACGGCAGATGTGCCAGGGAGGTTTAGACTAGACATTATGAAAAGGTTCTTCCCCTGGAGGGTGGTGGGGCACTGGAACAGGCTCCCCAGGGAGACAGTCACAGCCCCAAGTCTGACAGTGTTCAAGAAGAGAATGGACAAGGCCCTCAGACACATGATGTGAACTGTGGGGTTGTCATACGCAGGGACAGGAGTTGGACTCGATGATTCTTGTGGGTCCCTTCCAACTCAGGACATTCTATGATTTTTACTTTAAATTCTATGATTTTCTTAACTTCTTGCCTCTCTTGATTCTCCTTTCAACCTATAAAAGGGGATGTTCTGTGGCTGCTTTGTAAAACAATTACCTGACCCGTAAATGTAGCACGTCTAACAAGTAACAATCATGTACTCAGAACCAATGGTGATGTATGTGTTTAGTCTGCCTGTTTTCTTGGCAGGAGGTAGACTCTCCTTTGATAAACAGTGGACTGAATCATCAACTGAAGTCTACTACAGAGCATAAATAGACAGTTTTCTTTATTCAACACTGAACATCTGGGAAAAGTGGAAAGCAGAAAAACCCTTTCTGGCAATAAATAAATGATGTGATGAATATGTATGTGTAGGTATATAGCTACTGAACATAACTGACAGTCCTGCAACTTCTTGTGGTTTCCAGTCACCGTATTAAAAACATATCTATTCATATACCTACCTCTGATCCTCATCTCCCTCTTCTTTCAGGGAGCTATGGGGCAGTATAGGGGGTTGTTTATTGACTTGAAACACCTTACAAAAATCAAATAACTATATTGTCTGGTTTATGTTTAAACCAAAGTGATTATGATTGATGTTCATATAGCAGAAAGAACAGTGCATAATAGGTATCTATGCCAGCTGTGAACTAGTGGTGCATGTGATTTCTGCTCTGCTTTATAAATGGCAAAAGTGTGTTCTCGCTAGCACAGCAGTGGTTGTGGTTCTGTGCAAGGCATGGCCAAAGGGGTTAAGTTCTTCTCCCGTGTTGGCAGTATATTAGTCAAACATGCTTGGTATTAAATGAGATCTAACGATTCGTCATGCTGAGTAACAATAGTGAAGATATTTTAAATCTAAAGAATCCCTTTGGTTTAAGAAATCTCCAATTCCTTTAGTAAAGAAACTTTACCTGGTTAGGTGGAGAAACTTTCATGCTAGTCTACTCATCCTTTGTGCTCTAATTGTAGTTGCTACAACATAATCACTTTCTTAGTATTTTAAGTTTCATTCATGTCATGAGAGAATTACACTTTACTAGTATTTGTTGTGGTTGTCTATACTCTGCATGATTTTCAGTATCTTTTTGTATATTTTATAACCTGGGAAAACTTAATGGGTTTCTCTGGTTCCTCTGTTATTAATGCCCATGGATTTTTGAACTCCTAGGCAAACTAGTACAGGGAAAATGAAGGAAACATCTGTTCTCCATGTGTGTTTGTAACTAGCAAGCAAGGTTGATTTGTTGTTTTTCCTTTCAGTTTTCCCTGAGATAAAATAAGTAGAATGTGTCCATATGTCCAGCAGACTCTGATGACAGGCTATAGGTAGAATTATTGCTGGAGACTGTTGTTAATGTTTCACTTCCATATGCCTCAGAAAACAATGCTGGAGGTAAATCTGCAGTTAGAAGTCATGGGAGAATCCTGACTTGGCTGCATAATTACAGTATTAAGAATAAAGAGCATCAGTTTAAATCAAATTTTAAACTCTCATCATCATTTAACAATATGTTTATATGTATTTAATGATATGTGTTTTTCCCTCTCATTAGTAATTTTTCACCCTGTAAGCAATACATATTTAAGCCCCAATACAAAATAACTCCCAGCTAATTTTGCGGTTGGCTCTTAATGATTGACTAATCTTTCCTCAATGAATTTCAGTTTCTAGATGCTAGAATGATCTGATAGTATACAAACTTGGGAGGAGACTGCTAGAAAATGCAATATATTTGTAAACACTAATATTTCATACACACAAGCTAAAGTCACACTAGGAAAGCAAGTTGTCTACCTGTGTTATAAGAAGAAAGTGCAAATTCTCAGTTATGTGACTAAAAAAGCACATCTGCTGCCAAGAAAAGTGGAGGAGAAAGCCATAAAATACAAGTTTGCTTCTCTCACGCTAGAAGCAAGGGAGTGTAGCTTTCAATAGAAAAAAGAATCAGCTTTTATTTAAGGAAGGTTGAAAAGGGAAATGTAATTTTCAAGCATATTAAGGGAATTATAAAACTAATTATGTATGAAAATTAAAATAATTGAAAAGGAATCAAAATTAATTGACAGCTGCCACTCTTCCTAATTTGCTTTGTTTTGTCTAGCAATTGCAAGGACCGAAAGCATTAACGGGCAAAATAGCATGTCTCTTCCACAGCACTGCCTGGGCAGACTCTCAGCAGAAAAATACAGCACGTCAGTCATGAATGTCTTAGTAAGCACCAAACTCTACAGCACCTTCTGATTCACTGCACTTAAATTTTATGCATTATTTCTGTTTTGTAAAGAATTGTTTCCCTAAACTCTTTTAAAGTTGCTATGTCTTTGTTTGCCAGTTACAATCTTCCTGACATTGAATGGAACAGAAATATAGAAATTACATTTGTGCCACTTATTTGGCATCACCGACAATTTGTTTGTCGTGAAGCAAAAAGCAATAGCAGGTCTTGGAGACTACAGTGCTTCTGGGAAGAGAGGAATCAATGTTCAATTGAAATGACAGTACTGTTTCTATCTAGGCAGGATCAGTCAAGATTCAAACCACGTGGATACGAACAGCTGGTTTTGAAAAATAAAAGAGTCTTCCTTTTTGAGGGGAGGAGCTGATGCATTAGGTGGCTGCAAAAGTAGTTGCAGTNATTACTTGCTGTTTACTTTATTTTAGACTATGGAAATGACGTTAGACAACGAGCAAATTTGAGCAGTTTTCTTATTCAAGTTCTAAATGGGTGATAAACTGGCAGAGACAACTCACAACATCGACAGTGTGTTTGGCCCAGGAACTGCTGACCATTGTACAGCGCAGTGGTGGTTCAAGAAGTTTTGCAAAGGAGATGAGAGCCTTGAAGATGAGAAGCAGAGCGGTTGGCCATCAGAAGTTGACAATGACCGATGGAGAGCTATCATCAAAGCTGATCCTCTTACAACTACATGAGAAATTGCCAAAGAACTCAACATTGACTGTTTTATGGTCTTTCAGCATTTGAAGCAAATTGGAAAGGTGAAAAAGCTTGATCAGTGGGTGCCTCATGAGCTGACCGAAAATCAAAAGCACTGTTGTTTTGAAGTGTCATCTTCTCTTACTCTATGCAACAACAATGAACCATTTCTTGATTGGATTGTGATATGTGACAAAAAGTGGATTTTGTATGATAGCTGGCAATGACCAGCTCAGTGATTGGACTAAGATGAACATCCAAAGTACTTCCCGAACACAAACTAGCACCAAAAAAAGGTCATGGTCACTGTTTGGTGGTCTGCTGCCAGTCTGATCCACTCCAGCTTTCTGAATCCTGGCGAAACCATTACTTCTGAGAAGTATGCTCAACAAATTGATGAGATGCACCAAAAACTGCAACACTTGCAGCCGACATCAGTCAACAGAAAGGGCCCAACTCTTCTCCACAACAACGTCCAACTGCACGTTGCACAACTGACGCTTCTGAAGTTAAACGAATTGGGCTACGAAGTTTTGTTTCATGTACCGTATTCACCTGACCTCTCATCAACCAACTACCACTTCTTCGAGCACCTTGACAATTTTTTGCAGGGAAAATGCTTCCACAACCATCAGGATGCAGAAAATGTTTTCCAAGAGTCCATTGAATCCTGAAGTATGGATTTTTATCCTACAGGAATAAACAAACTTATTTCTCATTTGCAAAAATGTGTTGATTGCAATGGTTCCTATTTCGATTAATAAAGATGTGCTTGAGCGTAGTTATATAGATTTAAAATTCATTATCCAAAACTGCAATTACTTTTGCACTGACCTAACAGAACTACATCTCACAGGAGCCTAAATATAAGACTTCTCAGAAAAGTCAAAACACACATTAAACCTATGCATAGTGAAAACAGATAGGAAGCAAATTTTTCTGAGGACTACTCATAGCATGAGTCTTCCCAAGTGACTCAGGGAAAAGCTAGTGGATGACTGTAGTGCTTCAAAGTCAAGTGACAGAACTTGGATGACTATCTAGAGTAATCATGGTGCCTGGGAAAGTTCTGAAATGACCCATGCAAATTTGAAACTGTGTTTTTGTAATGCAAATATACATTCTGCTGGAGTAGGAAATAATGAGCCAAGAGTATCAGCTCCTATTAACTTTGAAAGTATTTTGAATATTAATTTTTTAATGATTTGAGGCTGCTCTCATGTTATGCGTACTAATTTAAATATGACATTTTGGCAAGAGATGTGCAAACAAACTGAAGTTCACGAATTATAGAACTCTTTTCTCTATAAAGGTCATTAGTTAATGTGATAGATAAAAGGTGTCTGAAGGACATACACCTTCAGATAATGACACTGGAGAGAGTTTTGAGATCCTTTCTTGAAGAACTGGATCATATTATTAGTGCTAATCAGGTTAGTTTAAAACACCAGTGGGTGCTGGGTAATGTGATACTCATTATACAGAAAAAGAAAGTAACTAAAAAGTGGCTTAGCCAACTTGCACTACAATCTAGGGTTGTATTGAGAATGAAGCTCAAAATTCTGCTTGCCCTTAGAAATGATGGCTTTGTTCGGTCTTCCTCTCTGTGCTCATATGTATGGCAAAGGCTTCCATGTTGATCCGTTCCATAGTCTTCCCCGAACTGAGGTGAGCTGGACTGGCTTGTAGCTTTCTTGACCCTCCTTCTTACCTTAGAGTGTAACATTTGCCTATTTCCTTCAGGAACCTCCCACAGTCACCCCAATCTATCAGAGATGGTAGGATGGCCTCAAAGTCAGTGACTTTCAGATATATTCTCTGGATCTCAGGCTTTGTGTATATCTATCCTTTTCTACAGTAAACAGTACTGCTCTTCCCTAAGTTTTGCTACCACCAGGGACCTGGGAGACTTGAGAACAGACCCTGCTAGGAATGACTGAGGCACTGAGTTTATCAGCCTTTTCCATGTTCTCTGACAGTTAGATTACCTGCTTCATTCAGCAGCAGACCTACATGGTTGTAATTTTTGTGCTGATTTGTTTATAGAAACTCTTGTTCTCCTTCAAGTTTTAACTTGAGCTTCAGCTGGACTTTCCTGTTTCTGTTGTGGCACGGTGGTTTATGGGTAATTTATATCTTTAAACTCTTCCATCTTATGGTACTTACAGGCAACTCTGCCATTGATTAACACATGGCTAGTGACTGCTTGCTTATTTATGAACAGCACATCCAGCAAAGCATCTCTTCTAGCAACTGCATCAAAAAATTGTCCCCAACACATGCTAGAAATCCAGATTATTGGTATCATGATATGTTGCCTTTCCAGAGTGTCATAGAATCATTTTGGTTGAGAGAGATCTTCAAGATCATTGAGTCCAACTGTTAACATTGTCACCAAACCTCATCTATACATCTTTAAAACACCTCCAGGGATGGTGATTCAACCACTTCCCTGGGCAGCCTGTTCCAATGCCCAACAACCTTTCCCATGATGATTCCATGAAGATGTTGGGATGTAAATTTTCCCGTGTGAACACAGGTCTGCAACTTAGTTTTTCAATACTTGAAAGAAATTTGGTTTTTTTTTCACTTTCTCTTCCTGAGTAGTCTGTAACAGACGTCAACCAGTATGTTCCTTCTTTTTGGCCTTCCAACCTCAGCCTATGCTTTTGGCCAGCCTTCTCTGTCAGCTATAGATGACTGTAGTGTAGAGTCATCTTCATAGAGCACAATTTCCTCCTCTTCCTTTCTTTCCTGGAAAGTCTGCCTATCTATTGCAGCACTCTGTTCACATGAATAATTCTGCCATGGTTCTGTAATAATCCCAGTGACATCACAGCTCTGCAACAATGCATGAAATTCTAATTCCTCCTGTTTGTTGCATGTTTTGTATCTTTGTGTATCTTTGATATACATACACACCCTGGATGCTCCTATGGATTTCTATTTCTGTGTTACATTATTTCACAGTGGCTCTGGGTCACCATCCTAAATCCTTGTTTTTAACAGACTTCAAAAGAATGCAGTGGACTCCTGAGAAGAAAGATGACAAAGGAACAATATTTTTTCTTACTGTAAAAAAAAAAAAGCAGATAGTGCTTATGGGAATGCTACGGAACGGAGCAGAATAAGTCCACGTGTACCCTAAAGAGTGAGAAGCTTAGACTCCTCCTCTAGGGTTTTCAGTCATTACAGTACTGAAAGGTGGGTGATAACATTGAGGATACATGAACTGAGATTCATCTAAGTTATCTTACAACATTTACGTTTGAGCTACCATTATTTTCATTTTATTTTAACAAGCAGAAAACGTGCAATTTGAGGGTTGAAAGTAGGTTGAGTATCTTGCACACATACAATGCCCGTTTCTGTCTGTTGATTGCATGCAGAGCCTCTAGGAACATGCAGAGTAGCTACCTCAGATGTGGAGCTTAACATGTCAGTATCCAGAGTTTAGAAAGGTGTATCCTCCTTGGTGTTTTTCATAAATACTCAGCTTCTTGATTGATAACGTGAAAGTCTTGATTTTTCCAGTATTTTTTTTGCATTGAGTGGTAAATCCAAACTTCGGGTACTGTGGCTGTGTGGGGAACTTACCCTGCTCTAAATAAATAGTAAAAAACCACATGGCATGCAGATTGTTCTCAAAATACATGTTTAAAAAGTACTATTTTTAGAGTGATATGGTGATTTATTTTTAAGGTTCCCTTTTCTGGATTTTGAGGATTCAAAGTTAGTGAGATCGTTGTACCTAAGGCAGATGCTTTACAGACAGCTGCATGGTTAAATATATGCACTCTAAACATTTTACTTCTGATTAGCAAATTCGGAACCATAATTGCGTATTCTTACGTTGCATAATTTATCGTATCTCAAATACCTTAGATTATACCTTATATATGCTAGAAAATAAAGTTTTCTGTTGAGTTGTTGCACAAATTTAGAAAATGTTTGATGACCAACTTTATTTTTTTTCAATTTTTTTTTTTAATAATATAGTGCATGCAGAATACTCGAGGGAAATGTCAGTCCTTTGAATTTAGCTGCTCTAAAGATGAAGGTAAAAGGGTGACTCTTGCATCAAATGGTAAAGCGTTAATTGAAAGCTTCAATTAAATCAGGTCCATTAGTTTTAAAGTGGCAAGAGTCTATTGTGATCATCCTGTCTGGCCACGAGTAAGTTTACTGTCCTCATCCACTTTTCCTTCTGACCATGACATCTTCCACAAAAAAAAAGTGAAGTCTGTGATTGATGGCAGAAGAGATTATATTACTTAGAAGTTGGTGAAAAAATAATGTGATAGATTAGGAAATTGTGTCCTACCACCCGTTTCTTCTCTCTTGATTTTCTAAGAAAATCTTTTTATGTGTCCTCTATTTTTCTTGTTAAGAGCAGAACTGAAAAATGTTTAAGTTTTACACATAGGACTGTAATTTGCCAAATATATTTCTGCTTTATGCAAGATACATAGTAGCTGATAAGTATCACCTGTTTTTTTTTCTATTAAGAAGTACTGAGATTTCGTATCTACATCCTAAAGCAATAAATTACTTTTAAACACAAGAAAAACTCAGTATTTGATGAAAACTCATAAGACTGACCAGTACTACACACTTTCTGTTTTTTTGTCACTTATTCACAACTTCTTCTTCAAGAGGTAAAGAAATGGAGAACAGTGTTATGTACAAAGGGACAAGATATTAAAAAAAAAAATAAATAAATATATATATATGTATGTACATATATAAGGCTGCTGATTTGCTGGTACAGCCAAAAGCCACAGACTGAAGCAGTAGACTCAGTATACCGATGTGTCTATGTGGCATGTGACTGACAAAAATTTCACAATTAGAATAAGACCACAAACAAAATCAAACCAAACAAAAACCCAACAAACCAACCAACCAAAAAAAACCAAAAAACCAAATACACAAACAGACAAAACCACCAAAACCAGAACTAATACCTATTAATTTATTTTTTTTAAAAAAGTGCATGGAGCTGTTACTATATTTTCATGAAACTGAATCCAAGAAAAATGAGTGGAATGGTATTGATATTAGAAGATCAGTAATAGATTATGTTGTTGACTGTCAGATATACCATCTCTTATGATTCCATTTAAAAATTAACTATAACATGAGTCAGGTGTTGGTACATGCTAAGCGCACTTTAAGAAACAGATAGATTTCAATCCAGCCATTAGAATAAACATAGATCTTGAAGTGTAATGCCAATGCGTATACCTTATGGAGTATAATTATTGGTTTGAATACAAAAATGAGTTTGTTATATACCTTCATCTTTTGCAGATACCATTTTCTCACCTTCTTGCCTCTTTAGGGTTCTTCTTACAACTGTGTATTTGTAATCTGCAATTTCTGTCTTCTTTGCCCTTTTTATTGTTGGTAGCCAAAGACTTTGTAGCAGATGTGGTGTTCTGGCATAACCTTGTATATGTTGATTAAAAGAGGAAATTACTTAAATGGAGTAAAACCTAAAAGGTCAAAGTCTGAGTCCTGTATCAGTTGTCCTCCATCTCCCACAAGGCCTCTATGAAAGCAAGGAGTGTTATTATTTTTTTTAATATATGTGTTAACACACCTGGACTTGAGCAGCTGGATGATCTGATAATTTTTAAATTATTTTATTACCAGGGTTAATTGAAGTCATTGGCCATATTTGGTTTAGAAGGTCTTATTTTAGATAGTTGTGAAAGAGATTAGTTCTACTCTGCTTTTTCTGTTTCAGTTTCCACAGGTTTTTGATAGTTTTCTTGTTTAATGTTTTCCATAGTTGATCTTGTTATGCAAGAAATATTCAGGTTCTTTTTCTGCTTTTGTGTAAGTGAGAAAAGGGTATTTTTACCTCCATCCAAATGCTGCATGTACAAATGTCAAAGTTCAGCAGTTACTGAGCTTCCACATCAAAGAGAATACCATAACTGGGTCTGAAAAGAGCCCTTTGAAATGGGAATCAAATGAACTTCTGAATACTGCATGCCACTCAATCATAACAAAAATTCATAGTGGAAAATGTCACTGAGCAGCAAATCCTGATGTTTTTCTGAAGATACAGGCACATGATTTCCCTAGACATCATTAGTTGCTGGTATTTCTAAGCCAGGCCAATGACCATTTCAACAAGGAATCAAATAACTTCTTATTTTTCAAAGGCTTCCATCAAAGATTGCATGAGTTTAAAAATACAGTTTTAAACCCAGCCCCTATACCAGGATACTCAATAAGAATCACATGTTTAAATTTGCATGCAAAATACACGTTGCATACCTTGAAAGTCCTCTAGGTAAGTCTGTTCCTGTGCACATTAAAAAGCAGATTTGCTTCAAAATTTTTCCTGTATTTTTGCAGGCAGAGGACAATTCAAGAGGCATTTTTTTCCTCTATTAATTTATAGCACTACGCTAGAAGTAATCATAAAGTTTTTCTGTGATCAAAAGAGACTGAATGTATTACCTGAAATGAACAACATTTTTTCTACGCACAGTGTCACCGTTTAGTGCAGGGCGACAGTAAACTGTGGCAGGTGTTCTCTGCTAAACCCCTCCCCACCTCCTCCTCTCTAGCCCTCCCCACTGAGGAAAGGCAATAGGAAGAAAAGAGAGAGAGACTTGCAAATTGGAAAAAGTTAAAAATGTTTTACTAATGCTACTAATAAAATAGAGAAGACAATGCAAAATATACAAAACCAACCTTGGATTTCCTAGGGTAGTGCAGCGTTGCCCGGTGGAGCTGGTGTTACTCCGGCAGCTGCAGGGCAGGCACCCGGAAATCCTGGGTTGGACTCTGCAGCAAACCAGAATTGGATTCAGGAATGCAGAGTCTGGAACCAGGTCTCGGATCGCAGGGACGACAGGCAGGGTCCTCTTCAGATGCCAATTGTAGTCAAAGAGAGCTATACCCTCGATATGTCCCTCTTCTGTTCACCCCTCCTTGCAAATACGCCTCTCTCACTTATGGGATGTGCATTTTTATCAGTAACCTTGCATACCACTGCTATATTATCAGCTCCTGTCTGCAAAAACGTGTAGCCAAATTCAGAAAAGTGCAATTACTTAAATGAACTTAGCTGAAAGGAAAATTCACTGAGAGAAACTGGTCTTGTTTTTAACAAAACCAGGACACACAGTTAACATATTACAGCATTTTTGGTGGTTCTAGCTAATGACATTATGATAATTATTTCTATTATTTATTTTTCCATTGAAACTAATTGTGATTTCAGACAAAACCCCCAATATTTGATTTTACTGTACTGAGAAATAGCTTATTTTTAGTAGTTTCAGAATATGGTGTATCTCTTTAGTTCTCTCTGAACTTATTTAAGAAAAAAAAAAAAATTCATGTTCTGAAATTCTTCTGATTTATATGGATTGATAGGGGTGCAAAAGAACCAGAAGCACATTTGAAAAATTACACAAATCTGTGCTTCTTTCACTGCCCTGAATACTCCAGAGGATGATTGAACAGTGCTTTGATTGACAACAGTGTATGGGAGGGTGACTCATCATGTAGCCTGACCTTGCAGAAATGTAAAAGGTTTTCACTTTGTGCTTCTTTGCAGCTTGTTTCACATGCTTACAGTGCTCCAGGAGGTGGTCTGTGCACTCGTGGATTGGTGTGGATGTTGGAAAGGCTTTTTAAAAAGATTAGGTGAAAACAGAGAGTTGAGACAAAAGACAGGCGTGTAAATAGGCTGGGTAATGTGAGTTGCTTGCTTTTTTATAATATGAGTTGAATTTGTACCAGTGGTAGAGGCTAAAGAGAAGCTGCTCTTTGCAATGTAAAAACAAGGTTACATTATCTTACTCTTACAAAGCCTAAAATTATGGTAGGTACTCTTCAGCAGACTCTACTAGTTTTGTAATTATTTATATAGATAAAACAGCCATGAAACAAAAGTTGTCCAAGCAGATAAGAAGCAAAGGAATGAAATAGTGTTGTGGTTGGTTGTTGTTGGTTGGTTGGTTGGTGTTTGTTTTGTTTTGTTGGTTTTGTGTGTGTGTGTGTGGTTTTTTGTTTGTTTGTTTGCTTTTTTGGGTTTTTTTGGGTTTTGTTTTTGTTTTGTTTTCTATCCAGATTTCAATTATTAATTCATTCAAGTTTCTACTTTTACCTCCACAGAACTCTGCCTGTGTCTTTGTAGTGCCTTTAAATTGTGGCTTTATCCAGGTGACTTAAGCTGTCTCCTTGAGGAGCCTGTTTCTCTCTATCTATATAGCTTTACCAAGCTGTTGCATTAAGAGGGTTAA
Organism: Pampusana beccarii; assembly: GCA_013399365.1. Taxonomy (NCBI): domain Eukaryota; kingdom Metazoa; phylum Chordata; class Aves; order Columbiformes; family Columbidae; genus Pampusana; species Pampusana beccarii. The sequence goes on along the minus strand of VWYH01004722.1, from coordinate 81,431 downwards.
TTTAGCAGAAGTTAAACTGCCTTGTGTTCCATCTGGTCCTCAGTATTTCACTGGGGGCTGAGTGCAGCTGAGCTGAACCCCTGAGTGATGCGCAATTACACGAAATAACCTCAAGTTGGCACTATAAGTCTGATTGTGCTCAACAGCCAGTCATTGCCATTGCTCAACAGCCATTACATTGAATTCACACGATTTATGGATTCGCTAATAGTGCAGGGTCAGGTTGTGGCCACTGAATTTACGTGCTTGTACAGATTCACGAATAGTATAATATATACTATAAGTCTGAGCGCATCCAATGAGAAATTATCATGACCAGATCCACAAATCATGAAGTTTATTAAAGCAACAGATTCAAGTTCTTTTAGATTCACATTGATACACTATCTGCAAAAACACAGTTGCAAAAAAATACACTTTAGTTGTAAGAAGTACTTATTGGTACCAAGTATATATAAATTCTAAAATGCCTATACAGTGCTACTGATGTGATTACAAATACAAGCCTGCAGTCTTAAGTGTCCTGGGGAAATACTTGGTATAACCAAGTGCGCAAATTTTACCCAAAAGTGCCCATCAACTGATCACAGAAGTCTATGATGTTGTTTCCTTGACTTCTCAGTGGTGGTGTCTTCCCTAATTTTCCCCTACTAATATGGGATTTTATACTATTTTTTGTGCTTAGGTGGAGCTTGAGTGACTGTAGCATACATACTGTTGCTATTAATTGGTGTAAAATTCTCTTGCTTCAATTTTTAGGGTAAAAACTTCACAGAGCATGCTTAACGGGGCATAGGGCGTGATGAAGGTGTGTATCTTTTGGGATAGAGGTGTGTTTTGGTATTATAATAAGATTATAATGAGTAAAGTTCATCCACAGGACAAATTTCTGGCTCAGTAAATAGCATTTTGGACAGAATTGAACATATATATTTTTAAATTGACAGTAGCTGTACCAAATGATTCCTGTACCTGATTTTTACATAGGGACTGGCTGTAGTATTTCCACAGCATTCCACTCTCTTGTACTCCTTAGTGCCAGCACACTGGGCTCCCCCGTGCACTAATGTCCAAGAATGTAGGCCAGGTTGCGGGGGTGAACCATGCAGCGCAGATTCCTTTTCCGCCAAGCAGCTGCCTTGTATGCTGAAGGTGTGGATATAACTCTATTGTCAATAAGTGTATCCTCAATAACTATTTTCAATAATTTGCCCTCTCAGTAATTATTCCACACTTGCCCCTGAATATTGAGATAGGACCTGTTCAGGCAAACACCAGAGTTCTCTCCAGATCAGTAATCCTGCTGCATAAGGTTAGGAATCAGAGGAGTTATGCTGCAAATGTAAGCAGGCTGAGCTCCACATCACAATGAAGGGTAGCAGGACTAAGGCAAAGGGCTGAAGGGATCCTGTTGCTTTTGATAAGCCTGTTTCTAGGAAATAAAGCACAGAGAAGCTGAAGAAAGCAGTAGGTAAGTGAAGTGGCAAGGCAAAAACTGTTCTATCTCGTATTTTCCATTAAGAAGGTACTTATGCTGTATTTTGCTCAGTTTTAAAGCATATATTTTTAATGTTTCCACTCTTGTTACTTGAGAAACTGCTAAACAACTCAACCCCATAGCCTGTGTCATGACTATAGCTATAGCTATAGTAAAAAAAAAAAAAAAAAAAGTTTACTCAGTTGAATCTGAGAAAAAATTAGTCATATACAGTTGGGTTTTGTTGTTGTTTTTCTTTTGTTTGTTTGTTTGTTTGTTTTTTAATGCTTCCAAGATTTTTAGAAAGTTAGACTGCAAAGATTTTAGAAGGTCAGAAGGCAGCTGGCTGAGATTGGGGATGCCACTGAGCCACAGGTTTCCCCATTGCAGATTGCTGGCCCTTTTTACAGTAAGAGGCCATACGATGGAAAGTATTATAGAGAATGATAAAATAGCACTTTACTGTAGCCATGGACAGATGTGTTCACCTATCTACCAGTACATTTTAGTGGAAAAAACTCCTCAAGTCAGAATATGAAGCTTTTCTCATTAAACCAACATAAATTATTGTTGTAAATATTGATAATGGTGGTTTTTATTTCTGCAAAATAAAAATAAGTGAATTTTGCCTAAAAGACAGGGAGCTTTTAGTTTCTTTGATTTAAATTGATCTACTTATTAAAATCACCTAAGCATGCATTTCAAATAATTTTAACAGTATTACTGTTCTGATTTTCATACTTACTTGACAGCTAACATCCAGTTTAAGTAAGGCTAAAATGTATTAGAGCAATTTGTATATAGTATCAACAAAAATAAAACCAACCTGTATATCAGAGAAGTGTGAGAAACTAATCTGCTTTGAAATGGGATGATGAGACTTAATACTAGAACGCTAGTATAGTTGTTATGTAAAGAGTGAATTACTTATCGTAAAGATTAAATCATCATTGTGCTGTGGCAAGTGTCAATGAACTGGTAATCCATCTGTTCTTGCTTTTATCACATATTAGAATTTATTACTGCAGAAAATAATAGCTGCTAATTATCTAACCAACCACCTGTAAAGAACAAGTCATTGCACAGATAAGATGTGATTTCTCTTTCCCTCATGTACTGCACCTTCAGCTAACTTCATTTCCTCTGTTTGAATGAGAGTCTGTTTTCAAGTGTAGGGCAATTATGTGGCTCTGTGCCTTGTATAACCTGCTAAAAACAGTAATTTGCTGGCATAAAATTAGTTCTGTACTCAATTTACAGATATAACTAGATTAGAGTAAGAACATTTCTCTCTCTAAGATCTAAAAGCACTGGGAGCTTGCTTGGATCCGTTTAGTATTTATACTGTGCTTTGGTTGAATACTGATTCTAAAATAGATTTGTCGCCAGTTAATACGGCAATGTCATTATGTATTTACAGTGCAACATAATGCAATTTATTTTTCTATAGGCTTATTTGTACAAACAGTTTCCTTTATTCTAAATGGGCATAATTCCTTCCATTTGAATGGAGCTATGGATAGTAGTTGTACTCTGTAAGAGAGGAATTAAGCAGTGATAATGCACTGACTTGCTATTTTAAGCTTTAAGTAGGAGCTATGTCTTTCGCCAAGGTACCCTGTTGTGATGTATGGATTCTTGCCCAACATCCTTTATTATAAGAAAAGATCCAAGACCATCATGTTTTATAATATGGCAGCCTGTGTAGTAATGTTTTTTGTCTGTGTTGAAACTGTGGGCCTTGCATTTGGCAGAGAAAAGTGTGCTGCCTTCCAAGCCACGTTACTTGAAACTGAAGAAACCTGTGATATTGTCATATATAGGTGTATATATATATAAAATTAAACATCACGTTAATATCTCCTTTTCAGAAATAATGAAAAACGGAACAACTTTTTTAAAGCAAAGTTTTCATCTAAACTGCAGTCCAGAGTGTGTGTTTTGTTCTTCTGGTTTGACATTTAGTGACGGACTTGGGGTTTATCGATAAATCTTTGAGAAGGCCATCAAAACTTATCACAGTTAAGTAACCTCACTTTGGGAGGCAGTGAGGGTTACCAGAAGGACAGTTATATTATTTGTCAGGAATTTCATTAGAGTTTCTTATGATGGAAAATCCAGTTATTAAGAGCAGGACAAATGGCCACCCACAGATTTAAGAGATGAAGTTTCTCAGGTGAGACGCCATTATCAGAATTAGGGAACAGTAAGGAGGTGCTCTGACCTTCTGAGAGATGCTGCAAAAGCTCCAGAAGGCTTCTTGGAAGTTTAAAGAAACCGTAAGAATCATGATAACATTGTTTTCATTTGTTTTTTTTCTCTAGCCTGTTTATGTTTTTATACAAAAAGAAAAGGTTGACTTTTTTTTTTTTTTTTAAGTTGACTTTTGAACTCTTGCATTCTTTTCACTGACTATTGCTTTCTCCCTAGAAATATTTAAGTGTTCAGCTATTCAGATGGTTGGAGCTGTAGATCATAAGGTATAGTGCCAGACAAGGAGCATTCACATCAGAAATTAATGAAAACTGGAGATAGGGTCTGATTATTAGTCTATCTTAGAAGGTTTTGAAACACGTGGTATCCCAGTTGGTTTCATTTAACAAATTGGAGACCTTTTGTATAAACTCAAAACAATGTTTCCTGATCTGAAATATACTTTTAGTCTAGCTGACTACTTTTACTATTTCTGTATTAGAAAAATGGGACTGTGAATAATTATCTGTTCACTTATCTAGGGCAGCATGAGAATTGTTTACCCAAGAATATTTATGAAGTTCAGACACTCTATCAGAAGCAGTTTGGGATGAGCACAGATGGTAAATGCATTGCTCGAGAGTAATGAATCCCCAGGTGATATATGAAGACCATTTTATTTTCAGGGATGTCAATAAGGAGCCACCAGTTTCTTGAGGTGATCTTGTTAATTTTGTATGCAAGCTTTACAATTTATCTTCCAGGCTCTGATGAGCAATTAAATTCACCTATGCTCATCAAAAGACTTAATGAGTGTCATAAGTTTTGATGATAATGCTTTTCTTCGTTAGGTAGCTTCATTCGCTGAGAGTGCTATAGACTTCAAGCACATAAATGTCACAACTTCAGAATGGGATGGCCTTCTTGAAGCAAGCCCTTTAATTAAAGTTCTGAGTTCATTTTACATCCTAGGCAGGATGGGTCCTTTGCAGGCAGAATGTCAGGTAGGTATCCCAGGCACTGCCTGATCTGGTTCTGGCAGGTACATGGTATAATGCGCTACCGTAACTACTTAAAAAAGGATTAATTTTGTCTGATATTTGCTTTCTACTTAATGTATCAATGACATTAGTAAAACCTTTATAAATGTATTAAAATTCACTATTAAATACTATTTTCTAGAATAAAACTCTCTAAAAGTCTTATGGTAGGGTGTAATTCATACACATTTTCACAACAGTTGACTAAAAATCATCTGTTAACTTTTAATTGAGTCCTAGTAGAAAAACAAGCAAACAAACAAAACCCAAAACAATTATGTTCATTTAGTGTGGAATATTAATACTGTTATGTGACAAACTGTTTAATAGCATTCCAAATTTTTGCTGTATACAGTCTGTTCTCTCAGCGAATCCACAGATACTTAGCTGTCTTGAAAACCTTTTTTCTCCTATTAACTTAAGATTAATTTATTTCATATCAATATAATTTCCATGTCACTCAATAAGTACATAAATGTGAACTGAAATAATTCATGTAGTGTTCTAAAACGCCATAAATATGTCCCTAAAGTTCCTAAATCATGTTTAATGTTATAAAAATCCATCCTTGTTAGTGATGCTCGTCACTAGATGACAAAAGCCACCAAGTAGCATACAAATGATCCTGCAAGATTTGCTAAATGGAACAAGCTGCATTTTTGGAGTGAAAAATGTGTTATTTGTTGTGATTTGTACCACTGTTGTAGTTTCCCTTTGGCATAGGTAAAGGAATACTTAATTTTAGCAGAAACAAATAGGTTGTATATAGTACTTTGGTGTCTTGAAGTAGTTTGTCATATCTGTACTTTTTCTTTATTTCTTTGAGGTGACATGGTTGTGTTGCAACGCAAGAGTACATCAGCACTGAAAATCTGTAGTAAGAGCAACTAAGCATTTTTCAGTGAGCAGAAATATCCCGCCTAAGTTTGTTGTTCATACGGCATTAGTACAACACAAAGCAATGCAATGGTTGCTTAGGATAATGTACCACCATCTGTAAGACACAATACATTTTAAGAGATTAATGTCTCATCCACAGAGAATACGTAGTATTGTCTGTTCGTATTAACTTTCTCTTTTTGGTTCTTCAATTAGCTGTGTGTCCTGCGTTTTCCAATCAGGCAACTTTCTACAATTCCTCCTACAGTACACACAACTCTGTGTTGTCCTCTCTCATGCATTTATAGGAGTATCAATATCTGTTATCAAATATTGTAGATTTTGACGTTTTGGGGCCGTATTTATTACATTTAGAAATGTGTGGAGGATTTGGATGCACTTTTATGTTCTTATTGACATTGAAATGTCATATTGGACAGTCATGTTTAAGAGGTATAGTGCGAATAGATAAATTCCATAGCGTGTTTTTTTTCTCTCTCCATTTGAATGGCTTGTCATAAATTAGTTGTGGAGTTTATGCTTAGTTTCTGCTCTCTGTCTCCAACGATCTTGATGGTGATTAAGATAGATATGCCTGCTCATGTCATAGTGGTTTCTTATCTCCCATCTAGCATCCTAGATGTAATGAAATCTGGCCAGCATGGATGAACAGAAGCTAAATGTAATCAGAGCAACTCGGAGTTTTCTCCATTTTCTGACTATGTTTTCCCTTTCTGCATGATAGGAACGTGTATGAATTCATATGTATATTAACATAACTACTTTTGAATGACTACAGATTATACTTGCTTATATATCTCGTATCTGAGAAGAAGAGTTTTCACATTTCCAGGAGCAATGCTGACAGCAGTGCAAGTCAGAATAGACTGCAAATTTCTGCCAGCATCTCTGCAATGAATGATAAACCAGAGAAAATAGAAAAATATTATTTTATGGCATTTCTTGAGTTGTGGAGGGCTAAACCTCAATGTTTTTGAGCTTTTTAGAAAAAAAATGTTTCCATCTTAGTTACTTGAATGACTTTCCTTTTGAAATCTTCAACATTTTTAAGTGATTGACTTCACAATATCAGTTGAAGTACCACTTGATACTGGATGTGCATGATTACCCCCAAACCACTGTCACTTTGAAGTGGTTAGTATTTCATCTCAGGAACCTGAACTAGAAACCTTTTACATGGAATAATTGTTAATATACAGAGTAACGTGAAATACAAAGCCCACTGGAGATTTGCTTCACACTGTATGGTGCATGTTGAGACACTCGTGACTGTTTGTTGTAGGCAGCTATGGATTGCATACAGTTGGGTACAGAAAATAACACTTGATCTAATAAACACTTGCATCATCAAGGAATTTGTTTTTGTGTATGTTAGAGAAAGATGATGCTACCTCCTCAATGAGTTTTGGGGTTCTTTTAGTTCTTTGTTTTTTTTTTTTTTTTTTTTTGTTATTTTTTTTTTTTTTTAATTTTTTTTTTTTTTTTTTAAATAATTTTTTTTTTTTTTTTTTTTGAGCAAGGGAAAGATTAAATCACTCCAAACCCTATACAGATTACTAAAAGGAAATTAAAAGCTGGTGTGTCCACAAAGTAAATACTATTGATGATGGATGAGACTCGAGATATTGGGTATTCTGGCAGAACAGTTTATGACAGTGTGTCAGGGAAGCCTTCTATAGCAAGCCAAGTAAGCACAGGCTTAGAAACTTCATTTTGACTGTAGAGTAAATCTGTTATGCTTAGGCTGTTTGCTTTTGTGGGTTTTCTTGTTGTTGTTGGGTTTTTTTGTTGTTTTTTGTTTGTGTTTTTTTTTTTTTTGTCTGCATCTTAAATAAATGTATCAGTTTTCTATTTTGGATACTGTAAACAAAACCTTGAGCTTTTACTTTAATCTAGGTTGAGTTATTTCATGATAATAGAAAACACTGAACAGCATCTGGTTCTCTATATACCACTTCTCAAGGGAACTGATTCATTTTAATAACTGCCTCACTTCCTCAGCACCTTGTCTGAACTATCCTAAGAGTATTCCCTCTGAGATGATTTATGAGCCAGTTTGGAAGTTGGTACTCCAGAAGCAGTGAAAGTGCCTCTCACTGATCAGTGTTCTGACTTGCAGGAAGGTAATGGAGCACTTCTCTGTCCTGAGCCACTACGGAATTTTGTAATGCTTTCCCCTCTCCATAATAACAGCAATATTTCTGTAAAAATAAACCAAACAACAAACCACAAACAACCTCCCCCTCCCCCCCAAAAAAAACCCGCAAAACAAACAAAACAAACAAACAAAAAACAAACAAACAACCCCCCCAAAAAAAAACTCCATTGTCATTAGGCTTGGGATCTTTGCCAAACTAAGTTGTTTTGTTTTTTTTCAAAGAGCATAAATATTAAACTCTTTCTATATAAAAGGTGTATGCAAATAAACATGTGAAATTCGTGTAGTATTTTAACATGAACAAACTGGAAAACATGCTTATGCCCTCTTCCCTACAGAATCACATTCATGTTGTACCATGCTGACTTTCAAGTTATGGTATAAATACAATTTTATTTTCTTGTCCTTGAAGTTGAATTCAACTGAATCATACTATACTGTGGCTTATTCCAAGTGCAGATCTGAAGCCTAAATGGTGAATACAGAATATAACTTGATAGTTTCTACCTCACGTACATGTTCTGCTTGCTTTACAGTGTATGTTTAGATGAAAATAAAATCAGAGGTATTGTTTGCTTCAGTTGCAAGCTTAACATTTCATTCTAAGTTGTTGCAAAAACCTTATGGATAAATACAGAGAAACAGATTTAGGAATGGTAAATTTATAAAAAGTTAAAACTATTTTAACATTGTTTATATCAATTCAAATATATTAATTGTACATTTGAAACCAGTAAGCTGTGTGCTATTTAGACTGGTTTAAAACAGTTTAAAACACAAGGAATTCAGTGAAGGTAATGGATAGAATAAAGACAAGAACAAAGAAAAGTCACTTTAAATACATAGAAACACTTCTTTTAACAAATAAGCATATGTGCTAGCCTAGATGTTTTTGAACTTCATGTTATATGCATTCATAGGAAGAAAATATACTTAATTTCCAACGTTATAAGAAAAAACTTTCTAGTGTTGTGGGGAGTGCAGAGAGAAATGTGTTATGTTCTTCATTAAATAGAGTAGCTTTATTCATTTCATTATGACTTCTAATTGCATGCTTAGGAAGTTAGTAAGAAATTCAATGCAGGTTTTTCCAAACAGCAAGGGGTTCTTTTTTAAGCTAGTTTCTCTGATTCTCTATAAAATTATATTTTTTTTCCTCTTTATTTCAGTGTTTCTTCTGAAACTGACACCCATGTAGTACAAGACTAAAGCCCAGTCTTTCTTTCTGTCTCTTGACGGAAACTTAATTCAGTATGTTTGCAATCACAGCAAAATGAAAACCCACCATTGTTTCAAGGTGCTTTCAAAGAATTGACTTACAATGGTAGGTTAAGGAGGCATGATGGGATGGTAATTGTATTCCATAACAGGGAGATTTATAAATGAATGAATTTTGGTTTAATTTGTATGCAGAGCTGAACCATGCTATTTTCAAACAACTGTCAGACCTTCTGTACTCACTCCACTCCCTTCAAAGTTCAAAGGGTAATTAAATAGAAAGCATGAAGAGCTGACAGAAAGCTTATGGCCATGATTCCCTGAGTAAAAATACTAGATAATCTGAAAAATAGTCATTAAGGAAGCCAAAATTACAGATTGCACAGGTGTCTCATAGACTCTGGATTATTCATTTTACATGATTGCCTGTGATGATGGAAGATCAGATTTGATGATCAGAATGGTCTCTGCCCAAAGTGGGCATATAGGTACATACATACATACATACTGCATGTGTGTGCGTATGTAGATGTGTATATTTGCATCTAAATGAAGTATTTCTGTTGGCTTTTATCTAATGTGGGGAGTATTTCAACTCACCATGGTGATTCTATGTGTGGCTTTTAATATGTTGTACACACCTTGTTACTCTTTTCTGCATGTGACATTATAGATGAAGCTGAGATTCTGCTGTTTTGTCCAGATGTCAACCAGGAGACTAAGGAGGACAGGGGTTTCTTTTGCGTTTCTTGTGGAATTGATATTGTTGCATTATGTCTTACTAGCTAGAGCCAAGCTATTCTTACAATAATCAAAGCAAGTTTCTGGTACATTGTAAACTGCATTAAGGAACAGATTATCCTTTATTATTAAAATGTTGCTTCCTGTCAGTCAATAGTACATTGCTAAAGCACCGTTATATAATGATTACACTAACGTATGAGCACATAAATTGTTTAGATTGTAAGTTTATAGTATAGCATGGTATTAAAAAACTGTCTCAGCAGTATGTGGGTTCTGTTCAACAATACAGTAAGTTATGAGCATCTGGAATTTTAGCAGAAAATCAGAGTGTTTTGTAACAACTTTATAAAATAAGTGGGTAAAGAAGAGGAGTTGAAATGGGTGTTTTTTCAACTCGGCATAGTGACCCATTTCTATTTTTAAAATACTTACGTATCAACCATAGTGTATCCTGTCTCAGTTGTGTTTGGAGAGGCAGTCAAAGGCTTACCTACTCCATAGTAAACTTAGTAGACTTAACTATTTTTTGTTTTGTTTTGTGGATGAAATAATTCTTAAAGCAGATATCACAAGGAATTACCATATCAATATTAAACATCAGCAATGAGATCTGAATCTGTTCAGTTTAGGAATAAATAGTGCAGGGAAGATATTTAATATTTATGATTAAACTTAAGCCTATTCAGATAACCTGAGAACCCAGCTTTGATGCGTTTGCTACTTCTATGCTCTTTACTATCAGTAGTCTTATACTGCTGACTAATTTATTCTGGGTTATTTGTTCTGCTACTTTAACCTATATTCATTTGTTGCTCAACTGCTTTCGATGGCCAAATCTATCCAAACTATATCACTTGAAAACCTGTTTGGGGAGCTGAGTTCAGGTTTGTTTCATACTGCTATATGGTATCAGGCACAGGAACGTATTTATTTTGAACAGTGTTTTTGTGTTCTTATATCTGTTAGAAATGGGAAATTGAGTATGTGGTGCTCTTTCTGAGCAACTAAAGATACATGATACATTGCAGTTATTTTTGCCTTTGTGTTCAAATCAGACAATTTTTTTTCTAAAGCTAAGAAAAAGGAAGAGCTAAGATTTCTGCAGCTAAAAAGGTGTGTGATATATTTATTTGTCTGTTAGTACTTGATCCTCTTACCACTGAAGTCGAACAGAAGGCATTTTTAATTTCAGAGTGAGTGGGATCTCCTTCCTTAGAAATAATCAGAAAAATATTTTCTGGGTGAAATCTCCATCTTTCCAGTGTTTCTAGGTTTCTGCCATTAGTAATGCAATTTCACTTCTAGGACGTGATCTTTTCCATACTTTATTTTAAAGAGAACATTGCTAACTTCCTAATTGCATAGGATGAGATATAACATGATGGTGATTTTTTTGCTCTACAATGTGTTCATTGTGACGAGATTACTTTTACAATAATTATATATGCATTTTTCACGTGTCTTAAAATTATTTAAGCAAGCAACATTATTTTTCCTGAGATTTTCTGCAAAGCATTATAATTTACCAAGAGCAGAGCAGTCAAAGAAAACATAAAGGTTTTTTTACATAAAGACATACAGGCAAGGAATATAAGCTAACAGATCACTGCGTTGTAGTTGCTATAAAGACAAAGAGTATTGCTAGACAGTTCTTTTTTAATGATATACTGCATCTACAAAAAGGGCCAGAAGGAGAATTCAGGGAATTACAGCCCTGTCAGTCTGACCTCGGTGCCAGGGAAGATTATGGAGCAGATCATTCTGAGTGCCATCACATGGCACATACAGGACAACAAACTGATCAGGCCCAGTCAGCATGGCTTTATGAAAGGCAGGCCCTGCTTGACCAACTTAATCTCCTTCTATGAAAAGGTGACCCATGTAGTTGATGAGAGAGAAGCTGTGGATGTTGTGTACCTGGATTTTAGCACATCCTCTGCCACTGTTTGCCACAGCATTCTCCTGGAGAAACTGGCAGCTCATGGACTGGACGGCCGTACTCTTTGGTGGGTAAAGAACTGGCTGGCGGGCCAGGTCGCAAAAGTTGTGGTGAATGGGGTCAAATCCAGTTGGCGGCCGGTCACAAGAAGTGTTCCCCAGGGCTCAGTATTGGGGCCAGTTCTGTTTAATCTCTTTGTCGATGATTTGGATGAGGCAATTGAGTGCACCCTTAGTAAGTTTGCAGACGACACCAAGTTGGTGGGAGTGTTAATCTACTGGAGGGTAGGAAGACCATCCAGGGGGATTTAGACCAGTTGGATCATTGGGCTGAGGCCAGTTGTATGAGGTTTAACAAGGCCAAGTGCCGGGTCCTGCACCTGGGTCACAACAACCCCAGTCAGCACTACAGTCTTGGGGAAGAACAGCTGGAAAGCTGCCTGGCAGAAAAGGACCTGCGGCTGTTGATTGACAGCTGGCTGAATATGAGCCAGCAGTGTGCTCAGGTGGCCAAAATGGCCAACAGCATCCTGGAATGTGTTGAGAATAGTGTGGCCAGCAGGAAGTGATCGCCCCTTGTACTCAGCACTGGTGAGGCCTCACCTTGAATCCTGTGTTCAGTTTTGAGCCCCTTACTACAAGAAAGACATCGAGGTGCTGGAGAGAGTGCAGAGGAGGGTGATGAGGCTGGTGAGGAGCCTGGAGAACAAGTCTGATGAGGAGCAGCTGAGGGAACTGGGGCTGTTTAGCCTGGAGAAAAGGAGGCTGAGGGGAGACCTTATTGTTCTCTACAACTACCTGAAAGGAAGTTGTAGCATGGAGGGTGTTGTCTCTTCTGCCAAGTAACAAGCGATAAGATGAGACCAAATGCCCTCAAATTCTGCCAGGGAAGGTTTAGATTGGATATTAGGAAAAATTTCTTCACAGAAAGCATTGTGAAGCCCTGGAACAGGCTGCCCAGGGAAGTGGTTGAATCACCATCCCTGGAGGTATTTAAAAGATGCTTAGATGAGGTTCTTAGGGACATGGCTAGTGCCAGTGAAGTTAGTGGTTGGTCTTAATGATCTTGAGGGTCTCTTTCAACCAAAATTATTCTATTATTCTATGATATTTTACTCTGGATCTCATTACTGCATTTTTCTCTTAAGATAGTAAGAAGAAAGATGATCTCTGTTTAATCCTTAATATACAATGCTGGTTACATGACAATAAAGGCATTCCAGGCCTGTCTTTCCGTAGTGACATGCTTAAACTGGGTCTTGGTCAGAGCAGGTACTTCACATAGCCTGTTTCTGAGCCTGAGGCAGCTTGTGGTGCAGAGTGTCCACAAGGTGCACTCTTCTGTTTTGGTGTGTTCACAAACACTCACTGCTAGCAGAGCTTGGTATCAGTGATTACTCTCATGCTCCTGTGCTACGGGGATTTACAGAGTAGTCAGGCTAGTTGTGTGGGGCTCAAACGTGTGAGAGCATCTCTCAAATGTGAGAAAAGCACATGCAATTGACAATGACTTACCTAATTCTGTTAAATGTAGATCAGAGGTGAAGGGGCATTGCTTATCTTTATGAACACTTACGTTGCATTTGAAGTTTGGTTTCTAAAGATCTGACTTATGAAGCACTGAGAGTTTTCATATTCTAAAACCAAACTGTGGTTCCCATTATCTTGGCCCTGGAATCTGCCAGAATCACTGTGGTCTGTCTGGTGCATTGAGGTAGAATTTAATGCAGACAGTAGATAAGCAGCAGGTAGGTTCCCAGGAGCAAGTGAGTTAGTACTTGCCACTGCTATTTTGATTTTAAGAGTAACAGCATAAATAAGAAGGGTAGATTTTGTAGCAAAGTGGAGTTTTCCCCATTCTCTATCTTTTCACTCTAAGAAGCTATAAACTGCTCTTGTTCAGATGCCTTGGAAAATCTGCCTCACAGTCATAAAGAGGAGCAGGAGGAAGAATGTGCCAAATTCAGGAGTTCATGCTTCTCATCCATGCTATAGCAAGGCCTGCTGAGAGCATAGCCACAGCATGACAGGAAAAGCCTTGAAAGCACAAGTACAACATAATATCAGGGGCACCAAGGGTACAAACATAAACCACAAATGATAAACTACTGTTCATGCAAAGAGTGCAAGCTTTAGTTGTGCAAACAATTTCCTAGGGAGCAATAAAGAAAACAAAAAATATGTAAAATATTGCATTTTGTAGTGGAACAACAGAGAAAGTGATATGATATAAAATGCAGTTAACATCTTCTTTAAGCATAGGAAAAAAGGGAAGAGGGGAGAATCATTCCTGTGTCACTACTTAGTTAAGGGTACTAAATATTATCAGTGCTTCTGCTTGCTGGTATCAGGCTCTTCTACTCCTTTGCTGGAAAAATAATATTGCTTTCTGATTTGCTCTTCACCCCATGTCCCTACCACCATCTCAGGAAACATATGTAAAGGTTTATTTTTAATAAATCTGTTCAAGTAAATTAGAAATGCAAATAATACTACATATGTGTTATGTGCTCTAACCTTCATGCACAGACTGAGTGATGCCATGTCACTGAGAAGTAAACTCATATGCAACACTACTCAAGGGACAGGTTTGGAGCTGGTGAAGTAAGGCAGCAACCACTGGTTCAGTTCATCTTTGATTTTGTGTTGCAAGCAAAGAGAACAGGGCTGGGTGATTGCACACTTATTTTACTGGAGTTGCTGAAACTTTTTATTGTACTGAGTAAGAAGGGTGTAAGTAAATTCACAGAGTGTTTGATGTTGGAAGGGACGTTTGGAGATTGTCTAGCCCAACCCTCCTCTTCCAAGCAAGGTCAGCAAGAACAGGTTGCTGAGGACTTTCCTGGGGTGTATTAGAAGGGGGGTGGTTAGTAGGTCAAGAGAGGTTCTCCTTCCCCTCTACTCTGCCCTGGTGAGACCACATCTGGAATATTGTATCCAGTTCTGGGCCCCTCAGTTCAAGGACAGGGAACTGCTGGAGAGAGTCCAGTGCAGAGCAACAAAGATGATGAAGGGAGTGGAGCATCTCCCTTATGNGGTTCCACTTAAATTTGAGAAGAAACTTCTTCTCAGTGAGGGTAACAGAACACTGGAATGGGCTGCCAAGGGAGGTTGTAGAGTCTCCTTCTCTGGAGACATTCAAAACCCGCCTGGATGCCTTCCTGTGTAACCTCATCTAGGTGTTCCTGCTCTGGCAGGGGGATTGGACTAGATGATCTTTTGAGGTCATTTCCAGGCCCTAACATTCTGTGATTCTGGGACTTGGTTCATTTGGTTTTGAATATATCCAAAGATTAACTCACTGTGCTAAAGTTTAGGACTTATTTCTGTTTAATTTATGGCAGATGCATTGTAATAAGAACTTCTATTCATGTCTCATAAATCTAAGTCATAAGTTACAGGCTTGATTGAAATTAAGAAATAATAATTTAACTTCTATTGAAGCAAGGTCCTGTAGCACAGATAAGCGGTTTGCAAAATCAAGAAAGAAGCCCAATGATGAGTGGGCTTGTGGTTACTGCCTCTATAATTCTACCTGCCTCAGCAGCCTTTGGCCAAAGATAGAAGACAATCTTACCAAACAGGAAACAAAATCTATTACTAGTCTGTGATACTATGCTCTCCTTTATTGTGCTTGCTCTCCGATTTTGTTAATCGTTTCTTCTTGCTGCCTGTTGAAAGATATTGTATGGATTATGTCATAGAATCATAGAATGTCCCGAGTTGGAAGGGGCCTACAAGGATCATGGAGTCCAACTCCTGTCCCTGCATGTGACAACCCCACAGTTCACACCATGTGTCTGAGGGCCTTGTCCAGTCTCTTCTTGTACACTGTCAGGCTTGGGGCCATGACTGCCTCCTCAGGAGTTTGTTCCAGTGTTCCACAACCTAGTTTAGCTTTCCTTGTGTCTTACTACTGTGACAGATCTGCTGGAAAGTCAAAATGAGAGATCACTTTGAAAGGAAAGCATACGAAATAACTTCTTACTTCTTCAGAATGTTTCATAGAAAGATAAGAGGTAACATTACTGTATCCTTTGTCTGCCTTCTAAAGTAAAGCAACCTGTTTTCCCTTCTCAAATAGTCTGAATCTCAGACAGACTTAGACTCCTGTTTCCAGTTTCACATATACAGTAGATTTGAAGTGCTGGCAAATTCCATCATCAGGATGGAGGCTGTGTTTTAGATAACCAAGCAGGCAAGAAGAAACACTAAAGGTAGGAAATATCTGTTCTCAAGAATCTGGGAAATAAGAATCACATTTTAGGTACCTGAATTTCCTTATACATTGTGTATGATATTTAGATGCTTTTACATGGTTTACCATTAAAGTGAGGATACCTGGTTTTGTTTACTGACTTGAGAATTCCTAAATCTTGAAAGTACTGTCTTTGTAACTTAATTTTTCTTTAAATTATTAGTACATCTAATAATTGCAGAAATAGGTTGAATGTGTTATTGGTCCCCATCCTTGTCTGCCCTTGGTTTTGAAATTCTTGCTTTATGAGGTCTAACTGAACTGGTTTATGACACTGTAACTGATTGTTCTTGAATGCTTAACTTGGAGATGCTGATATTTCATAGGTACACATAACTGGACATAAGATCTAGGAAAATTATATACTTGTGACTTAATGGATGTAATAGACTTCTAATTTCTTTATTATGAAAATGCTTGGCATGTAACTCATGTTCCTTATGTTAACATGAATGTGTGCTAATGACAGTCTAGGAGAGGTTGTGTGGTTAAGACCATAGGCAGAGGGGAGTCAGACTTTAAGACTGCAGCTGCTCCATAGCTCTTTCCTGGTATTTTGTCGTTTTTACCAGCAATAATCTGGTGTTTTGCTGCTTGTTAGGTGGTCTGAATGAGAAAGAAAATCAAGCGAAGATTCTGATAGGAAATCAGCTTTACAACTAGAGAGGCTAGGCACCTCTAGGTGTTTGGGGGGACAGACAACAGGAAAAGAAAGTTAAGAGTATGAAGAGAGATGTTTGGCTTTTAAAAGATTACCATGTTAGAATCTTGATTTTTTTCGTGTAATAATATAACAATGAACACTGCCTGCCTAATTTTACATTTAAAAAAAATAATGCAGATGTTTTAGTTTCAATATGAGAAATTTCATATGATACAGTCAAATAATATCATGCATAACGTAACAAAATCCTAACTTAGTCTTGTATATCCCATTGACAAATCTCTTATATTCAAATTTGGCTAAAGTTCTTAAAGTTAACTACCTGAATCAACTAAAAGTTCTGGAAATGTGCCTGTGATTATCATTTCATGCAGGAATAATGTGAAATCCATAGGTGCTTAGTTAAGCAATTACGTAAGTCTTAACAAAACTGGGATTTAATATTCAAATTTAAGTCTCAGTAGATTTCCTAAAGTTTCTAAAACTAAATCCTAATGGAAAAAGTGTTTTAGCTTTCCTTGAATCCAGTACTTTAGGCATACATGGGTGGGTCAGGTTTCAGACAAAAACTTCTGGTTTGTAAAATATGAACAGTTCCTAAAACTTGTCTCAGATTTCGTCTTACATTTAAGTAGAAATATCCTTAATGTATTTCTGTCACAGTGATGGCAGCCATTAATACATCATCCAGCAATGGAGATATAACGATTCATTGCTTATTCTATATACCCTGAGTAGATACAAGTGATAGTAACATGTACAGAATTCTAAAACACTGCAGTCCTTAATACTTGAAGAAAAAGAAAAACATTTATTAAAAAAAAAAATCAAACCACAAACCAAAAACCTGCAGAACATTTCTTGAAAACAGATAAGGTTAAATTAAAAATATTTTTACACTTGCATAATTTTTCTAGTTAGAGACAAACGTGTTTTTGTTTTATTTGTTTCAATGAATAAATTTAAAACCACCACGTTGATCCAAGAGTTATTTGTTTTACCCTCTTGGAAAAGTGCTGCCATTGCAATATTGTTATTTTCTTCTATCTTTCTTTGAAAAATATAATGCAAATTAAAAGGGATTTTTCTACTTTCTGAAAGCTTCCTGGTTTTCTCTCCTGAACTTGTCAGCTACAGAAGACTCCTCATTTGTTTGATTTCCTATATAAAACAGGTAGAAATTCTCTTATCTCAGCTCTTTCTTATCTCTGAGAAAGCACAATAGACTTCTCAAATTGAGAGGCAGAAGAAGTATACACTTGTAGCACAAGATAGCTGCTGAAAATTGCCTTAAGTATTGTGCAAGCAAGTCCTTAAAAACGCCACATTATTCCTGATAAATAAATACCATTTAAAAAACCTTTTGTGAATATGTTTGCATCTTGAGATCCTGTTAACTTGTTTAGCAAATTCCAAGACCTTTATCCTTTCAAGGAATCTACTGAGGACACAGTGTGTGTTCAGAGTCCCTTTGAAGATGGCTGGAGGTTCGATGACTTAACAGAATCATGCAGTTGCTGTCATAGGAGATGAGGTCCTTTCATCTTGTGTGGAGATATCCAGATGTTTAACTTATTCATACAAAATGAATTTTCAGCACATGTATTTCAGTTCTGAGTTTTCAAACTGATGTTTTTTGCAAATCTTCTGTGTGTGGTCTTCAGTGACCAACTAGAGGAATCACTTGGAAACCTATTTCAGAAGTGCAAAAAAGACAAAACAGAACATTAATTAACTTCTGGCCTGAAGAAGCAGAGTAATGTAGATGTATTTGAAACCCAAGAAAAGGCTAAGAGGTAATCTCTAGGGTTCTGTGCTCATGAAATTTTGGAAGGTGTTTGTTACTGTTATATGAACTGTATACTAGCTCTATGCAAATGAGACTGCAATTTCGTTTGCAGTACTGGTGATTGAGCAGTATTGATCATTGTGGTGGTATGACTAGCTAAGGTAAAATTTACTTCACAGGCCTCCATACAGAACTTTACAAGTAAAAACAGTATTGATTTACCCACTTCATAAACGGAGGGAGGAATTCTAGAACAACTGATTATTTCCACTGTTATTTTTTTATTCACTGCTTTTATTTCCTTCTCATTTAGTAACTGAGATGTGTGAACTTCAGGTACAACACATATTCATTTAATATTTGACTAGTAATGCTTTCTCTGATACAAGAAGTATACTAGAAACAGACAGTTATAGGTAAATGAAATCCATGTTATTAATATAACATCCTAATTTTGCCTTCAGATTCAAAAGATAAATTGAAATAAGATGTAACAGTAGCTGTCTCTTAAATGCTTCATTCTTCTACCATCAGCTCATAAGTTTTGTGGTATAAAACTGAGCACAAAGGAACTAATGAGAAGTCTTTAAGAGTGAGTGAAATACTAATGCTAGCACTATTCTTTCTGCTCAAAACTTGCCTGTTTTAATTCACAATAAAGAGGAAGAGTTGATACTCCATTAATGAGTGTTTTTAAAAGCAATTTGATACATGCTTCTATGGAAATTTCCTAAACAAAAATCACAGGAAGAAAGTTTTATCTAAAAAGTATGGAGATACGGTGTTCATTTGATAGGCTTAAAGTGTCAAAGAAGTATTTTTGTGCATCTTGAAGTTTTCCCAGTACCAATGTTGATTAGCTATTATGACTGTCTTGGGAAGAACTGAGTGCTTTCACATTCAGATTCATTAGGCTTATAAATAATTTGTTTGGTATTATCAAAGCATTTATTACCATAAACATGGATTATGTTTAAACTAATTATTACTTATACTAGAAAGAAATAGAGCCTGTAGACCTATTTTATGCAAATATGGATGAATATATTTATTTACAGTCAGGTAGATAACTCAAGTGAAGTGGACTTCACACTTCTTGAACAGTTTACAGAACTGAAGTCTGAATCTTTTGATCAAAATTACTAAGAAATAGCAAAAGCAATTAAAACAATTTGCTGCATAGTGACAGCAAAAGAGGGGGTTTGCCTCTTCAATTTGAAAGCAATTCCAGTTTTTCCACTTAGAAGAAAAAGAAAAGGAATAAGCAGTGAATATCCTAACTGTGCAAAATAGATTTCACGTACAGAGAAACAAAGGAGGAGGAATAATGTCTTCAGAGATCAATTTTTATTTGTCTTATGGATACTGAAATGCAAGTTTATTTATTTCTGTCGAATGTTTTGTTTATAAATGTCCCCACATAGCACAAACTAATGTGTTTCAAATAAAGATTTGAGGACTTTGTCTGATTTTTTTTCCCAGTCACCATTTAGGAAATGTCATTTTATAAGAAAACATATGTGAAAGACAGTAACTGCATAGCATGGTTACTGAGCACTATCTAAATTTATTTCCTTTATAAATTATGTCCCCAAAGGCATAAGCATGAAATTGTTACTTTCAAATTGTACTCTATTCTTGGCGTGTTATCTTCATTGATGTCCTAAAAACACGAAGTCCCCTGCTGTAGTCTTATTTCAGGGTGAAAAAGCAAGTAGGACTTGTGGCTAAAGTGTCAGAAGTTAATTAGGTTGATATTTAGAACATGTAAAAATAAAAACAAAAACCAAAACTTTATTTTCTCCTCTTTAGGTGAAACTGAGGAAAGTGTTCTTCAAAATGCTGAGGTGATCTGGCTGATAATGTTAAATTTATCCTGTTAAATGAGACTAATTATTTCTTGCCTTAGATAAAAACAGACCAATAAAATGGGGTGCTACTTCTATCAGTTTGCTTACCCCCACTGTGCACTTTCCTCTTACGAACAGGCAGAGTATGTTTTAGTTGATGATCTGTTTGTTCTTCTACTTGCTGAGATATGAGGACAAGCAGAATTTCAATATCTGAAGAACTGCATGAAATCTTCGCAGTGCAGTGACAAAACTTAGGTTTTTACCTCCATGATACAGAGATCAAACTGGAGTACCTCTTTCTGCGTGTGAAGGAGAGACCTGGGTGAGCTATGGTGTCTGACTGATGTGTTGGAGATCTGGGGAGTGCAGCAGCAGACACCAGCACCCACCTCTGCTGCTGTCAATAACCACCCAGCATGACACAACCTACATATTGCTCACTGGCAGATGGAAGGGTGGGTTTTTGCCTGAAGTGTGAACCAAGTGCTTTTAAAACTCTTATCTGGTAAAAAAAAAAAATGAAAAAAAAGAAGACTAGCCTTGGTTGGCAGGAGGCAAAGGATCATTTGGAAAGACCTATTTCTGAAGAGGGCTATTATTTTTCTGAACTAAATTTCCATCCATTTTTGTCCAGTCCTCTTTTACCTCACATTCTTTTATCACAGAAAATATAATTTAAATGTTGTACTAAGTACTGTAATCTGATTGAAAATATTGATGCTGGTGAAAAAACTCCGGAGTGTGTGTGTCTGAGTGAACAAAATCTTTGGATTGTTTTACATATATACAAATGTATGTATGTATGCATATATAAAAAACAATAACAACAAAAAGGTACTGGCAACAACCTAACAAAGGCAAAATCCTGGTAGCAAAAAGGTGAGGAGACATTTCGTAACCTTCCTTCTGTCAGACAAGTGAAATCTGGTTAAATCCAAACTCTAGGATTAAACTGTATTCTTGCATCAAATGCTAGAGCATTTCTGTACTCTGGTTGGGTGAGAGAATTTTGATGGTCTTGTAATTCTTTGACATATGACATAGTCTAGTGCAAGTGGTCATCATGCCAAAAATGATTAAGTCCTACAGCATGAACTCCAGCATTAGTTTATTAATGTTGTCAGAAAGACAAAGATGCTGACTTAAGAACGTTTAACTGCTCAATGGGCTGTGTTTTTCAGCAGATCAGGGAAATATATATTTGAACACTTGCAGCTAGTGCAGTGATAACAGAGGGCTTGTTTCTTATAAATACTAAAGGATTAGTTTAGACCACCAGCCTTGCAGGGTAAATTTCAACCCCAAGCAATTTGTGCTTGCAACGAGGGCCTTCATATTGTACGAAGGCATCCAATCACAAATATGACAGAGCAGATGCAGGACTGGTTTTGTTTGTTGGTTGCTTTTTTTTTTTTTTTTAGATAACTTAAACTCTGTAATTAAATTCTTGCGTTTTTGAAGACTGTGTTTTATAGATACTAAAATGAAAGTGTAAGCATTAATCAAAATCCTGTAATTAAAAATGTTAATTTCCTTCATTCCTGTATGTAATTGTTACATAATTAACTGTCCAAAGTATTGCAGAACAGGTTTCTTTAATTCTTAAGTTTAAAAGAGGGGCACTGGCATAGATTTCTTAGATTATGAGCACAAGAAACTGAGAAGAAGACTCAATGATGTGTGTGTAGTAGTCATGTGGATGGTGCAGTAGTGGTCATACAATTGTACAGTCTTAGTCTTTCTTTGTCCTGTTGTTATAATCGAAACAAAATCTCTGTGAGGGCCAAGGGGAATCTCCATACCCTGATGGATGCGGGGGGAAACATAGTGACAGAAGATGAGGGAAAGGCTGAAGTACTTAATGCCTTCTTCGCCTCAGTCTTCAATAGCCAGAACAGTTGATCTCCAGGTACCCAACCCCCTAAGCCAGAAGACAGCGATAGGGAGTAGAATGAAGCCCCAGTAATCCAAGGGAGAATGGTTAGTGACCTTCTACACCACTTGGACACTCACAAGTCTATGGGGTGAAATGGGATATACCCAAGAGTGCTGAGGGAGCTGACAGAGGTGATCACTGAGCCACTTTCCACTATTTATCAGCAATCTTGGCTAACTGGGGAGGTCCCAGTTGTCTGGAAGTTGGCTAACATGATGCCCATCTATAATAAGGGCCGGAAGGAGGATGCGGGGAACTACAGACCTGCCAGTCTAACATCTGTGCCGGGGAAGATCATGGAGCAGATCATCCTTAGTGACATCACACGTCACATACTGGAAAACCATGTGATCAGGCCCAGTCAACATGTGTTTATGAGAGGCAGGTCCTGTTTGACCAACCTGATCTTCTTCTATGACAAGGTGACCCACCTCTGCATGAGGGAAAAGCTGTGGACGTTGCGTACTTAGACTTCAGTGAAGCTGTGCCTGCCAGACAAACAGCCCCCGGGGATATTGGAGGGCTGTGGGGCAGCTTTCACCCCTTCCCTCGGCTGGAATACAAGAAATGTAAAGAAAATGCAAGAAAAGAAAGTCGAAGAGACATTTTGGTTTGAAAGTAAAGTGGGTGGGGGTTTTTGTTTGTTTTCTTTTTACCATAACAGGATCTTGATGTAACTGGGGATAAATCAATGCATGGAAGATGAGAAGTTATGTTGTTAAAATCCTGAGCTGGACATGAACCCCTCTTCCCTAATTTGTTCTTAGGCTCTGGTGGTGAGATATAGCAGACTTCTTCCACCTGTGCCTGGTCTGCTTAAATTTCTTAAGCTTTTCTCTGAAGGACAACTTGCACAGAGAGAATTGTAAGTATGGACTCCTCAGAGGTCTGGCAGGTGGCCTTGTAGGGGGGAAAAAAAAAGGTGTTCTGGCTCTTTCTAGAAGAAAAAAAATCTGTAAAAGGAAGAACATTTGAAGATCATTGTTATAAAACTAAGGCTATTTGGGGCAGAAGTAAATGGGTCATGCTTAAGAAGTTTGAAATTGGGAGTTCTCTGCCTCTGAACAGTTTGTTTTCCCATGCATTGTAATCATGTGACTTGATTTAGAAAAAAATGCTTTAGCAACATCTGCAGGTGTTATATGTGTGTAACTCCTGCCACTGACAACAGTGAGAAGAGGTTTTTTTGTTAATGTCGGTTGAGGGCAAGAGGCTGATAAAATGAAAAAGAGTCCTCTGGCTCAGGGTATGATCTCGCTATCATCGCACTTCAGGGAGCTGATTTTTGGCTTGGAGACAGCTGTCTGAGAAGCTGTGTGGGCAATTAATTGATTGCTGGAGCCTAAAATGCTTTCTTGCTCTGCTGTTGTGTTTCCACACACTTTGGTTTTGAGAGAGGAGGACAAGGGAAGATGAAGTAAGGGTGTACATCTGTGGACTGAAATGTGGCAGGAAATAAGAGAACTGGGTCTTCTGTTTTCATCTAAGTGTCTTAATTAACATTACAGCAACAAGAAGAGGATGTTGTGGTAGTGAGAATCTCAGCTGTTCAGCGCATTTTCCTTAAAGCACATCATTGAATAATTTTATAATATTTTCCTTGCACACCCAAGCTAACGTAATAACCTCCTTTTTTTTTTTTTCCTTATGAATACCTAGTCTTTTAAGCAATGAGTTTAGTAAATATCGCTTACTTTATTCAAGGTAATTGGCAAAACTCCTTAAAGAACTAAAATTCATAGATATATTAAGGTGAAACATTTTAGCATTTTTGAGAATAATCTGATTTAAGATAACATTACAATGTTTTAATTTAAAGTATTAAAAACCCAAAATGAAAGCAGAATTTTTTGAAAAGCCACATTTTACGCATGTAAAATTTGCAATTCAAAACCATCAGGCAAACTAATTCAAAAGGTCTAATGTATCATATTTTAATTTCCCAATATTATATGTTATAAAACAGTGAATTGTACAGATAGGGAAGTATAATATTGGCTACATGATATGTGCAGTGGTCACTAGACAATAGGTTGATGATTTGTGATTTAACTCAATTTTTCTTTCTCCTCTCATCCCATTTCATGGAGGTAACTTTCAGAAGTGTCACAGAAAAACATAATAGTGTTCATACTGAATTTTTGGCAGCTAGAAATTTGATACAAATATACAACACATTAAAGGAAATCCTCTGGAGACCACGGTGTTTGATTTTTTGTTTTGAACTTTTGAACTCAACAAAAAGGCTAGTTATTTACATTCAAACTATAATGGATGTGGAACCTTACAGTTTATGTGTAAATATATATTCCATATGTGTTCTTTTGAATTTAAAAGTAAGACTGATTTAATTTCTATAGTTATTTTGGTGGTGCATCAGGCTCTTATTTGGTAATTTCCTGAGCAGGAGCCGCAGACTTTTATATTACTTTTGATGGAAAGTTTGTGGCTTCTGAACACAGGTTTTCATTTTCCACATCATTCTTCTAAGGAAGGCTGGATAAGTAGTGTGTGCCTATGTTTAAACAATAAAAGAATGCCTGATCTCAAGACATCAGAATGACAACAGGTTGAGAGAAGGACTTCATTGTGAAATTAGTGCTTTATTACATTTCACAAAGTACCCTTATGTTAATCTGTGGTGTCTCTTGGGTACTTTGTCTTTTTACTTCATTCAGCATAATAGTACTTTCAAGATCCTAAGAAAATCTGTAATATTTCACCTAACTGGACATTTATTAACACATAGTCACATGACTGGTGTGCTGTGATGGATGGATACGTACCTTTTAGGAAGCACAGGAGCGAACGGTGAGTAAGGAAGCTGTCCTGCATGTGAGAGAGCAGCAGGAATGCATGGAGCTCTCCCACAGATGGATGCGGAGCCAGCAGGGAGAAGATGGCTCAGGGGATTCTGTATGCCTCATATGCTGGCTTTTTAAACGTATCAACTTCTGCAATGATCACTACTAGATAGCTGTAGAAACCTATCTTGAAGTAGCATGATTTTTTTACAAAATATTTATTTTCTTCCTGAGACATCCCACATTCAACTTTCTTTTCTTTTTTTCCTATGGCCTTGATTCTTCAGGTATTAACGCAGTATCTGGGTTTGTATTGTGGATTTATGAATGTCCACATAATTATGACTTATTTGCCTGAAAAACTATTTCAGGTGCACCTTACCTGCAAATCTAGGCATATGTGAATTTTACCCTTTCGAACAGAAGCAGCATGTAACTTACATTCAACAACAAAATGAACGTTAACTGGTGTTTACCACTCCAGAAAATAGATATTTGTCAGTCTGAAAGCATGAAATAAGTAATACTGTACCTCAGCCATGCTGCTTTTGATACAGACAGTTAAGTCTAATGGCAAGTATTTTAAAGTGTAGTATATTAGGAGGTACTTGATACATCCCTTGAAAAACTATAAAAAGCATGACCTTAATCTTCATCTTGTTGTTGTTTTTGACCCTAGATGATTTTGTTCAACAGTAAAACTTGATCTATATTGCCTTCATGATTGCTGAAATTGACTGGCAATAATATTTTTCTTTAAGTGCATTCACTGGAAGAGTTTATTGGATTAAATGGTCATTCCAGATGTACACAGATTGATAGCTTGAAGATCTTGCATACAGGTGCAGATTTTCAAAATAGAGTAAACGCAGCAATAATCTACTTGCTAGTTTGTCATCTTAGATGCAAAAAAAAAATTAATAAATAATTTGATGTCTTTTCAGGTATGTGGAAAGACTTTTTAAAAATAAAGTTTAAGAAAATAGTCTTGACAGTCATAGGAAGAAATCTGCTCTGAGTGTCTCTAAAAAGCAATATTTGGTACAGATAAGAATATTTTAAAATATATTTGATGTAAATATTCAAATATCATTAAAATGTTTTATGTGTACATATGCTCCCCCCAACTGTTATAGACTATTTAAATTTTTCTAAGAATCAAATATTGTTGTTTCTTTCCGATGCAGCTTTTAAAATCTGTTTACTTACTCAGCATTGTTCCAATGACTCAGGTTATTGTATAAAGTCTGGTTACAGTAATCTAAATATGATGGTTTAATTATGAGGCTAATTAATGCGTAAACTTCCTCTATTGAAATAGAATATGATGAAATTTACTTTTAATGTAAGTGAATTTTTCTGCATTTTATATCTTCTTTATTGTCCTTAAGACTGGAAAGTATATTACTTCTTTTGTAAATTCAAAATAATATTTACAATACAGTGCAATAGAAATACGTGCAATAGAAAAAAAAAGCAAATTAGGTATCTCTTTCAGTTTCTTATATGTGGGGTTTAGGTAAGCTACTGCTCTTATTTCTATTAAAAATATCACTGTTTGCATATGTAGCACATTGAAAAGACGTTGAGAATTTGGTGCTGTACTGTGCTATGAATGTAGCACTATTGTCTTGTGAAGTCAGAAAGAATTACATAGTCTTTTTGCAGTGTCTTTTCCTTACTATACTATTGCCCTAGTGCCCATGGCAAACGACCATGATACAAAATCTTTACTATAAATTTACTATAATACTTAACCTATGCAGATAAATAGATGCACTCCACCTTTTTTCCTGAAGGTGTAAACATGTCCTTTGCCATTTCAAGGCTTCATTTTCTAGATATCCTCCCTTTTTAATGCCTGCCATGACAGGAGGATTTTATCTCACCTTCTTATGTTTCTTGATTTACTGAGGCTATTCCTGTGGCTTCAGGTCCTGGTTTGTACTGTCGTTTTCCTAGTGGTGCAGTTACACAGTCACTTTCTCAAGGTGTGCATTGAGAGAGTTTAGCAGCTCTAGTTACGCAGGGTGTAGGAGCTCTCTGTTGAAGTGGGTCTTATGCGGAAAAGCCACACTCTTAGTGGAGATCTTGGCACACTTCTCTGGGACAAAGCCCTCCTTTCTTCTTTACTGTTGCCATGCCTTTAGATGCTACTTCAAATGTCACTCTATGGGATGACAACAGCAGGACTGTTATAAAAACTTCTGTGCTCCAAAGTGGGTGACTGTTCCTTTTTGTTAGGGAGAAAATCGATGAGGTGACGTGTTTTCTATTTTTTTCCTTTTCTTAACTCCGCTTTCCTCCTAAATGAAGTATCTGAGATGAATACTTAAGAACTGTACTTCAGTGTAAAATTGATATATTAAATCCTAGTGAGGAGAGAGAAAAGAGCAGTATGTAATACTTAAAGAAATTAGAATATCAGAGTTTTTTCTGACATAGCTGCAAAGGATAGGAGTTATCTTCAATTTCTGAGGTGTTGGAACAAAAATGAATCCTACACAGGATGGAGCTGGGATCTGCTTGCTCCTTTTTGGCAGCAGAGGCAACATACAGCTGAGGAGCTGGCTCCTTCCCATTGAAACTGCAGTTTCTGCTCTGTTGAGTTAGAGCTGCTCTGGGTGCTTGGGCCTTTCTCACCGGAAGTCAATGTGACCAAGAAGTTGTGTCCTTCTTCTCTATGATATGTTTCTTCTGGAAGAGCTCTAAGGAGGATTTATTCACTGTTCTAAATAGGCAGTTACTCCCTATACCTCCTTTTCAAGTGTGAAATAGCATTTCAAAAATAGGTAAATTCTAGTATAATGTAACTCTCCGTTTCAGGTATTGATTGCCTTGAGATAAAAGGAACAATTACTTCTGTCCTTTGTAAAGGTTTACTGTACTATCTAATAGGAAATTCAAATGGGAGAGGACACAGGAAAGGGAGACAGCAAAACGTTTGAAGTGATTTCATTAAAATCTCTCATGTCCTCCATAATAGTAACATTAAACTTAGCATGAATAAACAATTTTCCCCTTGTTCAGTGCCATATGCTGCTTTTTTCATTGTTAAATCACTTTGCATGCTTTATCAAAAGTGTAGGGGAGTTATTAAACTAAAATGTCTTTCATTTCTCCTGCATCAGAAAGCCGTTCCTCCTGGTATTTGCATGAGTTGGATCATTTTAGGAGGAATGGAGAGAAGCTGTTGGAACAGCAAATTCCAGCTGAAAAAGAATTATCTCTCTGCTACTAGGTGATTCTCAGTAAGTCTTTTGAAGTATAGGCAGGGCGTATGAACTCCCTGGTCATATACTATGCAATATTTTTTCTTTTAAACAATTATCATAGTTGTAGTAAAATTAAGTGTTGCCTAGCATGAAAGAGGGAACTTGCATTTGTTAAACATGTCCAATTATTTCAGCCGCAAAAAGTAGGGAGTGAAAGTGTGAAATCTGAAAGATATTAAGGTTTCCATTTAAGAATGAACATGGTCTAATTTTTTGATGTTTCTGAAATCACACATTTTCAAATGCTCCTGATTTGTAATAGGTGAACTAAAACTTATCCTTTAGGATGTACACACTTTGCTTTATCTTAAGACTGTAACAAGCATTGATATACAGTTTTGGAAATTCATTAATTGGATATTGTTTTAAGCTACAATCCATACACTGAGTTTTATTTTGTTACACTGTTGCTTGTTTTAAAGTTAGTCTGTTTTAATTGTCAGAAAATTCAAAAATGTTGCAGGTGTATGAAGGAGGGAAAAGAATATATAGGAATAGCCCAGGTGAATGTTAGTTCCCAGAGAGGCTGTGGAGTCTCCTTGCTTGGAGAGACTTAAAACCTGATTAGACATGGCCCTGAGCAACCTGCTGTGGCTGACCCTGCTCTAAGCAGGGGGTTGGAGTAGGTGACCTCTCAGGCTGGCACCTTCCTGCCTTGGCTGTTGTGTGGTTCTGTTTCACTGGATCTCTCGGGAGGCACAGGAACTGATGTATGTAATTTTTTCATCTGATCCCTAGTCTTTGACATACATACTTTAGGAAGGTCTTATGAGTGGTTAAACTCTGTGTTTCATGTCTTATCTTTGCTTCTCACTGCATTCTTGGGGTTAAGCTGCGTACTAACTGTGTCTGCAGCATCAGTGACAGTAACTGAGTTACTGCTAGAGACATGGAACTAACAAATTGAAGAGGCTTTTATAGCACATTATATCTATTACTGCCAAAGTCAGAAGTTACAGTATATTAATGTAGTTTCGCTCAAAGCACTGCTTTAAGTATTTAAGTACGCTGTGTGCCCCAGGAATCCTAAAATAGGCTTTTCAAAGTCCCATTTAGTTAAAAAATATTGTAATCCTAAAAGTACATTTTTTAAAAAAATAATCCACTCGTAAGGGTTTTCTCCCTTTTCTATTAAAAAATTGGCATTTCTTAGCTTTAGTGGCTTTATTCTGAATTTCACTTAAATCCTTGAGACATCTGTATCATGTAGGTCCTGTTTCTGAAGAAATCCTACCTGGTGCATGGGTATGGTTTATTGAGTTTAAGGACTGACTAGTTCAGATATCGTCCTGTCTTTTAAGCAAGAAGGAGTGAAATCTTTCCTTGTAGGCTTTGGCTTAATTATTCTAGTAATTTAATGGTAGCTAACTTACTAAATGGATGTAACTTGAAACATGAAAGCTGAAGATGAAAAGTATTGTGTAGATAAATCTTACTATTAAGAGCTGACCATGAAAATACCAGACGCTTTCAAGGATCTTAAAACAATAGTGTGGTAGAGCTTTATGATTTACATTTTCGTTTAACCACTTGTTTTTCTACTTCTTCTCTAGTGTCACAAATAATTAAGAGAGTATGACCTGTGGTATATTGGTCTGATCAACCACCTCAGATGTAAGCAATAATACCAGTTCAGTTTAGAATTTGTCTTATAGTTATTTCAGTAGATTAAGAAAGACTATTAAAAAAGAAAACAAACAACAAACGTGTATGCAGTCTGAGTTAAGATGGCTTTGTATGCTATACATTTCATCTTCAGAAGTGAAAGTACAGATGTAAGCCTGTAGTAAGTACAGAAGTGAAAGTAAGTTTCAGAAGTAAGTAAGGAAGCCTGTTGTATGTTTCAGAAGTGAAAGTACAGATGTAAGCTTTCCTTTCTGCTTGTAGTAGAGTACCAACCTTTTTCAGATAATAGTAAAAAAACCTCTTTCCACCCTTTTTATGGAATAAGAGAGCACTTAACACTTTGAAAATGATGGGAGTAATAATGTGAATCTAAAACTCAAATGTTGAGCACCCGCATAACTTCTACAGGCGAGTAATTTCTGGATAGATTTTCCTGTGCTGACACAAACTGCAGCTCTTTTGAACGCTCAAGTTCTGAGTACTGCCTTTCTCACTTTTCCACCTTACGTACAGTCTTATCAATAATTATTTTTATATTTTTTAAACACCAGGTAAATTCTCAGACTTTGCAGGAGAGGGAAACTAAATGTGGTTTTCTTGATGCATGTGCTATAGTAGTGGGTTGTGACAGATTTAATTATCTGTTACATCAAGCTCTAGAGTGATTCCAGTTAATTACTTTCTGGAAGTTGCTTTTTGGAGTACCTTTCTGAGAGAGGTCCTGAGCCATTTATGAACACCTCTTGCAGAAGGTTGATGGTTATCATGTGTAAACATGAGACAATTAAACAAATACACCTTCTGTGTCACTTTATTTTTAATTGAAATTTTTATGAGAATAAAATAGTTTATGTACTTCAAGGTGTACTACAGGCTCTCAAGAATCCTTTTCCTTATTTAGAAATAGTATGTCTTGCATCAGTTGTTTTGCATAGTTTATCTGATAACTCTTCTAAAAGGAAGAGCAATTTTTTTTTTTTCAATGTTCGTGGCTAAGTAAGGGAGTATCTTAAACATTTTAAGATAGAGGTATCTTAAACATTTTAAAAATTGTTTCTGTACTCTCAATGTTTTACAATGATGAGATATGGTTATACTTTAAAAAGCATTTATGATGAATACAGAGCTTGCAGACAATGCACTTAGCATAATGTATTCATTATTAACTAATTTATACTGTTAATCTCATGCCAAATAAAAAAAAAAAATCCAAATATAATTACTTACTTCAATACAAGTCATCAGCATGCTATAGTCTTGAATTACAACAATTTCTATTTATATTAGACCTGAATCACCTTTTAAGAATGCTGTACAACATTAGAAAAGCTGGACAATTTTTCTTAATCACCAAACATCCACATATCCTGTAACTCCAAATGAATTACAGAGGATGAAAGTGATTAGTAATAATAGTACAGTGCTTCCAGCGAGTTCCATAAAACTTTGAGAACTAACACAGCCTATTGAAATGTAAATCCAGAATAGCAAATATTATTGTAATATTTACAGTTAAAATGGTTCCTGTTTGCTGTTTTCATGAAAGAATATTTATTGTCTAGATAAGGGGTGTGAAACTAATTTTCACCAGCGGCTGCATCAGCCTCGCGGTTGCCTTCAAAGGGCCAAATGTAATTTTAGGACTGTATAAATGTAGGAGTAGTTGCATTTATGCAGTCCTAAAATTACATTTGGCCCTTTGAAGGCAACCAAAAGGCTGAGGTGGCCACTGGTGAAAATGAGTTTGACACCTCTGGTTTAGGAAATAATGGAAGCAAGTCGTCTTCCAGGACAGACTCAGAAACATTATCCATATTCTGTTGGGTTTGTTTTTTTTCTGTCTTTAAGCTGCCCACCCAGCTCCTTTGTGTGCAATACTTTGCAAAACAAAGTCTCTCCTTCTAAGAATTAGATGTGTAAAGGAAAGGATGTAAAGCTGCATGAAGGGATGCTTTCTCTCTAGGCATGCATCTTGAAATGTAGTAAACTACTTAGGCTAGAATGGACTTTGTACAATGGTCTTACTATGTATTACTAGTTATGGGTCTTTTCAAAGCGTATATGAGTGGTACAGGTTTTTTTTTTTATTTTAAATTCGTATGTCATGTATTTGTGAAAAGGATTATTAAAAGTATGTCTGTAGGTTGACAATAAAGGTTGAGATCCCAGAAGCTGGATTTGGAGGAGCACACATGTGTGTAACATATACATCTTTCTGTAGCAAGAAGTCCAAACTTCGGGATATTTCATTGCATAAGTCTTGATTCTTCAGTGTTTCAGGAGCAATTTTTTTTTTTTTTTTTTTTTTAAAGTAGGGAAAAACATCAGACTCTGTGCTGCATGGCATTCTTAATAACTTATTTATTTAAGACTAACATTCAGACCAAGGAACTAGAAGTCTTGCATATCCTTTCATTTCATCCATAAAGAGCACTAATAACTAGAAAAACAAATTGCTTTTGAAATAGTGATTAGGGTTTGAATAAAGTGAATAAGTGATTTCTTTTTTTACTTCTGAGATCTATCCTTGAAAAGTATGCATATAGATGCTTTCTTAAGGGGTAGTCCATTTAGATACCAGAAACTCCCCAAATGTTTTCAAGTATTCCAGCTCCTGTTATGGCATATGCATCCATCATGCTTATTATACATTTTATTGGCTTAACAGATAGCAGAATGCTTTTCTGAAACTCTTTTCTTCAATAGCAATGTAAAATAATTGAGTTCTCAACCTGTTTTGACAAAGGGCCAAAAATTTGAATTAAGAATAAAAATATGAATCAGCTGTCTAAAGAAAACCTTAGCAATCCTTGTTCAGGTTTCTTTGACTAAATGCAGAGAAGTAGCATCTTTCATAGTATATCTATTGTGGATGTCAAAAATTCAACTGTTACTTCAAAACTAGTACTCTTTCCAGTTCAGAGCTCTCTATACATAATTTCTCTTCATTCAAAACTATGAAGTTTCAATGTGATACGGTTTTAGGTTAGAAATCTGTGGTCATCACTGTCTGGTTTTACCTGTCTCAAATACTGTTTTTCTCGGTGGTAGCCATACAGAATGGATGTGCACAAAACAGATTTGCCAACTGCAAGTGTGGGCAAAAGCATAAGCATATCTAATTAAAACAAAAAATAGGTATTTGAAGATAAGCATGATACAATAACTGAAACGTAATAGGAAGAAGCGAACAGGGCAATAAGAGAGCAGCTGTGCCCTCCTGTAAATCACCAGTGGGTGGCTCTGGAGGTGCAGTGCGGTTCACAGAGCAGAAGAGCTGCTCCGCAAACTCTCGATTTAAAAAGCTGAAAGGAAAGGAAGACAAAACTGTTCTGGTGAATGTTACAAGAAACCGAGGCCTTTGCTGTGAGACAGTGATCTGCAGAAGATCAGTTTGTGAAATGCTGACATTTATTTTTCAGCTTTTATGGGTTCCAGGGCACTATGTAACACCATTACATGCATATGCAGAAACCTAAGCTTATTTTTAGAGAACAAATTGATTGTCTATAAAATGTGCTTAAAAGGACACATGAGATGCTGGCACAGGAACTCCATCTGTTCTTCAACTGATATTATGGTTGAACATACAGGTGCTCCAGTTATTGTATTAATCAACTAAGCAGAAAACATGATGTTGTATAGATTCATAGGTATTTAGAGGTATTGCATACACTGATAGACCTATACTTTGTGTAAACATAGTGTACCACATAAAGATGGATGGGGGCAGGCTCACGACTGTTTGCCTTGATGAAGAGGAGATAGTCAGAAGAGACCAGCTGGCTGAAAGGGTGTGAGGGAGGTACATGTATGTGTGCAAATGGTAGTTTTATTGCAGTGTGAACACTTCTCTATATGCAGCTATTTATACATTTTTCCTCAGGTTCAGTTTGCAACAGCATACTTAGCTTTTGCCTTAGATAAGCATAAGGAGTAGAAAAAGAATACAAAACACAGTCACTCAGACCCATTCTAAGAACATTAAGGGGTAGCAGTATTAAATTGAGTAGTTCAGCCTTTAAAAATGGGTCAGCCTGTGTGCCAAATTGTGGTGCTCATCTCTTATAAGAAAGGTATTTGTTCATAAAATACAGCACAGAAGTGTGCTTGGATATCAGTTAGGTAGATGTGAAAGGCTTTTAAGTGTTTCTGGAGTTGAAATCCAGGACTGGAAAATGACTGACTGCACTTTAGGTTGTCTGTCTGAAAGTGCTCTTAGCTGTCTCGGAGACTTTATTTCTCTTTTGCTCAGTAGAAAGAAGTTGCCTGCTGTCAAATTTGGGATGTTCCAGTATTCCTTATTCTGCAAGATAAACTGCTGTACTGACAATACAATGTGAGTTAAAGGTAATTCAGGGTCAATACCAGTAATTCAAATACTATAATCTCACCTCTTTATACAGTAGGTTTCAGCCAGATTCCTCCTGTTTGTTAAATCTGTGAACAGCTTAGACTGGTGTGTTGTAAACATTTGGCCAGTTAGTGTCAGTTTGCTGCAGGTTCTCAAAGATAAATGTTTGAGTTTTGACACTTCTGAAATCAGCTCTGTTTCTTAGGATAGCACATATTCTTTCACTTGCAGTTCAACTTATTCTTTTTGAGAGGGATGCACCATGCAAAACTGGAAACAGCTGAGAAGAATTAGAAGCCATTTTTAATGTCTCTCTTTTTTCCCAGAGCTTAAAATATATCTAAACTACACCCACCCTCTGTCCCCTCCCGATAACTATTTTAAAATATAAGTGGGCTGACAGTAACATAAGGGTATAGGTTCTTGCATATGCTCGAAAATTTATTTAATGACCTAGCTGTGCTAAAATATTTTTGTCCCTCAGTAGTGCTGACATATACTTGCAGACACCTACCTGTCTTGTAAGGCTGCAGAGTGAGCTGAGGTAGTGAAATGCATTTTCTTCTGGTTTGTTTTTTTTGAACTGGAAGTAGTTGTGCAGCACTCCTGCAAGAGCAGGGGATTCCCAACAAGGACAAGTGGTGGATGTGGGAGTGCCAGGCTGTTTCTGTAACTGAAGAAAATGTGTTGACTTTTTAGGCCATCAATGTTGCAGGTTTAAGATATCACACTTTTAATTCACTTCAGCATGGTGTTGATGAGGACAGTATTTGGATCTCAGCACAGTTAGTTTGTCTCATCCTGAAAGGTGTTATTTTTGTGATATAAATTCAACAGAACTTCTCAGAAACCAGTGTGGGATACAAAACTTCCTTCCCATCAAGAAGGAAGCAAGCCTTGCTTTTAAAAATCTCATAGGAGAGAATCAGCTTCAAAAAAATCCAGAGAAAAAAGCTAGCATATGTGATCACTTAAGTTTTGAATTATTTGGAGAATTTGCTATTAAATTAATCTTATTTCTGCTCATACAGAGGAATTTATAAGGACAACCTCTCCTTTAGGCATGATCTTTTGAAACTTGGCAGAGTAGTTGCAATGATTTTAGATAATACTTTGGAGAAAAAAAAAGCTGCTAATGAGCCTTGATAGATAGAAAGCAGTAACCAAAAGCAGTGAGAGCAAATTAACATTGCTGGTGTACCCTCATGCTGTGAAGCAAACATTTTCTTCAAACTAGACCAGGCTGTGAGTTTCTTTCCTGGTGTGGAGATTGTTTTTTATCCATTATGATTTCAAACTTGTGAATAGGAAGTTAAGGGATTTTCACATTTTTTCCCCACTTTCTGCCCCCTTTATGGCTGAAGAGCCAGCCCTAAGGATGTACATAGGCTTCTCCTTTGGTCTTCAGCCATGAAGCACCCACTGTCTTTGGCCCATATGCTGGAAATAAAAAGTGGTAGAAACCTCCTGTCTATCCAGGTGTACTTCCAAAGTCAAGTAAAGTTTTGGCTTAGAAAGTCTGGAAAATCAATTGGCAAATCAGTTCACTTTATAAACGTGGGTTTTTTTTTAATCTCAGGTTCTCCTTTTACAGTAGAACTGCATCAGTTTTACTTGGCCTGTTTTTGTAGAGATCTGGGAACTCAAAACACAAGCTATTTCTAAGAGTTGCAATACAGCATGCTGAAAACTTTAACCTATACAACATGATAATGCAACCTGAATAAGTTATTACAATACACACACACATCTATGCATATACATAGATATGTGTATATATATATAAAATCTGCATGCCTATATGTAAACACACAGGCGTGCAGATAAAAAAAAAAATAGTAGTGCAAGAATGGAATCATAAAGGTAGTTCACAACAATATAAATATAATTAAATCAGTGGTTTGTAAAAGGGATTTTTATTTTGTAGAGTTACATTTTATTACTTTAACTGCAAGATAAACTGTCTTTTAAATTACAACGAAAGGGCTATTATTAAGTAGAATAATAACACCCATGCAATTTTTAAAACCTCAGCTTCCAAATATCTATTCCCATAGCTAATAGCATTCTGTGTGTGCTGAGTTCAGCACTAAAATTGTTTAACCTAAACAATCTCAGAAGCTATAAGTATACAATATCAAGTACAAGAAACTAATTAAACAAAAACCAAAACAAAACAAAGACCACAAAGAACCAAACCCCAAAAAAAGCACAAATAAAAAACAAAACCAAAAAACCCCACACAAACAAACAAAACAAATGAAACAAACAAAAAAGTAACTACTATGTGTTTTACTGTAGCTAAGCTATTGTGATTTGTCCTTATAGAAAATAAAATGAAAATAAGCAGTATAGTCTATTACACAATCATCTGTTCTGTCTTAGATGCACTTAAAAGGAAAAAGCACTAAATACTACTGGCCGAATTGTAAACACATCAAAACACATTGCTCTAAACTGTAGGACTGTATTTCTACACTATTTTTTAAAGATCAACATTCTTCGTTATTTTGGACTTTGCCTTTTTTGTAAAGTATAAATTGGAAAGTACAGAAGTGTACTTGAGCAATGCGAAGTTGGCTTTGTGACAGATCTGCAAAGGCTGAATATGTGAACTTTGTCCCTGTCTTTTTGTCATGCTTATAACCAAAAAACTGTGCCACCAATTTTATGGTGGTGGAGTGGTTTCAAACAGAAATACGTGATTAAACCTCTATGCAGTCCATTTGTTTGCTGAATTAGGACAAGTTGAGAGTAGGAGATACTCAGTCTTGTTTAGTCTCTATTTAAGAAATATATTCAGCAGTGTTAAACCAGTGGATAGCATAAAGCAATAATGGCACCCCTCTAGCTACCAAGTCAGAGGGTATAACTGATGAAAAGGGCAAGTATAAGTCATAACTACGTGCCAGAGAAGAGATATTCAAGATGCAAAGTTACTGTTGTCCTGGTTACAGTGACATCATACCAAGGTTTAAGGTACCTGGCTTGCCATTTTGTAGGATTTAGCAACCTGCAGGAAAGGATACAGACTGGGAGAAGTATCTATGCAAGAGCTACCCCAACAACTATGGATAGAAACACTTTTCTCCTGGCCAGCAAACTTCAATGTTAGGGTGAGAATTGGGGAAGACTTGCTTGCTGTGGCAGGGGAAGCAGTAACCAGCTTGGATGGAGGGTCTAGGCAAGTGGGAGGTATAATATGTTAAATGACTGCTGAAATGTTTAAAGATAGATTAAAACAGTGGGAACCTGTCTGTCAAAGCTCCTCGTGCTTCCTGAGGTGGTCCCTGCATATTTGAGCTTGGTCTTTTGTTCCACTTGCCTCCTACCATAGCTATGTATTGCCTCAGTAGAGGTTTCAGTTCCAGGAAAAAAACAAACTACTAGTGCAAAAATAAACTCAGTAATTTTCTGAAAGGAAATTTGATCAATTTATTATTTGGAGGTGTTGTTCATCTCACAATCTCAACAAAGCTTTTTAAACCCATCTCATTAGATGGACACATACTGCTTTTAGAGGTTAATTATTGGAACTATGTTACATAAAATAATGTGTATCATGCTGAATAGTTGTTGCATTATTAAATACAATAATTAGGGAAAATCAACAATCTCCGCTAGTAATAAACTTCTAATAGGTTTTCTCTTATACAGATAGTTATTTAAAGCAGAGTCAAAGTGCAGTTATTACCGTCTTCCTTGAGTGTTGTAAATGAAAATAGTATGCTTCTTGAATATTCATACAAAAGAATAGAGCAATGGTAGAGCAATGCTGTTCATTTTGTATTTATTTGTTCTTTGGTTTACAAATAAATAATTAGGATATTCAAGTCACCTAGGCCTACTTATCTGTCACTCTATCAGAACAGATTGTGCACAAAATGTTATGCATCTTTAATAAACTGGTTTGGTTATACCAAACTTGAAGTGCTGGACTGGCATCTTCATTATTTCATTCTTGTTTTCTACTATTTTCCCACTTTCTGAATGTTTTTCTGAGTGAAATTCTTTACTGCAAGGCTACTACTCCATACGCCATGGTTCAGCGTAGGATGTTATCATCTGACTTTTCCTTCATTAGGATGTATGTTCCATTGCTCCTTCTACCCCATTCTCTGCCTGTCACTTCTCCTTATTTAAATATTCTTGGAAGATACCTGGGTTTTTTCTGTTTCTCAGGAAAAAAATATTTTTCAAAAAATACAGTGTGCTGACTGCATTTGTATTTTGCAGAAAGACTGAATATAGAACATTGTTTTTCAGCATGTGAGACTAACATAAAAACCCAATTACTTGTAGGGGTAGGGGGAAGCAAAAGTATAAAATTGGTTAGCCTTGTGAGCGTAGTAAAAGCAAGTTCAGTCTGTAGCTGGCTTCAGTGCCACCTTTCCCTGCTCCAAAACAACCTTTTCAGCAATAAATCTCTTTCTTGTATGGAAAGAATGCTTCAGCCCACAGATCTGATAGTAGGATGTGTCAGCTTGTTGTCGCACAATTATACTGCTTTGTGTGAACTCTAGTAGTGCAACAATGTAAGCTGAACTGATGCTGTGCTGTTTTAGAGATTTCTTTTTTCAGCTTAATAATCTAAAAAGATAAGTTCTTAAAGATGCTACCTATACATACACATATATTTATGTATGCATATATATGTATGTTTGCATATCTTTTCAACAAACTACTAGAAAATTTCCTGTAGGAACACTGTACGTAGAAGAATCTAAAGCTTGGGTCAGGCAGGGTGTTTCCAAGACCCTTCTGAGGTCATACGTATGTTAAGCTGAATGGAGAAAATGTTTAGCCAACAGCACATGAAAAAGGCAAAAGACAAGGAAATAATCAAGCTCTACAGAAACGAAAGGGTACAGGGATTCAGTGAAGTACAGTGCAAAGACACCATCATTGGTCCTTGTTCCTGTAGGTATTATCAAGTAGGAGATTTTTTCTCTTTAGCACATGCCTTAAAGGGAAGGCAAGTAATGGCAGGAAGAAAAGATGGGGGACATTTTACCCCACACAAACAAACAGTCATGGTATAACCATATTGCGGTGGGGAAGGAAAAATGTGGAATAATGCAAAGTGGTGTCATGAAGGTGTTTGGTACAAAGAATTACTAAAAAAGAGAATTACATCGAGGTTTTCTGAGTTCTTGTTCTACTATGCCTGTGCTTTTAACAAGCTGTGCATTACTTTGGATATTCTGTTTCTTTTTGCTTACTTTCCCTTCTGCAGCAGCTTTTCTGTAAAAGAATTGCTGTTATTCCTTTATAGTTTTGCGTAAGTTCATGATGAACTTCAGTAGCTTGTGTTATTATCCGAAGTTGTGACACTATGTCATGCATATGGACTGTTACGTTCCTGCACATGTATTCATGCATATGCCATTTGTAAGGACTTCACTCCTCTTAGGGTATATATAGAAGCAGACTACTCTGTACTGGAATAACTGGCATGTCTCCCAGTCACCAGGGTATTCTGTGATGAGACCATATGCATGTTTCTTGTTTAACTTTCAAAAGTTAAGTGATAGAGGAGCCTAATTTTAAAGGACTTTCATTTCAGTTCAGTATGGTATAATAGACAATGAGATTAAATGCTGCATAAGGTGTCATGCTTTCTTGCACTCTCTAGCCTGTAGCTGAGATTTAGAGCTTTGAGATGTGGCGTGTCTTTTCTCATGAGCCATTTCTCGGGTTGTTCAGGTGAATGCCTCAAACTCAGTAAAGCCCTCCCCTGCTTGGTTCTTGTTCTGTCTCCCACCCCCATTAGAAAGTCACATGCAGGAACAATTCTCATTTTCTCTGCCAGTGAAAGGAAAGGTCTCCCGTCAACACCAACTTTGCTTCAAGTGGTTGTGTATATGTGTTGTTACATACAATTTGTTCTGTATCATTTTCTATTTAAACAGACCTAGTTACTTGGACCTTTCATCATATAGATCTGAATATCAAACCAGTTTGTAAAGCTCAGGTGTGTTTATTGATAATTCACAAATGGATGGAGAGTTCCATTTAGTTTTCATCTGTGAAAATACTAACACAGAGAGTTCACCGGTCTTGCTCTGGAATTTAAAATGTAAATCAGCTCAAATCAATTACCTGCTGAATATTGCAACACGAAGAAAAGCTTTTTGAGCTAGGTGTGGAAAATTGAACGCTGTGATTTTATACAGGATCCATGCCAAGGTCCCTGCTGAGACAGGGTGAATTTTCTGACAACCAGTTAGGAAAAAGAGGGAAAGCTGATTATTTTTATTGAATTTTACTTTTGCATTCATGTGGCTGAGAAAACTTCCACTCCTGCCCTTTGCTATAGCACTGTGGTGTCAAATGTTAGCTCACATACAGGTTTTATTTCAAAATAAATGGAGATGATTTCGTTAATCATGTCTTAAAAGAGTTTTCATATCCCCTGTCAATTTGATTAAAACACATTTGAGCTTATATAGAGGGTTTCGGGAAAGTCAAACCTGTTACAAAATGGACTTTTCCTAAATGGGCCTGAACAGTTAAAAAAAGTTATCGCAAATATTTTGTTGTTTGTTAACAGTAGCTAAAAGAATTTGTTTACAATATTTGGTCACACGAGGACGAGAAGAGTCTGAGAGTCTATTGGCCCATGGTGAAATGGGGGTTGCTGTTGGACACCTGGAAAAAGACCATGAATTCTAGCAGGTTCAAAGATGCATGTTTTCCAGCCATATGAAACAAAGTCTGGCTAGTTTAGCTAGTAATTAGAAAGAAGTTGGATGTGCTGAAAGTAAAGCTAGAAAGGAGAGTAGGTCAGTCATCTTCTTGAGTGTACTTGAGTTTATGATCATTGGACACTTTCTCAAAAGTCAGCTGCAGCTGGCTTATGTTATGGTTCATGCAGACGGACCAGCAATAGCAAACCCACTGCTGTGCCTAGCTGGCACAGTAATGTAGAGATCCATTCTTGATGGCCAGACAGGGTTTGGCAACAGATAACTCACAGATGTTGCTGTATGGGAGGCAGTTCACTGACAGAGGCCAATGGTAGATGTGTTATAGTGCTTTATTGTACTACATTTATTGTTGGTGTGGAGGCCAAAGAAACACACTTGTTTTCTGCTCAAGTCCATTTGCCTCCTTCGCTTCACCTTTCCCCTATCCCCCCAAATTATGGCTAAGACTGCCATAATTTCCAGCTCATGTGGGTGAAAACTTTGACCAGGATGCCATTATGCTTGTTTGTACTTTTATGTAAAGCATCAGACCATAGCCTAAATATTTTGAAATAGATTTAAACATACTTTTATCCAGACCCTGGCTTAGTCTGTGGTTTTGCTTTATTTATTTATTTTTGGTCCCCTCCTCGTATCCTCCTTGGGTCTTTGCTGGCAGGGAGAGGGGAGTAGTTTATATGAAGTTGGCCTACGAAAGGCTAAAACCGATAAGTTCTCACATTGGGGATATTCAGTTATTGAATTCTAACTGCAGCCAACATAAAACATAAACATAAAGATATCAAAGATGGCATCTTCGCTTTGTGAATACTTACATCGCACCGTATTATTCTTTGCACACTATTCTCTTTTTCATATATTTCAGTTGACATTCTTCCCTATGAAGAAATCTAATAATCTATATTTCGTGATGAATTCCATTTAAAGCCATGGTCTAAACTCAATTTAGATTTTCATATTCTCATTGGAGAAATCCACCGAAAGCTCTCGGCACCCATGGCAATTCTTTAAATTTGTGAGGCTGGATATTATATTTGTTGTCCAGAGAAGAAGCCTACACTCCCACACTCTTTTGCTGTTCTTCAGTGTGCTCTCAGACAGAAGTGTTTCTTGATATTCAGTGAAAAAGTAGGAAATTAATGTGAGGAGAGAAACAATACAGGAGAGAATAAGAAATGAAAAAAAAAAAAAGGTGAGGGGAGATGAGCTGTATGTTTTAACAACAATTTTGTAGTGTAAGGGAAAAAAAAAAACCTGTAGAGAACTTGGTGATTGTTGTGTGCCTGGCTTCAACTGGCTTGGTTCTTTGACAGATTAATTTTCTGGAGTATTTAGAAGAAGGGAGGATGGGAAGCAAAAAAAAAAAAAAGTATTTTTTTTCTACAGTGTTCCAAACCTCAGTCTGACTTGAAATCATGTCATTTAAGTAGAATTAAATTTAAGATGAGCAGATACAGAAATAATAAATAACTGCCACTGCAGTTATTTGAATGATGATTCTGAAAACGATAGTCATGTTGCCCATGTAGTCAGTAGGAAGAGGGGAACATTTCCAGGGGAAAACCACAGCAAATGTTCTGGGACTGTCAGGGGCACAGGAAAACAGGAATCTGTCAGTATAAGGATGAATGGCAGAGGGGGACCTGTCCTGGACACAGAGAGAGGAGGGGAGGAGGAATGGCTCACAGGAAGGTTGATGGGCTGAGAATAGAAACTGAAAGTCATGCTGCCGCTGTGACAGGAATGGGGCAGGTCAAGCTAGCGATCAGTGCGTCTTCTGGTGTTTCACTTGCCACCAGATTCTTTGAGGACACTAGTAGTTTATTGCTTGTTGTTGGCAAGGCGTTATGGTAATAGTAAACCTTCTCAAAATAGGGAGAGGGGAACTTGAAGCAGCTGTTGGCATTTTGATGGCTATTTTTCTCTTCAGGCAGGAGCATTTCACCATACAGCTCACAGTCCTGGTGTCTCATTGTTTGCCCTGGCTGTATTGCTCAAAGCCTTGGGCTAACACCGTTTTCTTTCATGGCCTGTGATTTGCTTTGAAAGCAACATAGGAGTGCGGTTGTGAAAGCCTAGTTTGCTATAGTAGATCATTGAGGCTGGATGACCAGTGTATGAAGCACTGGTGTGCTTTGTTCACAATGTCAGTGCAACCATTGAAAGACTAGAACTGGAACACAGGTTGTATTTGCTTCTTCCCAAAATAAATGGACATGTTTGTGATGACAGCTGTTGTACACTGCATTAGCAATGAAGCTTCTCAGTAGTGAGAAAACATGTTCTTTGCTTAGCCTGATTATCAGCTGTAGGACTCAGCTCTCCAGCTTGATCTATGTAGATAGACAGCTGTGCTGTTGTGGGATTTGACTGATATGTATGAGGCAGGAAATTTCTGTATACCCAGAATCATTTAGAGAGTTATGAGCTTGCTTTGTTCTGAATGTTCAGAGCTACTGGGGAATGAAAGTTCGTTGTGTAGGTGAGATGGTCTGAAACCTACCACCAAGACCTAAGCCCTGTGGTTTCATTTAAAAAAAAAAAAAAAANAAAAAAAAAAAAAAAAAAAAAAAAAAAAAATCAGTTTGGTTTGTTTGTGTGGTGTTTGTTTGTTTGTAGGGTTTTTTTTTCCCTCTCTACAGTTTCCTTGGGCCTGCACGTGACTGGCTTTATTTTTTCCTGTTTATATTAGGGCTTTCATGGCTCAGTTTGACAAGGTTACTGCTTGGTGCTGGAACATGTAGTGAGCATTGACAGTATGTCTACGATCTTAGAGAAGTTTTGTCTTATGCTTCTGGTCAAGTCCTCCAGTTAGGACAAGTGATCAAAGCAAGATACATTTGCAATCAGTACCTTTCAGTCAGCACAAAACAAACCCAAAACGAAACAAAAAAAACGAAACACCAAACAGACCAAAACAAAGAAAAAAAACATAACTAGCAGACACGACCT
Organism: Pampusana beccarii; assembly: GCA_013399365.1. NCBI lineage: Eukaryota > Metazoa > Chordata > Aves > Columbiformes > Columbidae > Pampusana > Pampusana beccarii. The sequence goes on along the minus strand of VWYH01004722.1, from coordinate 37,542 downwards.
CTTAAAATGTTATGGCTAGATAAAGTTTTTGAGGTTTAGCAATCCATGATATGCATTTAGAAGTGAGCAAGTAGAAAAGAATGCAATCTCTGAGAACAATAAACTCTCAGAGGAATATTACAACAATTTTTCAATGAAATCAAAATGACAGTGGGATAATTGTGAAAGTAGTACGATATACTTTTGAAAACAAATTCTTTCATAACTGGTTAGTATGATAATAAAGATATGTAATATGTTAATATTGTGAATTGGACTGTGTGTGGCTTGTGTGATCAGAGGTATCTAATCTGTAAGATATTGGTTAGGTTGAGCTTTACAGATGACTAGAATTTTGATAACGTAGTTCTGGGACAGCTCAATGTGGAATTGAGTTAGGTTAATGCTTGCTTTGATAAAATGTCTCACAGTATAGCTACATAAATAGCATAAATGAGAACAAGACATACTTGAAGAACGTTTTGGGAAAATTTTACCCAAGATGATATCCCACACATTTCTTAGTCACCTTGTTTTTTCAAGCCAAGGATTTTTTGAAAAAAAAAAAAAAANAAAAAAAAAAAAAAGGCATCACTTTATGGAAATGTGTTTTTGCCTGTAGCAAAGGATTAACTTTGCCTATTAATTTCTTCTTAAGCAAATTTAAAATTTTTCTGAGACAGATTAAACTCTGCCCAGCAATATAAGCTTCCAAAAAGTAACAGTTATTAATGTAATCTTATCTAAATCCAATCTAACCTAATGGTCAGTGTGGGAAATATACTTTTATTGATCACAGTAATGACAGAGAATAGCCTTTTAGTGTATCCTAACCTGCTCATAGCAAGGTGGATGCACATTATGATATCTTCCGATTTTTTTTCTTTTCCAGGGCAGCATCTAAAACACTATAATTATCAATTTAAACTTGGTAAGTTGTTTTCTGGGCATATACCTTTAGTTTCAACAGCATGCTGTCCCCATTTCTGTGTTTCTCATTCATGTTTGTTGTAATTCATATAATGATGAAATAAAAAAGGCCCATTCTTTGTCTACCAATAATTCCCTACCAGAAGAATAGTTTTCTGGAGGATGTGACAGCAGAAATTCCATCTTTCTAGTGATGCAACACTAAAGAGTATACCTCCTACTGGTTAATTTATGTGTAAAAACTACTTCAGTTTACGTGCTAAGTGATGCTTTAGCACTTAAAAGCTGAATTAATACTAATCATGTCTGTGTAACTATTGACAATTGTTATGACCTCTGGCTAAGTCTTTAGAAAAATAGATATGTTTAATCTTCAGTAGCACATTTTAGTTATCCATAATTAACATTAAGAATGAATTATAAGCCTGTAGGGAGAAACAGCCAGGAGAACAAATCTAATGACACTTACCTTCCCCAGTGGATGGAAGGGTGAAGGATGAGAGTTAACTTTGGGTGGTGCCCTGGCTATATTTTCAAAGGACTTTCTTATTAAAAAAAAAAAAAAAAAAAAGTTACTATTTGTGTCTCACCCAAAGCCATCAGAGAAATCCTTAGTGACCTGGTTAACAAACATAGTTACCTCATCTAATTCTGTGTTAATTTATATTTTTATACTGAAGTGAGGCTCGGTTTTTATATATAGAACCACAGAATCATTTCAGCTGAAAGAGACTTTCAAGATCATCAAGTCCAACCATAACCTGACTCTAGGACTAAACCATGTCCCTAAGAATCTCATCTATGTGCCTTTTAAACACCTTCAGGGATGGCGACTCCACCACTTCCCTGGGCAGCCTATTCCAGGGCTTCACAACGCTTTCTGTGAAGAATTTTTTCCTAACATCCAATCTAAACCTCCCCTGGTGCAACCTGAGGTCATTTCATCTTGTCCTGTCACTTGCTATTTGGGAGAAGAGACCAACACCCCCCATGCCACAACCACATTCCAGGCAGTTGTAGACAGCGATAAGGTCTCCTCTCAGTCTCCTTTTCTCCAGGCTGAACAGCCCCAGCTCCCTCAGCCGCTCCTCATCAGACTTGTGCTCCAGGCCCCCCACCATCTTCGTCACCCTGCTCTGAACTTTTTCTAGTACCTCCATGTCTTATCTTTTCTAGGTGACTGTAGGGAAATTTTCTAAATTCATATTGATGAGAGAAAATAGCTATTTAATAATTATAGCAAAAGATCAATAAGCAGAATGAATTTGTTGTGACAGTGGTCACTCTTGGAGTCTTTTTCTACATCTGTGAAATTCATATGAAAACTCCATAAGTTTAAGTAAACATACAGTATGACTATTTTCTTCCGGAAGATCACAATTACAGTTTATTGAAGACTTTTTTCCTCAGAAAGAATGTATACAACTTGTTCTAAATTCTTTCCCCTACCTCCACCCCAAACATTCATAGTAAAAATAGACTTCTTCAAACTACATACCTCACATTCAAATATAATATATATGTCTTATCAGAATATTACACAGTACATAAGATACATAGGCTTGGAGGTAAGGCAGAATTCCCTGACTCTAATCTTCTGTCATCCACACCCCAAACTCTGTCTGTGCCCAATGCTGAGGACAGGGAAATCTTAAGCCAGGAGGACCTAATCTGTCACCATCTTTGAAAGAAAGCAGGCTTTGTGAACCCTATTGCCTACAATTATCCTGAGGAATAATTCTCATTCCAGGTATGGTAGAACTATAATCCAACTTTGAATTTTTACTAGTGACTTGACCAGGTTTCCTAATCAATCCAGATGTTTTCCTCAAGAAGTGTGTGTAAGTGTTACTATCCTTATAATCCAATAATATAGACACTAGTTATTAAGAAAATAAACATAACTCAACATCAGCAAATATCTCTAAATCATTGAGTGTACAAAAATGTAATGGCCTTAACATCATGACCTTCATACATTTCAAAAGAGATTTTTTCTTAAAGCATCATCATTGTTCTAACAATTTCTTGTAAAGTCATTGATTTTATGTTGCTTCAGGGAAGGTGCAATTTATTACTGTTAATAATGTTTCCGTGATTATATGAAAGGTTCCTGGTTGCCACCAATTAATTAACCTATCAGAAAGTATCCTTCCTTTTAGAATAGATGATGTGGGTTTTTTATAACATTTATCTGACATCTCTGGTGGTCATGTGAAGCAAGCTTTGCGATGTGAAATCCTGGAAAACATATTTTGCTTTATTTTCCTGTAAAAGTCATGTTCAAGTCAGTCTCAGCACAGTAAGGTACTCAGCAAATTATTTGCTTGATCAGTCTTTCCAGTGTCTGCTTCTGCAATGGGATCTTAGTCCATGGTTGGATTCGTGTTATTATATTTGGCTATCAATTGAATCAGTGACTTTGTTGTCTTAGTGCACTTTATGATGTTGCTAGAGTAATCAAAGGTTTATAACTTTAAGTAGGCAGTTGATGAATATTTTTTTCTACATATGTAGTTAGGTACATCATACATGTACCGATGGGGAGAGGAGGGCTGCCTGTAATGTTACCCTCACAGCAATACTCGAACACTGGGACAACATTGGGAGGCTCACTATCACAAATGGTCATGTACAGCAGTCATGAAATTCAGCAATGCTGCTATAAGAAGTCAGCTCAGTGATGGATAATCCAAGCATGAGCGTGTCAGGTTTGTTTCCTGTTGGCTCTGTGCTGGTCACTGCAGAGAGAGCTCTGAGCAGCAGGTGTGGGGGAGCACGGGAGCAGTGGTGGAAACAAAACCTTCAGCTCTTATTTGTATCTGTTGATATCTTCAAGATCTCAGCTGGAAATGCAGGCTTATCTTGTGTATGCATGGTTAGTATTGCAGCATCCCTCATCTTTCTAAATACTCATTGAAATAACTTTCTGGCTTTTCTGTTCTTCCAACTGATCTTTGTAATAATGCTTTCATGTGCACTTCTGCTTTTTTTAAACTTCTTTCCGCTGTTCTCCCCACGTTCTCATTTCTCTTCTCACCTGCTCCATTGTCTGATTGTCTGGTGCTGCTCCATATCTTTTGTGTTGACTCACTTTATTTGTTACGGTACTGTTAGGTCAAGTGATAAAGCACTTTTCCACAACCACAAACAAGCTCAGAAAGATAGCGGCAGGAGGGGAAGATGAAGCAATACCCTTCCGGGCTACTCTTAGGCCATCAGAGGGGACATAACCCTACGTAGGGCCCACCTGCACAAGCCCAGAGGAGTACAGGAATGAACAACAGCAGGTGGGAACCCAAATTGAGGACTTCTGAGGAACAACCGCCTTGTCTGGGCCCCTCCCAGGCCTGCTACAGCCCCAGTGTCTGGGCATGAAACCTAGCAGGATGAGTCATTGGGAGCAGCTCTGCAAATCACCTTGCACACTAAAAGGAGTTGCTGCCTAGGGGTGGGACACATTGTGGGATGCAGGGGAAAAGCAGTTTCAGATCACACAGGATTTATGGAGTATTTAAGGCAGGAATCAATGGTAGGAAAAGGGAAGGGTTTAAGTGATTTTGGGAGGAACAGGAGAGGGGGGAAAAAAGAGGGAGATAACAAATTGAAAGGAGCACTTGTATGTAAATAGTTTGGTCAGTACTCTTGTCTGGCCTTACCCTGCATTGGATGAGCACTATCTGTCCTATGTTCTTGTTAAATTTATTTCCAGCTCTTCACTGGGCCAAGAGCTCTCTCTTTTGTGTATGCAGGGGGGTCTGCATGCAGCAACTGGAATAAGACCACAGGTTGGAGGGCTCATGCGTCCATGGTGCCAGCAACAGGAGCAAGTATGTGTCTGCAAGCATGTATGTGAGCACTAGTGAAGATCAAGCTATATGAGTCAATGAGTGGGAGGAGTCACCTGAAAGCAAGGCAGTGATCAGGACTATAAGGTGTGACCCTGCATGTGAGAACACCTGGGTGTCTCTAGGAGTAAGAACGCAGAGGGGATTGTGTGTTGGTGCCTGGGAAGTCCTGTCCCAATTCTGTGTGTGTGACAGTCTATACCAGCAAATGGAGTAGGGCTGCAGCTTCTGGGGCTCATATTTCCAGGTGCCAGCAACTGGCGCCAGAGACCAGCCACTGGGGACACTGCATGTCTGAGCCCAGCTGCTGGAGGGATCCAACAACTCCCCCATTATATATTTATAAATACTGATAAGGTCACACCTCAGTCTCCTCTTCTCCAAACTAAAGCGACCCAGCTCCCTCAGTCTTTCCTCATAAGGGAGATGCTCCCCTCCCTTAATCATCTTTGTTGCCCTATGCTGGACTCTCTCCAGCAGCTCTCTGTCCTTCTTGAACTGAGGGGCCCAGAACTGAACACTGGACACTGGACAGAATGGACAGAATGGACAGAATGGACAGAATGGACACTGAACAGAACTGGACAGAATGTTTTACAAGATTGTGGTGGGCTGTGAAACTTCGCTATAGGACTAAAGTTAGGGAGGGATCAAGATAGACCAGTAGGCCTGTCTTGAACAAGTGTGGGGAAAATAGGGAGATGGGTAGGGCAAAAGAGACTGGTTGAGTGCATAGTTTGCTAGTTAATATTCTTGTCTGACTGAGCTTGATTACCACAGTCTATCCTAAATTTCTTCTTAAATCCTGTTTCTAACTAACCTGTATCTGGTTGGTGCATTCTCCTTTTTGTGTGCAGGTGAAGGCCAGCAAACTGTGTGTCAGACTAGTCCTCAAGTAGGGTAAGAGGTCTGAGTACCAGCAACCACAGTGAGCAACAAACCTCAGGAACCTGACGTGTCAGCTTCTGGAGGAGACTTGGGTCTGGGAGCCAGTTATTGACCTGACCAAGTGTCCACAACCAGCTAATGTGCATGTTGACCTGTTCCAGTGGTAGACTTGGTTCTCATCAACCAGTGAGGAGAATGATCAGGCCATCTGTACTATTCCTGCTTGTGAGAGCCTTGTGCCTTTTATGGATGCCAGTAAAGGCACTATTTTGTCTATGCTGATCTGTCTGGCTGACTATGTATGTGTAAAAGCATATGCATATATGTGTATATTTGTAGTGTGTGGCTCTCTGGCAACACATAGTCAACCTTTCTACTGGCACCATCTGGGGACTTGGAATAGTGCAGCCTCACATCAAGCCAGCTGCAGCAAGAGGAATCCTCCTGGGTTCTGAGACCCGCTGGATTTCAGGTTGGGCAACCTCTAATCTTACATGTTTTTGAAAGAAAAATAAGTAAATAGATTCAAAACATGTGATCATTACAACTGGTAACTCCATTTTAATTTTAAATGTCTAGTGTGGTATGTGCATGAGTTACCCATTTGTTTTCTTAAACTGAAACATAATTTAGAATAAACACCAAAATTTGGTAGAAAGCAACAAGTACTAATGAATTTTAGCTTGTCTTACTGTGTAAATGGGCTCTGATTACCTTCCTATGCTGATTGCTAAAAGGAGACTTTCTGAATAGAAAAGTCATGTAGACTTAATTCAGGAAAACAGTAATGCAAAAATTGAGATTTGTTCACTGGAAGGTATAAAATGAGGATTCCTAGAGAGATAACAAATTACCTGAGAATAATTCAGCTAATCAGTAAGCAATTGAAAGTGGTGCTCCATACTTCAGAATTAGTACAGCTTTTGGTGCATGTTTATGTATTTTAATTGGAAAAAAACCAGACTTTTGCCACCTGGTGTTTTTAAATGCTGCTTAGCTGTGGGATATGAATAGATTGCAATATATGGACTAATAACCTAAATAATAACATAGCTATTAATTCAGTATTATTGTGAAAAGGAACAGCACTACTTGAGTGTATTGAGTGTATTCCTGCCTGCCTTTCTCACGGAGTCGTTAATCTACATATAAAAATTATATTGAATCACTGTTTGCAAGGGAGGAATTGACTGCATAGGGGACAATGCTATTACTTAATAATAGTGGTCTCTTTAGTCTGCAGCAAAAACACAACAAGATCCAACAGCTGGAAGCTTAAGTCAGTGAAGTCCAAACTGGAAAGATAGTGAAAACTGCTGGCATTAGTAAGAGATTGCTAAGAGGCATAGTATTTTTTTCATTTTCTTGTTTCATGACTAGCTGTCTTTATTGGGAATATCATCTGATTTGTCAGATACTGAAATTATATGAAGGTGTTTTATATTCTATGAAATGCTTAAGTTCAAGCTAGTTCAAGAGAAAAATCTGTCAACTGTGATGCCTGTCTTTGTCTGAAATGTCTGAACAACTACAAAGATACACAAAAGGCAGCTCAAAAAATTCAGTGGGCTAGTGGGTCACAATGCAACAGTACTTAGCTTAAGTAGCTTCTCTTAGCCCTTGTGGGGGTGAAGAGCCATATTTTGGTGACAGAATTTAACTAGGAAGAGTATGTGACTTGTATATTTATCCCTCACTGCTGTCAGTTCCTACTGCAGTGGCGACTTTCATATCATGGACTAGAAGGTGAAAAGCCTGGTCCTGCTCACAGAGTGGTTTTGGTCTTACATGTTCTGGGAAAAAGATTACTTCTTTGCATCAGCTACAGGATCACGAGTGTTGCTCAGGCAAACTGGGATGAAACAATATGATTGCATCTGTTGAACTGCGGTAATGTGCTAGAAATCTGCTTCCATGGCATCTAATCAACCTTCTGAGCGATAAGTGGAGGAAGACAAACTACTGTCAGTATGTTCTGCTGTTCACCTTTGCTTTGGTCATGGCCGAATGGCAACGTGTAAAAACATCCATCAATGAGGGCTGTAATTCCTTTCAGGAGAAAATAAACTTTATTTTCTATTTGTGTGTTTAGGCTATCTTGGCCAAATAAATGTTTTGGTCAGTTCCAGCATGATTTAGAAGGTGCTTGGATATTGGTATAAAATATACAGACCCTTGGAACAGAGCAGTTGATTATTTTAGAAATGGTACAGCTTATTTTTCAGGAGGATGACGTGATGGATGCTTTACTAACCTGACATTACACATGAAGTGCAGAATTTTAGAACCTTAGTGAGAAATTACAACTTTATACTGTGTTTGGATCTGAGCAGTGCCAGCATACTACTTTGTTACTTTTGTAACTTTTTAATATGTTTCTTGAGCAATAATTTGCATTTTTTGAAAAAAAAAATGAGAAAACCCAAAGGTGATTAAGTTCCTTTTACTACAGTTAATACCAATGACTAATATAAAATGAACACAGAGTTGGGTGGGGTTTCTTTGATAAAATGAAGTACAAAGAATAGGGAATAAAAGCAAGTGCAGTGCTTGTCAGAAATGCATGACAGAGGAACTGTAACAGGAGGAAAAAATGCAGTTAAATTACATGCTTGAAAACACACGGCTAATAGATGGGGGAGAGATACATCAGTTACATTAATGCAGATCAATAATTGATCTTTTTGAAGAGGGATAAGAGACAAGTGTGTGCCATTAATGAGGAGGAATTAAATACAGTCGAGAAGTCAAAAGCATGCATCATAAAATACGAATAGTGAGACTGTGATGAAACAAATCAGGCTTCTGTTCAATGTGAAGTTTTGTGCTCGTGCTAATGGTGACTCCTTAGTTTTATCAGGAAAGAGGAATAACCTTTCAGAAGGAATGAATGTGCTTTCATTTGAAAGTAGAAAATTAATAGCTCCTTAAAATTCAAAACGAATTCTTGTCTCTGAACCTAATAAGTTATTTGTTATCCCATGCTTAAATGTGTAAAGACGATAAATATAGAATGTAGTTAACAATGAATTCTGGACAACTATAATTAATGAAACAAAATGCAATTGGTCTAAAAAAAAAAAAAGAAAAACAAAAACAAAAGGAAAGAGGAAAAGGCATGAACTGGGATATTTAAGACTGACAGATGAGAAAGTCCAGTGCAGGTATTGAAAATAATGATGACATCTCTATTTTACTGGGGTTTTTCTGGTTTTGCATAAAAAAAAGACTGAAATGACATAGAACCAAAGAAAGTCATACCTGTGTACTTTGAAAATAATGAAGCATTGAAAAGCTGAGACAAACTCAATGCCTACAATAGTGAGGAGTTTTAAATTGATATCTCTGTAGAGGAACAGAGGGGGGCAGTAAGAAAAAAAAAAAGCAATTTTTATACACATCAATAAATTAAGCAAGGAAAAATATTGACAGAAAAGCAAAAATAAAAAGTTGTTACAGTACAATGAGGAATAGAAATCGTTATCCCATTTCCATTTGTAGCAGTTCTATTTTTTTCTAATGTAAAAATATGGCATACGTTTTATGACAGGCATTATAGTGTGTGAATTGGAGGATCAAGCTCTTAGCAAGAAGCAGTCTAATTTCTGTGGGTTCTCTATTTGAATTTGCCAGATTCAGATGCTTGCTTTTACTCCTGCCAGACCTCTGCCTCTGGCCCACATGTCCTGACTATTACCATATAAATGATTCTGTGATTCAGCCCTCTACTATGAAAACTTTGGAGTGGCTTGGTTCCTGCCCAATTCCCCTCTGGAAGGAAAACATCCAAGAGGTCTGAAAAAGTTCCTGGTTCGCTTTCAGCATGGAATTCCCACTGTGTGCAGTTTCCTGCACAGTCCCATGCTACTGGAGCTCACTTTTTTTTTTTTTAAATTTTTTCTTTTTAATTATTCTGCTATTGAGCATAAAAAAGTAGAGGGCAAGAGCTTCACTGAGATAAGGTTCTACACTGACTGTCAAGATAATGCTTGCAACCAATTCGTAACTGAATAAGGTAAGTTCAAAGGAATAGCTAGTTAAATGTGTTCATAACACAGCCTTCTTTTATCTTCCCACGCTTTTTGCAATGGAAATGTTTAGATGGGAGGGGGAAAAAAACCCACAGGATTTCACTCAAAGCTCACTGTAATTGATGAATAATCAACAAGTTCTGTATTCAACATTCAGCTTGCCTTTTTTGGGTGTTGGGATTTTTTCTTTTTTAATGTTAATTCTTTGTATGATCTGGGAGATTCTTCCAAATGTCTTCACTTTAGTAGCTCGTTTAACATTTTATGAATTAATCTCTGAAGGATGTGCTCTCTGTGTAATTAGTGTAACCTCCACAGAATGCTGATTTGCTTTTTTTGCTGCATTTGTGCAGCAATAGCCTTTCTACTGAAGAGGAGGGAGGTTAACAGCCACTGTTATGTCTGGAAAAGTACATTATTTTCTCTTTGAATGAAGATGTATTCAAGGATTTGTCTGGCAATAGGCTCAGGTTCTGCGTCCCCCTCCCCCTTTTAAAAATTACTATTCTTTGGTATTTATCAAATCACTAGCTCTATCATCTTTACCTGTCTGAATTTGTCTTTTGTCAGGTACTTACTACAGAAAGCTTACTGCTGAAGAGTGCGTGGTGGTGTAGGGGAGGATAAAGGATGGGAACATCAACCTGTCCCTGTCCACTTGGCACAAGTTCTTGAATGTTCCTGCTCTTTCTTGTTTCAGACTAGTGTACTTTCCCTACTCCAAAATACGAAGGCCCAAGTCCATTTAATGAGCTGTTCCTGTTCTAACTGCCTCAAGCTATAAGACAATGTAGTAGGTTTTCAAATAGTTAATATGGCTAAGGATTTTTTTTTTATGTTCAAGTATTAATGAAATTGATAGGCTGTTGAATGCAAAGTTGTCTTTTTCTTCTCTCTCTTCCTTTCTCTCCTTTTTGCAGTTGGTGCTCTAAGGAGCTACTATTAAAATTAGTCAGATGAGTAGAGCACAAGCATCACTTGAGGATGCTTCCTACTGTGCCTCGTCAATGGGCATAAACACTTCTGAGTACATCAATAATTGGTTTCATTTATAATAGTAGCTTTTATGATGCGGACATGTGTCCACTAGATGCTGGACTGAGACCAACAACTTTTTTTGTATCTGGATCACAAAATGAGAGCTCATAATGATTGAAATTAACATCTGAGCTGGATTTGACTCAATGACTGAAAAATGATGGTCCAAATCCCATGGTTAGTGAGGAGATTTCTTTAAACAAACCTTTAATTAAATTCTCCTTCTGTGCCTGCATTATCATGCTCGATCCCTATTTTAATATTTGGAGGCCACATCTGAATAGGAAATACTATAGGGCTGCAGAAATTGAGCAAAAAGTAGCACTCAGTGGGAAATATTAAAGATATGTTTCATTTTGTGCTAAAGTTTTATATCCACACATAATTCACATACAGTTTTTAGGATTAATTTGACATTAAAATTTTAAACTTCTAATATGCATTTTAAAAGCAATATCACCTTTGGTAGGGAGAGGAACGAGGTAAGCGAGAATGGAAAAAGGACAGAATTCCTGAGTACCAATAGTTGGGTTTTAAATTTTTTTTTTTCCCTCTCTTACTGACAACTTTATTTCCACTGAAAATGTCTATTCCACTCAAATGGATACCTCAAATGGATCTGTCTGGAAAGTAACTTTTGGCTAGTACCAGTAGGAACCGATAGGTCTTCTATATTAAATAAAATGTTGTCCACAGGATTTCAGTAAAACAAGATTTTTTTTTTATATTGGTACAAGATGAATATATAAACCCTTTTCTAAAGGTGCAAGAACTAAATAGCATAAAATTGAGATAAGAGTAAATGCTAGTGAAATCCAAATAAAATATTTCAATAACAGCAATCATAAAATTCTGCAGGCGATCACAAAAGAAAGAAAGAAACAAACAAAAAAACCCCGAACAACCCCGAACCCTTTAAATCGTTTCAGAATATACCTGGGTGTAACAATCAGTGTCATATTTTGCTGAAGTTCACACTCTGTTGTAGGTTAAGTGCACATTTTTTTATGGGCATACGCCAGGTAAATGAGTACATTTCATCTTTGAACTGTATCAGCTTAAAACAGTGGTAACATTTTCTGTGATTATCAACATTATTATTACCACGAAATACTAAGAAGACAGAAAGGGAAAATAATAACCCTCTTACTTCCCATACTGATTTAATCTTAGAAATATGCCCCAATTTTAAATATCACCCACAGGCAGCACATATCTAAATGTGCTTACAGGTCACCCAAGGCAGTAAAATTCACGTTTTAAAAAAAACCTCTATGTATATACACATGCATATACTTATATTTTTATTTGCATATATATAGAAAAAATATCAGAAGAGGGATATTTTGTAGAACTGGCTAGGAGCAAAAAGCTGACATTTGCTATCAGAATAACATTGCATGAAGAAAAGTGCTTCTAAATTATTAGCTTAGAGAAAAGCTTCTAACGAGCATAGAAGGTTGTATTGCACATGAGTGCATGACTGGCTTTTCTGTGCAATGAAAATTACAGCAAAGGTGAGCAGTAAAAACACTACACTGCTTTTGTATTCCAGGAGTACCTGAAATGAAAGCTGTTCCGGCATTTCTGCATGTTATTTTATGTAGTTTGATTGATGCTGAAAATTGCTGGCGTGCTAGATAGGCTTCCTACTGTGCATATTATGACATGCTGAGTATTCAAGAAGGAGCTTTTCCTAACAGTGTAAGAGCAGAAAACACATAGCAAACATCTATTACTTCTTTTTTCTTTAAAAAGCAGGCTGGGGGAGAAAATGTTGCTGAGGCAAAGGGGAGAGGGTAAGGAGAAACTGATATGAGGCTCAAACTATCCAGGGTTCCTGATAAGCTTTAATAATTGCTATTCCACATTTTTCCTTTGACTGTATTTGGTTATATGTTCCTTATTTCCAGATCAGTGTGATAGGTAGGACCAGAAAACAGATTAATTAATGTGAATTCTTGATGGGATGACTGCGTATTACTGTATTTTTCCTTTTCCTAAGTCATCCATAAAGTTGAGATACTATTTGAAGTTTTGGCAAAGCAGGCAATGAGGTCCTCTGGCTGTCTTTTTTTCTTTTTCAATTTTTTTAACTCTATGTTTAAATTAATTATATAAACACATCTTGGTCAAGATCAGATTTAAAATGGAAGAGTAGTCTTAAATTACCATACCATGTGTTTTAATGTATTGCTACAATGCTATAGTCAGCAGCATGAATGTTGTCTACCTAAATAGAAATGCTTTATGTTAAGATTTTATTTTTCTCATGACCAATACATTAGCTCCGATTTGAGAATTAAAGCTTACGCAAGACCTCCTTTGAGAGTTTTTTAATTTATGTTACCCTGGATTTTTAAGTGTCTCTACAATTTTGTCAGGTTCCTACTCTCAGGATGAGGAATTTAGATTTTATTCATGAAACTACGGTTTGCTTGAATGTGTACTGGTGGATATTGTACCAAACGTGTGTTTTATATTGGTTAGTAATTATTGTAATATCTACTAGTTTAAAGGAATACTAAGGAAATACTTGCTGCCTTTTATACCTAATTTCTTTTCTAACTACAAATCTCTGAGGACCCTGTCAGTCAAAGGTAGACCAAAGAAATGTGGATAGGAATGAATAAATTTTATTTTGACAGGTAGTTTCTCAGCTGAACAATCTAACTTTCAACTCACCAAGAATTTACAATTTTTATGCTGAATATGCCATTTGGGTTTTGCACCACTGACAGAGCAATACCTCAGAATTTTCCTAAATTGTCCGTGGTTATTGCTTACCTCTGGGCATGAAAGATTTGCATTTTATTTTTTTCCCCTACTTAAAATGTTTTGATTTTGTGAGCTATAGCGGATGGGAATCTCTTTATAGAGGTGTCTTTACTTGGTGTAAGATACTTAAGTACTCACTGTGCCTGAGAAAATGTGAGCATGACATCATGCAGTTGGAGTACGTCACATACTATGATGACTATGTTTTGCCCTGCATTAGGAAGTTATTTAGGGAAGCCGACCGATCAACCAACTGTTTTTCAAAATGGATTAAAGCAACACCTTGAGAATTTCTACTGGTGTCTGCCGTATGAACTTGTATTATTTTATTTCAGCAATTACTACCCTATAAAAGTAATTTTGCCAGATGAAGTGAGTTTTGTTTCCCATAGCATTGTACACGTTCCTAGGAGATGAGAAAGTCTGTGTACGAGTCTCTGCTGCAGTTACTGTTGTGTTCAATACTTAGGCTGAACAGGGTAATGATTTACTCAAGGCTTGTGCCGAAATCCTCTGAAGCCTTATGGTCTGGGGATCCTCTGGGAACACAAAACATGGAATCATATTTCCTCCAAAAGTGGAAGTAACTGAATCTCAGCTTCTAAAGCTAGGCGAACACCAGAGGCCCCAAGTTACTGTTAAAAAGAAGTATAGTCTGCCTCCCCAGTTGATGCCGAAGTACCACCTTGCTCACTTCTCATTTGTTATATTAATATTTTCTCCAAGGCGAAATGCCTAAATGAAAAACAAAAATAAACAAACAAGCAAAAAAGTAACTTTTTTTTTTAATAAGAAAAATGTGTGGAACAGGTGAATTGAAGCTGGTTATTTTTTTTCCTCTCTCAATCTGATAGTTGAACTGGTAAAATGAAAAGTCATTTTCTTATGCAGTGATAAAAGTGAGATTTCCATTGACCTTTAAGCTGTGTTTCTCACTTTCTACCTAGAATAACTAATGTTTCGTCATTTCCTTTCATAGAAATAATCGCAGCAATTGCAAGGGTTATGAAGTTGTAATAGCAGCAGCAATCATTCTTTCTGTGTGAAAAGCTAACACGAGGAGGGGAAGTCTTGTAGTACTTACCCTGTCTGTAGCCATTCTGCAATGGCTGAGCTGGTAAACAAGCTGGGTTTACTCCACACTGTTCCTTCTCCCACCCCTTACAAGCACCTTGGCTAGAAGTTGTACTGTGAAAGTGTCCCAAGGGCTCAGTTCAGTGATACTCTGCAAAGATCAGAATCTATATCAGGTCCGGTTCCTCCTCAAGGTACTGAATTGTGATGAAAACAAGATAGCGCCAGAAGTTAGTTTGATTTAGCAAGGGTGAGACATGCCTGTTTGTAGAAAACCTCAGTAGTATTTTGTTGCCTCTTTCATCCATTTTGGAAAAAGAATATCTGGTAAGGTCTTAGGGACCTGATGTTACTTGCAGCAGCAGGCAAGGAGGATGGAGAATAAGTGGCAGAATTTTGCGGTTTTTTTGCTCTTAGCTTCAATTTTGCTGAATCCTCAAGACTGTGGCTTAGCATAATTGGATCATAGAATCACAGAATCATTTAGTTTGAAACAGACCCTTAAGATCATTGAGTCCAACTGTAAACCTAACACTATGAAGTCCAACACTAAACCATGTCCCTAAGAACCTCATCCACGCATCTTTTAAACACCTCCAGGGATGGTGACTCAACCACTTTACTGGGCAGCCTGTTCCAATGCATGGCAATCCTTTCCATGAATAAATTTTTCCTGATATCCAATCTAAACCTCCCCTGGTGCAACTTCAGGCCTTTTCATCTTGTCCTGTCACTTGCTACTTGGTACTTCAGTGTCTTTCCTGTAGCAAGGAGCCCAAAACAGAACACAGTATTTGAGGTGCAGCCTCACCAGTGCTGAGTACAGGTGCACGATTATTTTCCCTTATCCTGCTGGCCACAATATTTCTGATAAAATCCAGGATGCTGGTGACCTTCTTGGCCACCTGGGCACGCTGCTGGCCTGTATTAGTCGACCTGTTGACCAGTAGCCCCAGGTCCTTTTTGTCTGGTTCTAACTTAGCTGACTTCAGCAGATAAGCGCAATGAAAATGTAATTGTCACTGTGGAAGTGCTCATACAGGCTTTTCTGCCTTTACCCATCTGGGTTGCTTTTGGCAACAGACAAAATTAAGCTAATAATCAAAATGAGGTACTGTGATATTCCACAGATCCAGGAGCCCGGAAAACGTCAGGTGTGTTAAACTCAGGAACGTAAAGCTATACCATCATCCTGTGATATCGTTTGATTTCATCATCTGTCTCCTCCTTTGCCCAACTTTTATCAGACAAGACAGCAGGCAGTCTTTATTCTGTATGCACATTAGCTCTCTCAAAAACAACTTTATTCAGCTACTTCGATAATGTCTCCAGGAAAGGCACCAATAATGCTTTGTGCAAAACTTTATCATCTGAGTTCCGAGACCCACAAAGCCTACAGCTCCAGCGACACTGGAGCTGCAAGAGGCATGCCAAGGGTGCTTGGGCTCAGGTCCCCACATGCATGGGTCGTCCTGATAAGAAAAGTGCAGGGGGAGCAGTGCTGGTGCAGTGCGGTGCTCCCCTTGGCATGCCTTTTTCATCTGCAGTGTCCCTGGCTATGTAGGCTTTGTGGATCTCAGAATTCCAGCCCTGCTTGAAAATGATTTCATGAAGCCAGCGAGTCCTACCAAGAGCTTTCTGTGTTGCATTAATGTTTCCTACTTGTGGAATTTCTGTAGGTGTCCCCTCTACAGCATCCGTATATTGTGTTACTTCAGCGCTTTTTGTACCAACAAACTGACTCTGTAAAACAAATAACACTTTATTTTCCTTTGACCCTTTTGGTGCATGTGGTTTTTTTTCCATTTTAAACTATTTGAAATTTCTTTTTGTTATGGGAATCTGAAACTAATAGTTCACGTGCTGCCATGAAAATGTAGTTAGTTAATGTGTTTAAAGAATTTTGAGATACTCTGCCTTCCCCTGTTCATTGTAAACTTCTTTTCGATTTTAACTTATCCTTGTAACTAATATTTTCTGCTACTTAGGCAGATCTTAATTTTGTTTTGAGTTCTGGTCTGATCTGATTTACTTGCAAATTTCTGAGAAAAACATTGCCCTTATCACATACTAGACCTCTACAGAAATATAGCTGATTTCTTAAACATTTTTCACTATCTTTTTACTTAATTAATCTTGATCTTAAGGAAGAAAATAGTAGATTTAGTTACATTTACTCTCTGTCATCTGCAGAATCATATGGTTAGAAATTATTTAGGTGAGAGACAGTTTCTCATATCTGCATTGCTTTAAGCTCAGATCAGATCTCTTCCACAAAAAATAGCACAAGTTTTATTGGAAATTTAATTGAAAAAGGACACAAATGCTGTAAATCTGTTTTAATGGATCAATTATCGAGAGCAGCTCTATTTTAAACACGTGAAGGGCTATGTTCTTCCTTTCAGGTCTTTGGTTGTTCCTTGTTCTTCACACCTATGTATGAAGGAAGCCAGTTGCCTTTAGACTACCTCAACTGCTGCTAGTTTTGCTGGCGTACCATACTCCGACCGCCTCTGCTTTCCTAGCTGAAAGTGGTGGCATCTTAGTGAACCACTTTTGGAAGGTTTTTAAGAGTATCGAGAGACTAAACTCTCTGCTCAAGTGTGACTTACTACAGTGGGTTTTCAGTATTGCCAAAAAGATATCTTACTCTCTTGCTTTCTTCAGCTGCTGTTTCATGGTTTGTGCCTGCAGCAGAGGTAATTTTATTTAAACAAGTTGTTATTTTGATTATTATTTGACTTGTACCAATTTAGATTCTAAATATGAAAAAAAAAAAGATATAAATGCTTCTTTCTTTTGTTTATTTCTCAGTATATTCATTTTGTCTGAATTTACACCTAAGTACGTACATCAGAAAACAAGTGCACCAGTGGCTACTGGTGACAGAGAACTAGCAACAATTCGGTCCAGCAAAGACACTGGTCAGGAATGGTGGTATAAATCAAAGGGGACTTCTACATGTATCAGTGGGAATTCAACTCTGTTACCTGTGTTAAGTGTTTGAAAACGGAAGTTGCAAAGGGTTCATCAGCCTCCTTAGGCATGGATTTCAAGTGAGGTAGCAAATTCACTAAGCCATATCATTCATGAAAATAGAATAATTTCTTGAGTTATACCATGGCATGATGGATTAGCCATTAAAGTTAGTTTTATGGCACATGACTGCTAAGCAATCTGAAAAAAGTACTCTGCATTAATGCCAGTACTACCTTGAATAAAGAAAAAAAAATTAAACAAAGGAAATATCTGTCTCATGCTCTGTTCATTACATTTCTATAGCCTTCCTGAAGGATAAACTTTAAGGTCAGTATGGATTATAGAAACTGAATATCAAAGGCTATTATTAAAAGGTCTATAATGATGTGTTTTCTAAAATATATAGAAAAATGGCATTCTTATTCTGAAATTTAATGAGTCAAGATACTGATATTAAGCAGGTAACTGTATCAAGAGCTGCTGCAAATAGCTTTTAAGATATCAATGGTTTTAGTCTACCATGGTCATCTAGAAAAACTGTACACACTTTTTTTTTGTGGGATAATACTTAAAGTACCTATTAATAAATTGAATTAAAACTTTCGGTATCAGCAAGAACATTGGAAGTGGACAATTTCTCTTATTTCAGTTAACCATCTGAATAAATTCTGAGTTTAAACCATATTATTATCTGTGTTCTATTTCTAGAGTAGTCATCATATTTACTCCTTAACATTACATCAAGTCTTTCTGCAACAAAAATAGATAAATGTTCCACTTGAAGGTTATAGACCCACCCTTCCCCTAAAGGATGGAAATTTCCATCTGTTGTGTGCTCGTGTTCTCTCAGTCTTGTACATATTTATAATATTTTCACTCAAGTGGGGTTTTGTTCAGGATCAGTAGCTATGTGATATGTTCGGTATAACCCTTTGACTTAAAAATATGTTTAGAAAAACAGTAGTCCATAAGAAACCTCATTGAATGCAGGAAGCGGCATTTATACAAGTATGTGTGTGTAAGAGTCCTAAAACAGGGATTAAATTGCAAAATATGTGAAATTTGGATGTGTTTTTCCTTTATTATCAGGAACAGAAGATAGTTATACAGAGCCTAGACTACAGAAGAGCCTGTGGGAAGAATGACTGGAAAGTGTATGCAAGGTTTATTTTATTCACTTGCAGTAGAAAGAGGCTAAAGCTGGACTTTTCAGTTTCTCTGTGCTGTTTATTTTTCTGTTTCAGTTCTGTATAATGGATTTTAATCTGAGACACTCTGAGCATCTTCTCTATCTCTTAAACACACACCTGCAAATATGTGAGTACACAGGCAAATTGGTCGATACATACCTGTCAACCTAACTGAATATTAAGGTTTGATTAATGCGTGTTCAGAAAAATAACTTAGGGTTATTTACTTATTTTTGAAAACAGTGAATTTCCATAAAATGTTTAAAATTTACTGATGTAAAAATTAGAAATTCCTTTGAAATAAGGGGTGGTATATACACAAATATTTTTTTCTTATACTGATTTGAAAGTTTTCCATTGCAAACTTCAATTTTCGTTTTCATCTTAAAAGGATTATTGATACAGTGAATTATCTTCAAGTGAGAATGAGAGAAGTGATCAGTACTCAAGAAAACTCATCTAATAAGAGTTAGATGCTTTTCATTACAACTCCTCTGAACTTTCCTGCAGTGAGGAATGCATATACTCAGCCTCTGTTTTTTGGTTTGTTTTTTTTTTTGTTTGTTTGTTTGTTTTTTTTTTTTGTTTTTATTTTTTTTGGGGGGGGGTGTTTGTTTTTTGTTTTTTGGTTTTTTTTTAATTTTTATTTTACTAATTTTCAGTATATTATTAAAAGTACTTAAATTTTTTTAATATTCAGAATCTCAAGATACCATTTACATTCTGGAAGACATAATTCTTCAGAGCAGTTGTAATTATTTGATCCCCTCGTTTTAATTTTTATTTTTTAAATACTATATTGTGTTTTCTGTCATTCTTGTTGAGAACTGAGACATTATCTTTTCTTACTTGTAAGCAACTATAGACACTATATATTACTGTGTCTAGCATGACTTTTAAAGCTGGCTGAGCAATTGATTACCTAGAATTCCATGGAAGAGGAGAAATGCAATGTTGTTGAAAAGCTGTCTCTAAAAACAGGAGTACTTGCCAACTCTACCTTGCATAAAAATATAAGGTAATTAGGAGAACAAGTGGGACGGGAAAGGGAAAAAAAGAAGTTTTTCTAATACATTCTTAATTTTTGCTTTTCTTTTTTAGTACTTTATTCAAAACAGGAAAAGGGATGGGACAGAATCGCTTATCTACTTAAGTGGCCTGCTAATGACCATTAAGGGTTTGATTTGGCCATTCAGCCATCAAATGGGTACCACTCAACAGCAATTTCACTGTTAACAAAGTCTCATTTTTTCTTGATAATCACCACAATGATGCATGATGACATTTTTCTTGTTATTTCCCGTTATTATTTACCAGGTCTTACTCTCTCTGACACTGAGCTATGTTGCGGTTTTGACTAAAACAGAACCAATTCTCCTTTCAGTAAATTCTCTTTTCAGTTAAGTTTCTTCTAAAATAACTTCACTTTCTGAAGCTCACTATGTGCTTTTCAGACAGTATCACCTTCTAGAGTTGATAACACTTGATGTTTACAGTTGTTACTAAGATAATGGTAAGACTGGTATACAGAAAGACCCACGTGTATACTTACTCCTATAGGGACCAAGGTCACTGCTAAATTTCTTATTTTCCACAAGTGAAGGGGATCAAAAGGGTCACACCGGTGGGGAGGAGCAGACAGAACAGGTAACCAAAATTGATCAACGAAATTTTTCATCACATACGTGTCATATTCAGTTTAAAGCTGAGGGATCACAGGAGTTGCACTCTCTCATGGGTGGCATCTGAGGAGGATCCTGCCCATTTTCCTGCCTCTGATCTTAATCCATGCATTCCTGAATATGGAGATATATACACATATATTTCCATATATGGATATATATATCTCCATATATATAAGGATATATATATTGCTATATATAACTCCAAATATGTCTGGTTAAGTGAGAAAAATGCATCACATGAATTTGTTAGTGACTTTTACTTAGTTACAACAGAAATTACCTTTTTAATTTAACTTACACTTTATGTGTTCAGGTTTGGGTCTAACTTCAGCAGGAGAGATACATCTATCTAAACAGTAACAAATATTATGTGTTATATGAAAACCAGAACTAACTCTACTTCCTTGCTGTTATGCCTTTGTATGTTTTATGAGTGTTACTTTCTAGGTTGTATGAAAGTCTTGCTTGAAAATCCAGTGCTAGTCTTGGACCAAAACAGATTAATTTTAGTATTAAGTACGTCTCTAATATGAGCGATGTTTGTGCAGCCTAGGCTTTCAGTTCCATTCATATACTTGATCAAGCATGGGGAACAGCAGTTATTTAAAGTGACGGCTATTAAGTACCAGAGTGTACCTATTTGGTTTTTGTTTG
The DNA here is from genome assembly GCA_013399365.1 of Pampusana beccarii. Lineage (NCBI taxonomy): Eukaryota > Metazoa > Chordata > Aves > Columbiformes > Columbidae > Pampusana > Pampusana beccarii. Next base: position 16,468 of record VWYH01004722.1, on the reverse strand, counting down.
TTTGTTTGTTTTGTACTTTTTTTTTTTTTTCTGTGTGTGTTTAATATGAATTCAACTTTTAGTAAACTTTAATGAAGGAATATTTTGAAACTTAGTTTGTCTATGCCTTTGAAGGGTTTATGGTTTTCATAAAAAACAGCTATAGTACTAAATACATGACTTTTTTTTGTTGTTTTCTTCCTTTATGTATGTGTGCATATACAAAGCAATCATGGATTTAAAGGACTTATGTAGACATATGCTGGAATATGGATATTTTTTAAAAAGGAAAACAAACTGCAGGTTTTAATGTAGCATCATTTACTTCCAGCCCTGCTGATAGGTTGTCCTCTATTGTAACATTTAAACTGACTTCAGCGTTTGTAAGGTAAGAATAATAACTGTGCAGTAGTTCATGTGATTAAAACAGTGTTTATTGACGAAGAATGCAAACACTATTATAGACAAATGTAGACCTAGTGAAAGGTAATAAAATTAGTCTAGCTTACTCATAGTTACATTAGACCTGAATCAGGCTGGAAGATCATAAGGCTACAACCTTACTTTGGGCTCTGCCATAAGTTTTTTGTGTGACCTCAACCAAGGTGCTACTTGTAAGAGCTTAAAAAGAGAATTGTATGAAACAAAAAAAATGTGAAACAGATATCTGTGAGTATGTGCTGCCTTGGCTGAGTGATTGGTACAAGGGTATCCAGCAAAGCTATGCTAGATGGTAATAGGAGCTGGAAACTTGCTCATTAGACTGTATGTAAATTTTGGTGTGTGTTAATGTTCCTGTCTTCCAGAATTATGAGCCCAGGTGTACCAAAATACAGTCTTAGGTTTTGTGATTAAGATTAAAAGAAACAAAGTCCTGTTTCTGTGGTTCACTCAACTTGTCAGGCACAGCTAAAAAATATAAATAGATAGATAGATAAATAGATAAATACATAAAACTACCCATCTACTTCTTAACCTTTGTATAATACCTAGTCTTTATTTTCAACACTCTTATAGTTCTACAAGTTGGACTCTTTGATATCCTATAATTATAGGCCAGGTTGGTTTTCAATCAGTGTTAGGAGTATCTACATACTTTTTCGATACAGTTGGGTCTTCTGCCACTTCTTTCTTTGTATTTTTTAATTACATACACAGCTATTGAACTTCTGTATTTGAATGTCTTTCCCAAAAATTTTTTACTACTTTGTTCTTCAAATTTCAGCACCATATTTCAGGAAGGTGCTGCTTCATTCTTTTTCTGCTTACATTAGATAACACATTTTTAGGCTATTTTTTTTTTTGCCCCTTGGTCCTTGAACTGTTCCATACCATCTTTCAGTATTGAGTCAGAAGAATTGCTTTCAGGCATGTGTAAAAGATATATAAATATATATATATTTGTTATTATTTTATTCTTATAAATATATCTATGATTTCTTAAATTAGCTAAGAAGCTTTAATCCCTCCTACTGATACAACTGTCTTCCTGAAAAAAGACTTTACAAGCCTGTTGTTGTTTTCTTCTGCAGACAAGATACCTTAGAGTAGGTGGCAAGTCAGTTTCATTATAAGGTTAAAAAAAGAGGACACATCAGAAGACATTCAAGATGAGGAGGTAGTATGACAGTATGATATACGTTCATTTCTTCCATGATGCTCAGGCTTTATAAGATTTTTATTATTAAACGGGGAAAACTGACTTTAACAGAGTGCTATATTGCAATGTAGTGGATGGTGAGTAGTATACACATTAAGGCAAATTCAAATAAGCTTCCTTTATATGAATTCAGAACTGCTTTTCATTTATTATCTTAGTTGTTGCATTTGGAAATTAGCTTGGAGGCAACTGAGAAACAGTTCTGGATGAAAAGATGTGGGGTACTATTTATTGACATAAAATTTTGCTAACTGTTTTTTAGACTCTTCCCATTTGCAGAACAAGTTAAGTTTATCATAGTCTATTTTGTAATTCTAACAAATACACCTCAAACCAAACAGGGTGAAATCCTGGCTCCTCTAAAAGCAGTAGCTCTTATTTTTGCCAAATATTTCACTGTTCCCAGAGTTTTGCTTAACATCTTGAATGCAAGTTTTAAAAAGATATTATATATAACCCAGAACTACTGTATCTTGTGGTTAGCATCTGTGTCACTGATTTGACATGACATGCTATGATGAAATTTGACCAGAAAATTATTTCACTATGAAAATGATTTCTGAAAGAAAGCAGGCAAAGAAACCAAAAACAAAGTAACAGCGGTGTATACACAAGATACAAACAGGGAGGTTATTTCTGACAGTACTGAGAAGCTGTTATTATTCTTTTTATTTTTACCCTGCATGGCTTGAGAATATTGATACTTTAAAGCCAGATATTGATTAACTGGTATGGACAATTGATTGTATGTATGCATGTGATGATGTATCACAAGGACTAGAGGTGAATAGAAAAAAAAAAAAGCATTTCATTTTCCAGGAAGACTCTAATAAGTTTGATGTATTTTTCTACCAGTTTCAGTGATCCGCTTCCTATCTTAACTCCGTGATTTTTTTGAGCGATTGGCAACAAGCCCAAAAACCTTTGCTTCAGACAGGCCTGTGGGTTACATTGTCCTGGAGCCGTGCAACCTGGAAGTTTCAGTGTTTTTGGCCACTGAAGACCTTCAAGGCATCCAGAGGTAATAAGCCCTTTATCAGGCTTGTGGGTACTGCTCATCATGGCAGACAAAATGATTAGGAGCTCAGACCAGCTTGAGGTCTTCAGCAGGTCACAGACGGATTACTAGAAAAAAAAAATGAAAGAGTCTGAATGTGACTGAAACCAAACTGTCTTAGAGAAAGCTCTTATCTCTGGTGAAACAACAGGCTTTAGTAGGTAGAGCAAGATGCATGTTGTTTGTGGGGGGTTTTGCTACTATTTGGAACTAAAATGAAACAAAAATGTGCTCCCTATAATTGGAATGCTCACTGAAAAACACATTTCTGAGGGTGAAGTGATTTAAGGAATCCATCTACAATTGACTAGGGATTTTTTTTTTCTACTCTCTCTTGGGACTTCTTGAATATCTGCCTCAGCTCACCTTGCACTCCCTGTTGCTGTGAAAGTCAGAGGGATGGTAATCCTAAACTAGTAAAGAAAGTATGTTAAATATTGGTATAAAAGGAATCATCTTGGACAAAAAAGATCAGAGAGACAATTTTTCGAGTAAGACAGAAGTCCTCTGTTTCAGCAACCACAAAGTAATAAGTGGTTCCACTAAGGCTTTCAGTATCAAGAAAAATAAAAAAAAAATTGATGTCCTTTAAATCATGCCATGTCAAGCCCCGATTTCCTCATAGAGAAATAGCCATATTTTCTGCTTGAGACATTGCTTTTCATCATAAAGTGGAAATCTTTCTGCTGAGAATTGGGTCCTTGGGCTCAGTCCAACCTCTTACGTCCGTGCATCTCAGCAGATGGGGTCACCTGTCTTTGAGCTTCTTAAAGAGTCCACTATGCTCTACCAAAGATCGCGTTATTTTCAGTTTTGTAATCTGATTTGTAAACCAATACGTAAGTACTTTCTCAAAAGCTTAAAATAATTTGGTGGTCTTTTAGTGTAGTTAGAGTCCTTTCATGTCTGTTATAGTGGCGTACAATACATATTGCCCTCAGTTTCTTCTGCATTCAAAATACTGAAAACATTTTGCTCTGATAAGTACTGATCATCTAAATATTGTACTTTAGATAAGCATTCATAACTTTATTTTTACAAATCTTTTTTTTTTTTGTGAAATGATTCCACAGTGATTTTGAAAATGAAGTATTTGCTGCAAGTATAGTTGTTTTTTTTTCAGCTTGGAATTACCATAATGAGGAAGATGACTGTCTGTCTAGCCAAATTACTTGACCTCAATAATATGCAGTTACAGATACTAAGCAAAACATATAACACAAGAATAAATGAGAGAAGCCCTTCCCCCTTCAGTTTCCAGCAATGAGCAGATTAATGACTTTATTAGCCAGAGGCTACATCAAACCACTATATTTAGTGGCTGTGAATTGGTATCTCTTCCATGAACTTATCTCATCCTCTTGTGAATTCATTTATACTGTCGGTCTCTTGTGAGTTTCACTATTTAATCATATTTTGTGTGGAGAATGTAATTCCTTCTGATGATTTTAAATTGCTGACTGTGGTACTATCATGAGTTTCTTCTTCTGTGCTATGAAAAATAAGGAATAATTGTTCACTGTTAAACTTTCTCTATATCAGCTGTTATGTTCTAGGCATCTGTTCAATCCCCTCAGAGTCACTTCTATTTTTTCCTCGAGAGATGAAGAATTGTAATTTGTTAAATCATTTCTAAATACAGAAGCTGTTCCTTATCTGTCCATTCTGTTGCCCTTCCCCACCCTTTTTTTATTTTTTTTTCCATTTTCTACTTGGCCTATCTTGGGAGGGAATGACCAGAACTACATGCAGTATTGATGGCAGGGGATGTTGTGCTCCGTGGATTTTGATCTTAGCACATTTGGGTTGGTTTTGTTTTTTTTTCCTTTTGTCCTCAGTTACTGATAGCTCCTCACATCTTACCGGCCTTGTCAAGCTCAGCTGAATGCTTGCTACACTGAGCAGGATGAGAAACTTTATTTTTCCTTTTTTTTTTGTTTAAAAGATGAATTGCTTCCTATACCATCAAGTTTGATGAAATTCTGCTAACTTTGAGAGAAAAGCCTCATGTCAGGGCAATACAAAGTTTAAAGGCTTCTCAACAAGTACTACTGCATCTCTTATTCCAAAGAGAGAAATTTAAATGAGGGAGAAGTGAGTATAAATTAAAAATAAATAAATAAATAAAAAATCTGCAGTCAGGAAGAATTTGCCCTTGACTGCAGCTTAACATTCATCGATATGGAGTTAGGAGTGAAAAATGCTGAAAAACTGAGTGATTTACTGAGATCTTTCACAATTTTGGGTAGGGATATGAGGCAGCAGGCTAGACAAAAATTAATGCCTGTTATGCTGTTATGTACATCAGTGTGTATGGGAGAGTACCGTTTTGTTTCCTTTGGGCACTGGAGACTGTTGGCATTTTAACACTAGCATGCTTGCATGCTTCCACATAATCAATGGAAAAAAAGTGGGCTCATTGCCACCATGATGGGACAAAATCTTAGTTCTCCTCCACTGAATATTATGTTTGAGTCGTATGGTTAACTGGTTCAGCTCCATAAGAAGAATTTACTTCTCTTTTCAAAAGGAAAGAAGAATAAATGAGAAGGAAGGAGTAGATGAAGGAATCTGAGAAGGAAAGCTGGAAAAGAGAACAATTCTGTTGTCTCATTCTCCTCTCTTAGTAAGCATGATGGGGGTGCAGCTGCTACCTCTTCATTAATGGTAGCACTTCAAAGGACTTTGAGTTTGATTGTTAGATTTTTAAGAAAAATAGAAGAATTAAGTAACTTCTGAAATGTGGTGAATGCAATGTGTTTAAAATAAGTGGATTAATAAGAAAATTGTCCTCCTACACATTACTTATGGTGGATATTTTATTATGCTCACTGTCAAACCAGGAACTTTCCACAGCTGTTAGAACTGTAAATGAAATACATAAAATTTCCTAAAAATTTGTTTATCGTGGTGACTGGGGCTTTTCTGCAGGCCTGCTGCCTGCACTTCTGAGGCACCTCCTGGTCTCTGCGTGTGCTGCAGACTCTCTGCTTACAGTCCTTTTCCCTGCCTTCTGCTTTCTTAAAGGAGCTTCTTTGTCTAATCCTCCTGATTTTAGGTATATGCCTTTCCTGTGTAGGAGATGAAACACCTTTCTAGGAAGCCACATACACAGTACATAGTGGGGGCACAATTAAATTATATATTCTCATAATTAGTAGGTTTGCTTAAATACCCAAATGGTAATTTTGAACTTCTTACTGCATCATGCATACATATACATGTTTTGTCCATAAAGTTATCTAGAAAACACAGGGATCAAAGAAATACAGTCTGCCATCTCCAGAATGATTATTATAGAATAAGTATTAAAAAAATCCCCTGGTTTCATTAATTTTTTCTTGTTGGTTTGCTACTGCCTTTTTGTTGTTATTGTTGTTTTTGTACTAGGAAAGAAAGTGGAGATTTGGATAGAATTTGATATCAGGGTTAAGAGTGAGAAACACACCAAAGTTATAAATGTATATACAGAAGAACATTCTCTTGTCTTTGTGTATTGATCCTTGATATGAGTCTTCAAGTGAAGCTGAAGTTTAAAAATAATCTCCTTTTCAAGACCTTCATATATTTCCCTTCAATTTTTATTTAGAGACTCATGGGATACCTTTTTCTTGATGAAAATAGTTTCAGTTGGGATGTTTCAGATCTTACCATTTTTAGAAAACAGAAATAATGGGTTTTGTACACCTGAGTGGAACACTGTTTGAGAGAAGAAGGGCTCTTTTATGATCAGGGATTTAACTTCAGATAGGTATGAGAGAAGTCAATTCAAGAATAACCAGCTTGGTTACTGCCTTGAAAGGTTTCTAATGAATCGCAGTGCATCTTGGAAGCACCAGAACATTTGCCCATGCAGATGTTAAAAAAACAAAAAAAAATGTTCTTTTAACTTTCCCAGATTAAAAAAAACAGAATGTCTGAAAATTTATGAATATACATAATTCAGAAACTGGAGGAGGTGAAAGGAACAAGGAGACTTCGTTTCTGGTAAATCAGTTGCAGACAAGAATTTTGGACGTATGCTGTTGTCCGAAGCTAGCATCAGAATCCAAAGCTGCACTGTGAACAGGAACTTAAGTGTTGTTGAATGCCAATGTAATTACTTTACATTCTCGAATTTCAAATGCTGTTATGCAGGGCATCAATAAATTAGTATTACTCAATTATTAGCATATATGAGTAGGAAAATGTGTGTATCTAGTCAGCAGCCTGTAAGCCTGCCAGGGAGAATCTTTTTTTAATACCTCAGTAGGACACCACAAAGAAGCATCATCAAATGATAAGCATGTGATTGGGAATTAAATGAAACAGACTTATTAATCTGTTTTAAATAAAGCAGCAAGACCCGGTGTCTGATAATTTTGTTTATCTCTGCAAGTATAGACATTGAATGTTTTAATTCTTCATTTTTAAAGTGTCTGTGGTAAAAATAAAGTCTTGAGATACAAGTATAATGACCAGTTTTTTTCCCTACTCCTTTCTGCATCACAGCTTCACTTTCATCTCTTCTGGAAAACAATTTACAATTTAATTACTACAGAAAGTCAAGAGGATTATTTAATGGAAGAAATAAATCAGCATTGTTATTAGAGCATGAAATCAAGTATACTGAATGTAAAACAGAACCCCTATATTATGTTTAGCTCACATGAGTAGCCTTATTCAAGTCAATGGAAAGATGTGCATGTAATACTTTTCAGAATTAAGTCCTCAAATAACTGCTTGTAGTATCTAGACATAATAGCCATACAGAAAAGGCAATTGTATAATAGTAATCTTCACTACTCCCTTATTATTTTCTTGATGTCTAACCTGGTTTATTTGAGCTGGTTAAATATTCCTGTATGATCTTATTTGGAAAATTCCCTGAACTTTTTCTTAAGTCTGTTTTTATTGATAAACTCAAGAACTGCTGGGTTTGCTTGCACTGGACAGACACTTTTGGATGTTTAGGCAAAGAAACAGCAGTAAGTCAGACATGTCCTGAGTAAACTAACACATTTATGAAGAAAGGGAGAAAATAATACATTATATATGTGTAGCGAGATTTATGAGGAAATACTTTGACTAATCCTATGTGTCTCCAATGAAGCAAATATGTACAAAGAGCAGAGTTGATTTGTTAAAATTCTACAATATAATTACATAGAAAATGATATTTTAAAAAAAATGAGAAATGTTGGCTAATTAATTGTCCCAAGCAGCTTAAAATTATTTAATAAAATGTACATGCTCTGATACTTTTCCACTGCTAGCTACAGTGAGTATCTACAACTACTTACTCCACAAATAGTCTTTTGTAAGTCAATAAACATATATAAGTAGAACCATGCTGTTCACCATGAAAAACAATTCTAGCAATAGCATGGGAATGGATTAATTGGCAATTTTTTTTTTTTACTCTATCTTGATTCCTTTCCTACAAATATCTATTTTCTGTGTGCAATAAGTCATTTCATAGTAGAGATATTTCACCTGGAGCATGGTAACATGCTAGAAACCAGAAAGAAATTTTCAGATATCTTGCTTTATTGACTTCCCACTAACCGAAATTAGATCTCCATGTCCTCATTGAAAGGATCTGAAAGGAGATACTTGATTGTCTTTCTTGGTTAAAGGTAAGGTATAAACAAATAGGGGAGGGAGTGGAAAACCTTTCTTGTCTTAACTTTCTCATATTTGCACCACATCTTTCCTTAATAAATTTTATGACTGTGTAGCATATTATTCAATTTTCCTAAGGTTCAGAATGGTGTTTATGATGTTATTTGTTATTAGCTTAGCGTATTTAGTATATTTCAGTAAATTTTTCTTTTAAAGCATCAGTGTATAAAATTTGTTAGAGAGTTGAAACTGATACAGATTTGAAGGTTGTACTTAACAATTAGAGTTCAGCGGATTCTTACTGTTTCTCAGTGTTTTAACAGTATTTTCTTTCCATTTCTGCATTTCAGGTAAAAATGGAAACAAACTACAGCTTTTAAGGAACTAGGAGACTGAGATTTATAGTTAATACACGGGATAAAAATTTCTGTGCAAACTTAAAGACTCTACTGAAGTGAATAACTTTTTTCTTCTGTAGCACACTTTGTTCTGATATTTGAGTTGGGTTGTTAGCTGGAAGAAAACCTGCAACTTGTTCTTCCTTTTCATAATTTGTAGTAATTATATCTAAAAACCAACATGAAAGTTATTATTTTCAGAGTTCAAACCATTTGATCGTTATACCATTTTTATATTTTCAGGTGGCTTTGATGCAATTTTGTTGCTTCCCTTTTGAGTGTGTAATAGTGGATCATTGTCTCATCCATTTCCATGACTTCTGTTACGAGTGATCAGAATTTTGTTTTATTTTTTTTTTCCTGGTGCTTTATGTCTATAGTGAAAAGACTATATCATGACTATTTTTATAGTCTATGATGAAAAGTAGAGTATGAGTCATCTGACCTGTTTCAGGCATTTATTTAGAGTTAGACAAATTGTTCCCAGAGGTTACATTTTTCCTTTTTCTAAAGTGAACTTAGATGACTAGCTTAAATGGAGATGTCTGTACTGTTAAAAATCTGAAACTCGGTGAAGTGAAACCTGCCCGGGATTCCTTCATGCTGAATGATACAATGTAAGCAAGAGTTAATGTGCGATTATGGACCAACACTGTACTATGAATTTTCCCCTTTTCCTTGTCTAGTTATTCACCTTTTTTCAAATGTAAACAAGGGGACAAATCAGAAAAGTAAGGGATGGTGGAAAATGGATTGTTGGCCCCCATATAGATGACTTGAAAGGATTCAGCCTGCATAGGTCAAACTCAGTTGTTTACTAGAGGTTTCAGAGGAAGAGGTCTTGAATGCATAAACACTAATAAAATTAATCACAAGAAAAGTCCAAAACCTATAGAGTATGTGCTGAGAAGAAGGGAATTATTTACTTATGCTAATGCAATCTGCTTTTGTGGTGGGCAAATAACAGCTGAGCATAGTTAATTGGAAGCAAGTCTGTTTGCATTACAGGTTTCAAACTAATTTCCAGGGATGTACGGAAAGAAAAGGCCTTCGCTGATTGCAAATCCCCTTGTAACAGTCCATTGTGAATGGACTATGGAATTCAATACTTGTAATAATACCTCTCAGTTTCCCCAAAATATTCTAAGCTTTTACAAAGCATGAAATACTGTCATCTTTCATATGCTTGGGTCCAAAAAAAAAAAAGAATTATTAATATAAAACCTGAGCTTGGCATTTAAATTGTTGTTTCAGATAGACAAGTGTGGCAAGGAGGAAATTGCAAAGACTCAGCTGTGATGCTGTGCTGGTACAGCTAACAGCTTGGTGCACAGCACATGTGTTTAATCGGAAAAGGGTCAAATTTGCAGACAAGCTCAAACGGCTGCATTTGAGTCCTGAAATGTAGAAGGAGTGAGCAAATTAGGCAGGCGAGCTTAGGTTAGTCAAGATAAACTATCTCTGGGACACTCCATGGCAGCTGTGGTAAACATATGTTGAAATAAAGACATGCTGATCAGAAACATCCAAATTTGGAACATAACATTGGCAGGCTATGCAGTATAGGGACTGAATGCATGGTATCAATAATGATAAGAGTTTACATGAAAGTAAATAAAGTTGCTGTGGTTGAAGGTGATGTACAAAAAGACACTGTCTGGACAACACGTAACAAGCAGTGGGGTGCCAATTAAATAAGATCATATTCCTGATTTTCAGAACTGAGCTGCCAATGTCTCAACAAAAAAGGTTTGGTTATTGAATGATGTGAAAGGAAGGAAAGATGAGACTAAATGTCATGAATGACTGAACTAAAACTATGCAAAACGGGCAGTTTAGTCATTAATTGACTACACTGAGTTCCTATAAAAATTAAGGAAAATCTTGATTTGGATGTGTTTTGACAACGTACCATTTTCAGTTGAATATTGTACTCTAATTTTGTAGTAGAAAATTCTGTCCTCGTACATGTATGCAATTATTGTTGCCTTCTGTTTAGGCCAGTATGTCTACAGAAGGAGGTGGTATCATCACTGTGATATAATACTGACATTTCATGATGCACAGGAGTGTGTGTTCACAAACACAGCACAAACTTTTTATGATTGTGGGATCTGAAGGCTGAAGTTGGTGATTTGCTGGAATCATAGGGTCCAATAAAGATGACCAAAGCCAGAATTTGGGCTTTTTGAACTACTTTTTGGTTGGCTCCCAGGCATGCAAATTTTTTTAAAAGATTTTTTTTATTTGAAGTTAATGTAACTGTTATTTGGGAAGAACAGAATACAAGATAAGATTATTTACTGCTGATATCGCTACCTATGAAGACTCTAGGAGCATATATTTTTCTTGGTGAAACATTTAGAGTGTGTGTGCTGGTACACTGGCAAAATTTAGATGTAAAAAGCTGATCGTATTGAAGTTAACAAGGTTTTTATGTACTTTTAAAAGAACAATTTTTTAATATCTTGACAAATTTGAACTTTCTTGGACAATAAAAATACTGATGCTGCATCATGCTGTTCTTCATAATCTGTATTTCCTTGGTATGGTATAGCTTCACTAGCTGTGCCTTTCTACCATATGATACAAATAAAACAGAGACACCTGTTTGAAAGAGAGCTATGGGAATTAAATAAGTTTATACTGAAAGCAGCAAATTGTTCTGAGATGAGAATATGATGAATGATTTTAATTATTTAATTTGAGTATTCATCATTTTTGTTTAAAAGTAGGCCAACATAAATACGAATGTATTTTTGTTATACATGATACCAGAAGTGGTATCATTTTTGGCAGTCTCCAGAAATGCCAGCAAAAATCATTTTTCTCAGACTAACATTTATTGGTAGATTTGAGCTTATGTTAAGTCATTGAAGGTGTATTACAGAACTCCAAACTACTTTCTACTCACTTGAGAATATTGTTCCTATTAAAATGTGCAGCAGTCTCTCTTGAGAGTACAGCACTTCACAGAGGGAACCAGAGATGACATATATTCATGTCAGGACTAGGAAATACTAAATGTAGCCTGGAGTCGCATTTTCATCCACTGTTCCAATCCTCACTTTGTGCAAATCTGGGAATTGGCTTTAGTATGCAATGGTCATGTAGCTGCTCAAATTAATTAACAGCTGAATAAGTGGATTAAATTGATGCTTAAAAAATACCCTACATAGTATTTTTAGCATTTTTTATTAAGATATCTTTAATTTTAACTATACTGAAGCAAAGAAAGATCTAGGATCTGAGGAGAAAACAGAAGGAACTGACAGAATGAAAAGGGAAGCTCACACCTGAGGTTTGTCTGTAGGTTAATGCAACTGTTCAAAAGATATTGAATTAAAGGACAATTCCTCCCTTGCAGTAGTATTTTTAATTCAGTTCCCAGAGTCACTCAAGCACGCACCAATGTCTAACATGTTGGAACCTGCTGCCTCTGAGTCCTCAGTCATCTCTATTTCCTCTTCTCTCAGGCTTTGTGCTGAGTTGTGGTGCAGGAAAAAATGCAGGTATCTGTTGTCTTCTATCTGGCACTTGCTTTTCACAGAGGGGTAGGTTATTGAACCAAAAAACTAGGGATTCTGTATTAGAACATTTTAGGGAACTTAACTGTAGAGTCATGCATACTAGTATAAATGAACACCAGCTCAGTTTCACACTCAATCTCAAATGAGTTGGGAGTCTCAGAAGTGAAGTATTACTAGCTAAGATGTGCTTGCTTTTTCTGAGCACCAATATCACCAGATTCAGTACTTGAAAGAGGAAATTTTCTGATGGACATAGGCCAGCGGATGAGCTTCCTGGAAGGAAGAGACAACTTCTGAGTTAAATCTCCCTGAATCCCAGTGGTCATCAAGAGGTGAGGGTTTGTGAAGGGAAACCCGATACTAACTGCTCCTTCAGGAGCCTCTTAGGCTGAGGTCTATGTACAACTGTGTTAGAAAGGCAGCAAGTTTTGACTTCATGTCTCCAGGTTATCCTGCAGAGTAAGGTGATGAAGAAAAAGCATTAGAAAAATTTCTGTTCAGAAAATTGTCTTTTTGACTTCACATGTACTTCTCAGGAGCATGTTGAAATTTGAATTCTTCATTAAAAATGCCTCATAAAGCAGGAGAAATTTTTAATTGAAATTGAAAGTTTTATTCCAAAATACAAGTTGGCTTTGGTCAGAGTATTTGTGTTTTATTGGGCTACCGAGAACCTTGTGAAAATTGAGCTTCAAGTATAACTTACCTCTGTTTTACTTTGCTCTCCAGCTATATTTTATCTGCTGTAGTGTGATATTGCCCCTCATAAAAAGCCAACAAGAACTGTCACATCCCCTTGAGAAACTGTAGCAGAAATGTCAGAATATTTTTGTTTTCTTTTTATAACAGAAATTTCCTTCCTTATACATAAGGTATGACTTAACTTTTTCTCTTTAAGCCTTTAAGCTTTCTCCTGATTCAGTCCGCAGAGCTGTGAAGGGATTTTGCTAATCTGATGAGTGAGGGACTATTACTGAGCACCTGCCCCTCAGTACAGAGTGGGAGAAAGAAACTTGTGCTACCTCCTCCCTGCAGGAAACACAATAAGGTACAAGGCAATTCATTGTGGTGCTCATCTCATACTATGAAAGCTGCCTTGCAATATAATCAACTTTTGAACTAATGATAAATCTAGCAGTGGTGAATGGTGCATGCTGCTTTTATGTCTCTTACAGGCTGTGCGTACACAACCCCTCTGCACAGCTTCACAGAAAAGGTTTCCTTTCTGAAGAATATCTGGCAGCATGCCTAGCACTTTGATAGGACAAGCAAATGGACTTACGATTTTCCTTAGGTGACCTTGAAGTAGAAGCATATAGAGCCTTCAATACTCAGTATTCACCTTAAAAAGTTTTATTTTCGTGCTCTGTATTTAAGACTGTTTAGACATTTAGGACCTTTGTCTAGTTTATTTTTACTTAATGAAGGATTGGTTAGTTTTTCTTTAGATAAATATCTACTTCTCCTGAGTATGATGATGTTGGAAGAAAATGAAAATTAATACTATATTCAGCACAGGTGTTTAAAAACAGCTGGAAAAAAACAGGTGTCTATCAGTTTCCTTCAAATATGTAAGCCTGACTGTGTTATTTTTTTCAGCATTCATAAATATCTCTTTATTCACAGTAGCTGATCATCTTGAATTTTTCACTGGGTTGACTCTATATGTATGTGCTATGGATAATGGCTGGGAATTTCTATGTCTGGAATTATTTCATTGCCACTGATCAGCCTGACAGTCCTCATGTTGGTCAAACAATAGAGGACTGCTAGGAATTCAGTCTTAACTGCTGTGAAGAATCTGGCCACAGCTGTGAAAATGCAGCTTACAACTCTCGTTCCTTGTCCATTAGACTACCTTGTGCTTCCTCTGTAGTACTTCTGTTGCAGTCCTCCCTTGCTAGGGTACCTTCAGTGCAATAGACTGGTTTTTGTTCTCATCTTCTTTCCTGATCTTCATCTTCAGCTTGTCTCAACCATTTCTGAAACACTGAACAATTTTCTTGGTGATTTGGGGATGTTATCTGAACATATTCCCATGTTAAAAGAATATATGGGATTAAATGAATGAATTAAACAATTCAATAATATTTGGTAGCATTTTTGAATGACTTAATCTCTATGGTCTGTCATTGATACTGTTACTTAATGGTGAAATTAGAATATTCATATTTGCATTTTGCTATGTTATGCTAGGAGGTGTGACTGCTATATTAGATGAAAAACTGTAGCCCTTGGTTCCTTTGAAGATGGTTGTCTAACCAGTGAAACAGTCTCTTTAAGCTAGAAATGCCTCAACTGTCTTGTTCTTGGTTAACATGTCCAGGAAAAACAGTGAACCACACTAAAAAGACCCAGAAGCCCTAGAACTTGGAACTGCTTATTGTGACAGATTAATCAAAAGATTTAAAGACACATTCCAGTTCCTAGTGTAGCAGGTCTCTCAGTCTTTTTATTTTAGCACAAGTCCCTATCTTTCTGGAGTAGATGGCTCCACACGATCTTGGTGCCTGGGAAAGTTTTTCTTTCCCTCACTTCCAAAGTGTGCCAGTTGGTTTGGCTCCTGTTACAAGAAAGCCCTTTGCTCATCTTGCAAGTTAAGTTATAATATATTTGCAGGTCATAGTTTGGGAATGTTGCTGCATCTGGAACACTGGCTACCTTAAGGTCAGCGATAGAAATCCATGAACATCCACACATGTTGGGTTAAGCAACTTTCTTTGAGGGTTTTTTTTCATCTTCAATATGCCAGTGAAGAAGGAAATTAACGAATTGCTTATTCTTTGAGAAGTATTCTTAAATTACAGATAAAAAAACCCAATCCTTCGGTGATGGTAAGGGGCCCAAATAAGATAAATAGGTTGAAATAGCAATATTGTAAGAATAATTCATGAATCAAACTTGTCTCAGTTCACAAAATATATAGTTCCCTGTTTGACTTTGGGTTAAGTAAGGCTAACCTGTCTTTAAAAAATCAACAACAAAGAAAAAATAGTTCTTAGTAATGTGTGTCTAAGAATATATGAATGAATGAATGAATGAATGATTATAGATTTCAGATATACTTCTTCCTGTATTTTTGCATGTGAATTCATAGTTTAACACTAAATGTGCTAGTTTATGATACATATTTTTTGAGTCTCCCTCTAAAATAAAAAGACAAGGTAACCAGCCATTTTTTCCTCTCTATGAAACTACCTTTAAAAGTCAGTGCCAGCTTAAACCTCCTGCTACGCAGATCGTGATTGTTTAAACTAAGTCCTCTGAGGAGGGCAATATTCTGCAGTCTCTCCCTGCCTTCTCTTAGAGTGGATGTTAGTTTCAAAATACTGCAAGCAACACAATGAATATTCAATGAGAAGTCAGCCTGTGACACCTACTTCTTCTATAGAGCTTTAAGACTGACTTTAAAAGCTGACAGAGGAATGGTATTATGTGCCTGTAAAAGCAATGAGTTTCATTTAAGGAGATATATATTAAAGCTGTCATGGGTGGCCTGATTAATGTAACACCTCAGTGAATTTAATATTTCCCAAGGAGCACCACTAAGCAATATTTTATGTCAAAAACATGTATCAGGATTGATCCTCCTGTTAAAACATCAGTTTTATGGCTAATCTTCTGATTCTGTCAGCGAAATGAATGTTATTTCTTAGTTGTTTGGGTTTTTTAAATTTAAATATATATATAAAAGTTTGACGTTATGTATACATTTGTATTTATCACAGAATCACACTGTAACTAAGAGTAGTAATTGCGCTGTAACATTGTGATTTTTATCAGGAATTAGTAAAGTTCAGATGTGCAACTCCAAAGATAAAATTAGACAAACTACATGTGTTAAATCTGTTTGATCGTTAGGATTCTTCAGAGACATGTGTGTTTGATACCAGTCACATACACAAGTATTACCAACCAACTGCAGTGCTGTACCAAAGAAAAAATGGTGCAGTATAAGAAAGGAATCTATTCTATGCAATTTAGTAAATTCTTGATTAAGCACACAGGGCCAGGAGCTCCCTGTACATCAGTGAGGTGGAACTTCTTGTGAAACATCCAGTGTGTGTATATATACACATACATACAAATGCATTTTTATATATTTACTTTTTTTTTCTTCTTCTTCCTAGATGAAAAATTATATGCACAGTGTCCACTAAGAGCTTGGTAAGTCAGGAAAAGATTAGTGAGGCAAACTGTTTCATCTACTCAGGAGAGTTACAGAGTCACAGAATGTTAG